>JAAWXA010000033.1:10083009-10338072 GCA_038090715.1 Florisuga fusca
ACAGCACAGGAGCACCCCTGGGTGGGGGGGTGGGAGATGCACTGCTCCTGTCCCCAGCACTGACCTCTCCTGTCTGTGGGCACATGTTAGAAAACAAGCAGCTAGGTTTGATCTGTAGCCAGGGGAATGTGATTACTTGTTGCTTGTGTTTGCTTTTCCTGACTTGGGATGGTGGCTGCCCTGCAGGGTCAGATTCAGGGTGCTGGATCTTTCTGCATTAACAGCATAATGCAGGAGAAGAGGCACCTTAGTTGTCTTGTGGTCTGGCCAGCATGGGCAAGGGATAACATGAGCAGGGATCATGTCAGCCAGGTCTGAGCTTCCCCAGTTCTCAGAGAGGAGGAGGGAGGCTTGGAGCTGGGGTTTTGGCCCAAACTGTAACATATGTCAAAGGGTGGTGGGGGGACGGGAGGGAAGGGTGCAGGCTGGCATGCACATGCGACTGGAGGAGACTTGTGTCAATGAAATGAAGATCAGAGATGATGGAGCAGGGCAGAGGTTTCCCCATGATTCACAGCTGTCTGCCAAGGAGCTGAGAGTCTGCTGTAATCTTCACCCCCTTCAAAATTACTTTTGCCTCTTTGACCAATAAGTGGAGATTTTCAGCTCAAATACTTGTGGCTGCTGCAATCCCCAAGCATTGCATCACCCTAGGGATGTATCCCTACATACAGCTAACCACAGCTCGGACAGGCAAACCCTCCCCAGCTTCTCCACATCAGAGGCTTCTGCCTCACGTCACCCATACAAAAATCTGGAGCCTCGTGCTCCCTCCTCTTACCTTTGTATGTTTCAATAGGAACCACTGGGCCAGAGTCTGTTTTGAGCCGGATGAGTTTTGAGCTCTTTGAGGATGCTTAAAAAAAATCAGAGACACACTTTTCCTCGCTGCTTAGCACCACTCCACATCCTATCTTCTGCTAAGAGAACAATGCTGAGCCAAGAACACCACTCTGGCAGCACTGGTGTCTATTTCTGCACCAGACAGCTGGTAGCTGCTAAATTTCTCCTTTTCCCCTCCTCAAAGTCTGATGCACAAAACCCCAACACACGGCACTACCACACCCCGTAGAGCTGGGGGCTGAGGCAGAGGAGATCCTCACACATCCCCCTGTTACACACGTTTGGTGGCATGAATTGGGTTCTTCAGGACCCAACTTCTGCATGCTTAAGCAGCTTAAGCAAATCTACTGACTGTGGCCTCAGTTTGATGGAGATGGTATCAACCTGCACCCAAAAAGCTGGTAGGAGGACAAACACTATGGAGGTGGCATCTGGCAGGGCTTGTTACGAGGTCCTGCAGAGCACGTGGTGCTCCAGCCCAGCTTGTCCCCACCAGCACCTACCTGGCTTCTTCCCCTGCCTCTTGCCTGCAGAGTTTGCTGCTCGCCCTGCTTTCCTCTTCGGGGCTGCTGTGTGAGATGACAAAAACACATCTGAGTGCTGTGGTGGCAGAGGGCTCCCAGGGCCATACATCCAAATCCTCAGGATAAGAGGGATGCCCTGGGATGGTGCTTCCTTCGGCTGTGCTGCCAGCAGGAACTCTGTCCCACAGGGAATGGCCAGGATAGGGGGGGTAAAGGCCATGGCTTCCAAATCAAGTGGATGGGTTTGGGTGCTTGGGTGGTTTTCTGCTTTGGTAACTCCAGGTAAGGTGCAAGGCTGAGAAGTGCTGAGATCCCACAGGGTGTTTAGAAATGGATCCCACCAGTTTTTGTGGCACGCCAGCCCTTGCACAGTGCTGTGGTTCATGGTGGACATCACTGGGTACTTCCCCCTGTGCTGGTCACCTCCCCACAGTGACAGCAATGGCAGGAGATGGCCATGCTGCCACCCCCGGGGCTCAGCCACAGTCAGAGCAGGCTCCCTCCTGTCTCTGACACTGTCTGTGAGGCTGCTGTGGCATTGGGACCTTCTCAAGTTTCCATGGCTTCTTTCTCGTGGTGGACTGGCATGGTGTGCAGACACTCCTTCACCAACATGCCCTCTCCAGTCTATGGCTGTGACAGCCTCGTGGTGCCCCATGAGGATGGGAACACGGTTGTGAGGATGCTCTGCAGAGGGCTGGGAGCAGGGCTAATGAGATTCAGCCCTGTTCAGGATGAGCAGAAGTGTGAGGTGGACCCTCTGAGCAGAAGGGCAGATTGGATCATGGTAGATCATGCCAAGGACTGGTGGATTGTCCTTGCAGACACTGGGAGAGAAATCTGCCCTGACCCTGGGGATGGGAATGGCCTTACCTCGAATGTTTTTGGGAGGATCTGGTGGCTTTGGCTTGGGTCCAGGTTCTGCTGTGTTTGGTGTGCTCTGAACAGCTTATGGTGACATTGGTTAGAGAGAACATCAGATTTAATGGAGAACCCTCTACTGTTTGCTTAAAAAAAGGTGACAAAGGGACACTGGAAGCTGTAGGCAGGTATCTGGGGTGCACTGGTATAAACATACCTGGCTGAGGATGTGTTGAAGCAGGACTGAGAGACAAAGGCTCCTAGAAATTTGAATCTTTAAGCTAAATCTGCAGATCACTGTCAAGACCCAGGAGCCCCCCTTGACTTCTGGCATCACCTGACATTGCTGCCCATGTGGTGGGCCTGCCCTGTGCTACTGTACCAAATACAGTTTTGTTTCTGTGACCCCAGAGACTGGTCCAAAAGCACAACAATTCCAAAGAGCCTCAATGCCAGGACTTTCTGCTCCCTGGTTGAGTGTTTCCAAATGCTGGGTTGTGTCCTGGGCCCAGCTTCAACACTTGTTATGTTCTGCACTGGAAGGGATGCTCAGTCTCTACAGCTGGAGTGAGCTACAGGCATCTCGGGTGGGAAAGGAGAGCTGAGCACCAAGGGGACACTGCTGAAGTACATGGGAACCCTGAGGAGGAGAAACTTCAGCCCCAACAGCCAGCATGAAGCCTCCAAAGGTTCTCTCCAGGAGCAGCTCATGTGGGAGACCTGAAGCAAGAAAATACATAAGGCAGCATCTATGCTACAGACGACAGAGCCCTATCTATTTACAGAGTGATTCTGCTCTACAAATTGACTCTGGTCTCGGGAGATGAGAGGATTTCCATGCTCCTCCCTGTACACCCCAGCAGCAAGCTGTGAACAATCTTTTCTACCACTCTGCCATCATCTTTCATGTATATGACTAAACCCTGAGGCTCAATCCAGCCTCACCAGGTTCCCAGCTGCGTGGAGGGCACAGGCAATCCCTGAGCTTTTTCCCAGGTGGGAGAAGGGGAAGAGAGGGACACGGAAAGCAGAGCAGTGGAGCTAGAAACTAAAGCATCAGGAGCTGGTACTCACTGTCAGGACCCAGCCACGTGTCTCCTACCTTCTGCTCCTGGCTCAGCCTTGGCTGGGGGAGAGCCCACTTGCAGTGGGGCAGCATCCGACAAGCTGGTGTAGTCTTGCAGGAATCAAAGGGGGAAAACTGTTATAATGGGGGAGGTGGGAACCAGCAGGGAGCCCTGCAGTGCCCTGATGGAGGGGAAGAGCTTGGGAGGACAAACCTCACCCAAGCCTGTGCTGAGTCTGCTCGACACTGCCGCTGGGACCGGGGACCTGGAACACCCTGGCGTGCCTGAGAGCCCAGGCAGCCCCTGCAATGCCAAGGGCAGGAGGGCATTGGTGTGCTGAGCTGCCCATTCTCAGCCCCACCCAACCCGTGGCATTTTGCTCATGTGTCTGCATAAGGAGCTTGGGGACAGGTCTGTTGCCTGTGTCCCCCTTCCCACTGTGAAATAAGGGAACTAAACAGCACAGGTGGCTTAGGACAGAGGCACAGATTCCTGGTTTCTAACCTAAACTTCTAGGCCCTCCTTCAGGCTCCACTCTGCCCTCAGAAAAAAACAGTTTAAAGAATTTCTAAGCCATGGCTGAGAAAGGAAACCAGCAAGAAGTTTGTAGATCACTTGTTTGATTCCCCTCCAAGCCCTCAGCACCCCTGGCTCCATACCCCTCCCTGGCTCCTCAGTATTGGTAGAAGTCTTCAGGTTTGCTAGAAAACAAACCAAGGGATAAAATTTTAAAAGCCATATTATTAATTTCAAGCTCCAGTTGGGTAACATAAGGAGGAGGAAGAAAAAAAAAATAGTCTCAATCCTTGCCAAGTTTCAAAGGACAAACCCGAGTAGGAGAGAAATGTGATTTCCCAGCCTCATCAAAAAAAAAAAAAAAAAAAAGAGGTTTGTTGTTTTTTTTTTTAAATGATGAGATCTAAGAGAAGGTGATAGACATTGTCCTTCTCAGCTGGAAAGTGGAAGCCAATTGATATGAGTATGGTGTTAAAGAGAATATGAAAAAAGCCCTGTGCAAATTGGCAAGGGTTTAATTAGAGTCACAACAAAAAACAGCCCTGAAGGCATTTTGCTTTTTAGTCATTCACATACACCTCCACTCAGTCACATTTACAGAGCCAGGAAACTTATTAATGCTCATTATCCTGAGAACTTTTCCCTTGTAGCTCTGGGATGTTAATGGACAGTTTTACATTTCAGGAGGGGGAGACGTTTTTTTCCCCAGACCCAGTTGAGACAAATGGGAAACACTGAGCAGCCTTTATTATGGGAGCTTCTACCAGTCCCTGCTTGTCTTGGTGGGTTTCTGGGGAAGTAGAATAAACGGACTCAAAAAGTCGTGCTCCAGAGCAGAACCCTGGGGAAGCAGTGCTGGAGCAGTGGGAAAGGGACCTGAAAAAGTCCTTCTCAAAACATAAACACAGGGCTCTGCAGGGCCTACACAAAGCCAGGCTTTTGGTGCTTTCTGCTGCTCTCCTAACCAAGCAAGTGGGGCTCAGGTTGGTGATTTGGGAGTGTTTTTTTTTTTTTTTTTTTTTTTTTTTTAACATAAAATGTTAAAATATGTAACAAACAGCATGGAGTATTTGAAAGGCTTCAAGGAAGGTTTTGGAATAACAAACTGCTGAAGGCGAAAGAGAACAGCACTTAATTCATCCTCCTGAAGGCAACTCAGCAATTTCCCTTCCTTCTACCCGTTTTGGCAGCTGTGACTGCCTTCACACCACAGACTGTGTCCTTAAACTTGTTCTTCTCCCCCTGTCACCATACAACAGGGCACTGGACACAGGAGCATCCTTTGAACATGACCACAGCTCCACCTTGACCATGGAAAATGCCAAAGGAAGGGGATGTTTGGCAGATCCATGCAACCCAGAGACAACCCAGACCTCATCTACTCCCCTACGCTGCTTTCTGCCCTGCTGCTACCCACTAGTGTGCAGAGGCACAAAGAAGAAGGGAAAACCACATTAGTCTGGCTTTAAATACCTGTTTTTTTCTGTGTTTCACTCACGGGCACAGAGGCAGTGACCTCAGAGGTGGGTCTCATGATGCTTGCTTATGGTGGGAAGCAGAAATTCAGAAGGCAAAAGACAATGTGTAAATTAGAGAGTGAAACAGCACAGGGATCAGGCAGAGCCCTAAGAGAACTTTTTAAAAATATCTAAGCTGGCTTTAAAGCAAAGAGGGATTAATTTAATGCTTCTAAAATTCAGAAAGGAGGTTATGATGGAGTATCTCACTTTGGGGCTCTGACCCATCTTGGGGTTACTGCTTCTCCTGCAAATGGGTGTCCCTGCAGGACCTCCAAGGGTCATCTCTCTACAGGTGTTTCAGTCCAAGTGTGTTACAGTCACAGCTCCTTTGGGATATCATGGGACTCCTTCATGAAGTACTTTACATATTGCAGGACTGGAGGGGGAGGAGTATCTCTAGTCAAAAGCAGATCAGAAGTAGGCTGTGCATGATTCCCTAGGGCTGGTCAAAGACACATCCTGGACCTTTGGCATCAAACCCAGTGTGATGCCCATGTAAGAGAGCAGGTCCTGGAGCTGCTGGGTGGCCCTGACTAACTTTTCATTTTTAGCAGCCACTCCAGGGCCTGTCTCCATCCCTGGGCACACCATTTTGAGGTGAGAGCTGGCTGTACAGAAATATGGATTGGGGTTTGGATAGGGATGAGGAGCTTCAAGTTCAACCCTGACCATATCAAGCCAGAGATGTGGCAGCTGGACTGCCATTTATTTATTTATTTTGTCCTGTGCCATCAGTTAATGAAAGCATTAAAAAAACATTTTCTCTGTCTAGGAAGCAGGTTTTGGAGAAGGAATAAACCCTGAGGTGCATGATGTCTCCCAGGTCTCTCAGAGCAGTTTGGCAGGAGACACTGTTGTCCCCACCACTGCCCAACCACACACAGATGCCATCCTGCCCACCCCAGATTTATGACACAAGCAAGGCAGAGCACTGCAACTCATACACAAGATAGGCACTGAGCACACCACCCACATGTACACAGAGATTGAAAAAAAAAAAAAAAACACGACCTAAAATGGTGCTACAGGTGAGCATGGATAAAAATCAAATGACCCCAAGTGTGCGGTGCAGATGTAGCCATGATCCCTGTCACTGCTGGGGTGACAGCCATGGGGGGATTTCAGGGCAGGGGTGGTGGATGAGGATGAGGTGGATGAGGATGGCTCCTCCTGCATACATACAACATGGAGCAGGCAATTCCTAACAGTCAGGAGACTTGCATTTTTTTTGCCCAGGGTCACTCCATCTCCATGGAAGTTGGAGCTGAACCTTTGGCTTCCTGATTAACTACTCAAGCAGGGCACTTCCATGAATATATCTCTATTTGCATAAACATGCAATCAAATGTCCTCATCCCTTTGACTGGCTTCTGGCAGCTCCCCCAGACAGACTGTTACTAACATTCTGTGGGTGTAAAACGTCCTCTTGGGAAATATCAGGCCCAGAAAGCACGGCGAGGGGAGGGATGCGTGTCTAATTCCCCCACAATAAGCTTTAAAAAATGTCCTGCTGTTAAGTTTTATCTGTTCATTTCCAAAAAGACAAGTGAAAAACACTGTCTCCTTGTTCATGGGAGGAGGGAAGGAGGAGCCCTTGGGAAAAGGACAAAAGTTTTCCTTCACGGGGTGATTTTTGAAATTAGGGAAGGGCGTTTCTGGCTCCAGCTCTGCAGGCTCCTTGGTTGCTTCTAGAGAGGCTGCCTGGAGGTTTTAGAGAGCAGCTCTGCCCCAGGAAAAGTGTTCCTGGAGGTGCAGCCAGCCTGCATCCCACCCCTGAGCCTGCCCCCAGGGACAGACTCCTGCCAGCCAGGCAATGGTGGGTATGTATGTGCTGTAATTTTATGGTGGGACAAGACAGGATTCATTGCTTTCCTGCCCCTCCTTGTGATGGGAGCTGTCAGAGAGCATCTCCTGCAGATGCATCAGCCCTGTGTGGGAGAACATGGCCAAGTGGCTCTAGGAGGGTTAGATTTTGAAAACCTTTTCTTTTTGAAAGGAGAAAAAAAGGGAAAAGCGTTGTTTCCCCTGCATCCAGTCCTGCCTTCACTTCTTGCTGCCCTGCTGGTAACAGAGCAACAGCAGAGTGAGATCAGCCACTGAGGGGGGATGTCAGCCCATGGTGTGGCTGTCTCTTGGCTTTGAGGTGGACCTTTGAGGTTGACTTCTGCTCATGGTGACCATAACACTTGCACCTGGCTTGTGTTACACACATCAAAGCTTACTTGGACTGAATAGAGGAAAAAAACCCGAAACTGAAAATTAAAAACCCACACCAGAACTGTGCAGAGGCTGGGGGACATGGACAGAGTCAGAGTGATTTTTATCCATGTCTCTCTATCATCCTACAGAGCAGACAACTAGGGCCATCAACATGGCAGCCCCAGGTGGTGCCCAGCACCACTGGAGGAGCCAGGATGGGAAGAAGCTGAAAAGAGGCAGCAGAGCCCTGGTCCTTTAAGAGAGAGGCACCCACCTGGCTGGGTGGCGGTGACAGGTTGGGGGGTGGTGGTGAGGGTGGTTGTGGTGGTGGTGGTGGTGGTCATTGTGGTTGCTGTGGTGGTAGTTTTGGCAGTGGTGGTGACCCTCTGCGGCCGCTCATATGCTGGCAAGCAAAGAGAAGAGGTGGGAGGCACTTACTGGGACGGGGGGGGAATCAAGGGTTTACTCAGACGCCCGTGAGGCTGCTGCTGGGGCTGAACTGGTGACTGATTTCTCAGCACAGCTACAACTGGGGCACCGGGAGGATTAAGGGGATGCAGCTCGGTGATGCTGGATGCAGGAAGCATGTGTGTATGTGTCTGTGTGTGTCTGTGTGTGTGTGTCTGTGTGTGTCTGTATGTCTGTCTGTGTGTGTCTGTGTGTCTGTCTGTGTGTGTGTCTGTGTGTGTCTGTGTCTGTGTGTGTCTGTGTCTGTGTGTCTGTGTGTGTCTGTCTGTGTGTGTGTCTGTGTCTGTGTGTGTCTGTGTGTGTCTGTGTCTGTGTGTGTCTGTGTCTGTGTGTCTGTGTGTGTCTGTCTGTGTGTGTGTCTGTGTCTGTGTGTGTCTGTATGTCTGTCTGTGTGTGTCTGTGTGTCTGTCTGTGTGTGTGTCTGTGTGTGTGTGTGTCTGTGTGTGTCTGTGTCTGTCTGTCTGTGTGTGTCTGTCTGTCTGTGTGTGTGTCTGTGTGTGTCTGTGTCTGTGTGTGTCTGTGTCTGTGTGTGTCTGTGTCTGTCTGTCTGTGTGTGTGTCTGTGTCTGTGTGTCTGTGTGTGTCTGTGTGTCTGTGTGTGTCTGTGTGTGTCTGTGTGTGTGTGTCTGTGTGTGCAGGGGCTGGAGGCTGTACCAGCTTACTCTGGTGGTGCAGATATCGGCTTAAATACTTATAGCTCTCTCATAAACTAATTGCCAATTAAGCTGGAAAGAGGACACCAAAGCACTCCTGATGGGCTGAAGAGCAGGTGGGAGGTGCAGAGGAGCCCTGGCCAGGAGCTGGGATTCCACTGCCTGCAGTCTCCATGCTGGCTGGCACAGCTGCCTGCTCCCCCTGGCCCTCCTGCCATCCCCCAGGTAGTGAACACCCCAGAATCATCCCCACCAAGCCCTCTCTTCAGCAAGGCAGTTGAATTGATGGTTAAGGTTAGCAAGCCCCTGCAGAGCTGAGGAGGAGCCACCCCAGTTTTGTGCCCACCCCACCATGCTCCTCACGACCACTCAAACTAAAATAACACTTTGGACACAAATTCCCACTTAACTTACACCTCCTGCCCTTGTTTGTCCCACTGCTTCATGCAGATTATCGTGGTTAATTTCATAATAGCCCTGAGCTAGTTTAAATACTTAATTTAGGTCACTTCTAGTCTCCTGTGCCAGCTAAGTAATCTCTCCTTAACTGGTCTTGGACACAAATCCCACCTCCTGCACATTGCTCCCACCACCCTCCAGCTTCTCCCTAGCACAAAAATGTGATGGGAAACATTTTCCAGTCAAAGGTAGCACTGAGGATGCCAAGCTCTGTTATGGGGGAAAAAAAAAGGTTAGCAAAATAGTTTTGACCAGAAAAGCAAAGAACATTTTGGACTATTAAAACATTTAAATTTTTAAAATCCTAAAATAATGGAGATTTTTAAAAAAATTTCTAACAATTTAAATTTAACTGCTTAAAATCTGAATATGGTTCATTTACCAGAAGAACTGCCCTCTGCTTTTCAATTAGGTGCATTTTTGTAATTGCATTTGCATTGCCCTGAGACTATTTCACCTCCAATTCTTTCCATGTGCCTGCAAACCAAGGAATTCATTATTCATTCAGCTCTCCGATTTGTTTCTCCTAGAGGGTAATTCTGAGCCACAAAACTCCAACCCAGGCTCCTGCTTACCCCAAAACTCAAGGCTCTTTGATATCAAACTACCTCCAGCTTTGTTAAATAAGGAGTCCTACCACCCCATCAATCTTTCAACAGAAATCCCTGCTGAGCTCCACTGTCTGTGCTCTCAGCACCTCATAGACATATATTCATATACATACACATGTACATACAGATGTACACACTGTATATATATGTTTTATTATCCATAGCCCAAGGTGACCCAGCCTGGATGCTATGCCTAATAATTCAAACCCAGCCCTTTCTGCAATACTTTGGGGGAAAAGTTCACAGCAAGCACTGGTGGTTTTGAAGAGAGGTTTTTTTGTTTTTTCTTAATTTCCTTTCCAGCTGCCATTCTAACGAACCTCATGGGGGGAAACCATGCCAGAGGAAGAGGCAAAATGAGGCTAGAAGTCAAAGGAAGAAAATACAAGACTCTTTGACAGGACAGAAATGAGGCACAATTAGGGAAGACTTATAGCCTGGAAAATGATAATGCACAGAAAATAACCAATTTTTTTTTTTTCTTTTTTTTTTTTCTAGTGACATCCGCAAGGACCATGCACTGGGTGCCAGCATTTCAGTTATGTTTTTACTTACTGCCAAAGGCCGAGCCTGCAGCTGCACCTGGAAAAAAGAAGAAGAAGGCTGGTCACTGGAAGTGGGACTCTGATGCCAGCAGGAGGTCAAACAGACACACGAGATGGGACCAAACAGCACTTAATTAACAGGGGTCTTGCTCGCAGGCACATCAGTTTGCTGCAACATCCTAAAAGCTGCTTTTGTCAAACCACAGAGGCAACCAGACAGGGATGTCTGGGGTCTTGGCAGCTTAAGCTTTTCACCTTTTCTGTTAACCATTTCCTTGGTTACAGGCCAGCCAAGCGCACAGCTTCTGGCTTTGGGCATCCGGGAGGCCGATGGCCACGTTCCTCCCTGCTGTAACGAGTGGGTGAATCACAGAAAGTCTCAGCTTTGCATGGAATAAAGCACAGGACCAGTGATGGAAGAGGTAAGGCCACTAGGAGGGCACTCATCAGGGGACTGCCTCTGTTGCTGAGGAAGAGTATGTTGGTCGGGGAAGGAGAAAGCAACAGAGGAGGGGTTGGTGGGGAGGAAGAAGACTGAGTGACAGATGGGAGGAGAGACGAACGGGAGAATAAAGAGCAGAGCAGAAAGAGAAATAGGAAGAGACACAGGGAATGGAGGGGAGGGAAAGGGAGAGAACAGCATGTCTGTGCCTGTCAACACCAGAAATTCTCCCAGGCTCCTTTGAAGCAATGCAGCCTCGTGGTGGGAGCTGACAAGCTCGTTCCCTTTCAAAGAACCTGCTTGTCTACCAGCCCTGGCACACACCAAACATTCCCGTCACGGCCTTCGAAGCCTGAATTTCAGCTTTGATCATCTTAAAGCACATAAATCTTTCAAAAAATTTAGGGGGAGGGAGGAAAAAGATTCTCTTTGGTAATGCTCAAAGCTGCTGCTTGAAAGGCTGGAGTGGCTACTGTGGCTCTGTGACATTTAAACAAGTCTGCTAATGTGGACTGGACAGAAACCCAGTGGAAACTGGCCCAGCTGTGATGTTTTCTGCCCCAATTCCCCTGCTTGAACGATGGTGGGTATGCATCCTTCTCCTCCTCTGTGTGCCTTTGCTCCTGTCAATGCCTTTCTCCAGCAGACAATGGGATGAGACTGGAGCTGTGCAGAGGGACCGCAGCTCACGGTGCCTGTCTGAAATGCCAGCACAGAGAGCAGGGTCCAGAAAGCAATCCAGAAAGCACCCAGCACTGGTTGGTCCAGAAAGCACTCTGGCCAGCACTGAGCCCATGGACTACTTGGAAGCCAGAGCTCTATTGTGACTAGATGATGCCTTCTGCAAGGGAGAGTCATCAGCGGTGCCACAAAGACCTCTGCCTGGCCCAAAGTCATCCTTCCTGTTCTCAACCATCATTTGGGCTCAAACCACATCTGTACCACCCACCCTGTGTACCAGGACTCAGGTACTGAGTACCCAGGTACTTCCCCTTCAGAAGCTGAGCACCTTGCACTGATGGAGAAGGACAAAGATCTGCTCCCATCCATGGGTGCTGTGCTGCAGGTGACTTACATGCATTGGGGGATCCGTTAGGGAGAGGCAGGTAGGATCCTGCTCGCCAAGACCTGGAGCGAAAGTTCTTCTTGCACTTGCCACAGTCCTGCCCCGTGGTGTTGTGCTCACACTCACACTGCAGGCTTCCCTCTTTGAAGGTGCACAGGTTGGCGTGGAGGTTGCATTTACACCTAGAAGAGGAAAACAAGGAAAAGAGCTGTCAGGTTTTACGGCAGCTCTACCTCAGCCCTGGCATAGTGCTGTCCATGTGCGTGAAGATGTAAAGGTGAAGCTGGGCCAGTTCCCCCTTTCCTCTTCCTTCAGCAGGATTTTTTCGATGAACTTAGCTGGCAGCTGGTGTTGGGGTTATGATGTCCATGTCCTCACCCCAGGTGGATCTGCACTCTCTATGCCAAGATGAGAGATTCTGCACTCCCACCATCTGACTGCAGAAGCACAGATCATTTAATGGTAAGTCAACATGTCCAGCTGAGACTCCAGTAAGGATTAACACATGCATTTTTTTTTTCCAAAATCGCAGTGATTAGCTCAGATGTAGACATTTACTTAGAGGCAGAGGACACCTTTGAGGTTTAGATGGAGAAGGTAAAACTGGTGGGATTCAGCCCCTTGGCCCTGGCTAAAATCAAGAGTGTTTTCTCTTGTGATGGTGTTGCACAGCACAAACCCTTTCCCCTACACACAGCCCCACTCTGCAGTGACCAAAATAATACGGAGACTGAGCCCTCATCAGAACTTGCCTTTCAGTCCCCACCTCATCAGAGGAAGCAACAACAAAACCCACTATTCAGCAATTTGCTAACATTAACAAACTTTTAATGAGCTGTAGTGCAGTACACAGGGAATAATTATCTCCGTGCACATTAATTCCTGATCCTCAGGCTCAGGAGGTGTCTTGAGTATGGAGCCTGAGCCCATAACTCACATGTGGCTCTAGTGACTCCTGGACCTGAGCTAAGGCCACCAGACTGAGACTTTGGGCACCAAACCCCCTCATTGCATTCCAGAGACTGGATCCCTAGAACAGCCCACCAGTTTTTCAGTATTTCATGCAATAATTTACACTTTTAGAAGCAGACCCACTAGAAAACAGTCCTGCTGTGCCTTCTGTGCCTGGGGAGAAGCCTGCCTGGGCAGAGCTTTGTTTTACAGAGTTAATTTCACAGGGGATGCAGAGCTGAGGGGGACGAACCACTTGCAGAGGAGATGGAGGAAACATGGCCTGCTTCTTCCCCTGCTCTGTCTGCTTTGGGATAAACAACCTGGATTAGGCTGAGAGCCTGCTCCCTCCCTGCTGTGGGTACCACGCATGCCCACCAGCTCCTGGAGCCCCCAGAGATGCTCCCCAGCCTCCTGCCTGACCTTCTGAGGCTGCCTTTGCTGTGCTCCTCTTCACACGTGGCTGGATAAGCTGACCTCATGTATGATTTTGTTTTATTTTTCTCCTCCCCCTCCTCTCCCTTGTCCTTAATTCTAGCAAGTCCCACTCAGAGGCTAAGCATAAGCTGGATGAAAAGACTCTCTCCCCATCTTACAACCCCGTTGCATCTCTGGCCAAGCAAGGGAGGGAATATTGCACTCCCTAAAAGGAAGGAAGAAAGCAAATGTGGTTCATGGAGCAGAGGCAGCCACACTCTGCATGCTCCACTTCAGTCTGCGTGTTAAGGGGAGATGGAGATGCTGCATCATGGCTGAAGGCACTTACAGCCTCTGAGGATCAGTGCTCTGTGAGTAAGATGTGAATCCCTGTGTCTGGGGGAAGGAAGAAGCTTTGGCTGGTACCTACACAGGAAGGACACTGAATCCCAGCTGCTCCATGCCCCCTCTGCCTCTGGTAAGGAAGGATTTTGGTTGCACTGTTCCAGCCCTTTGGCAGAGGTGATGCCCAGCCCTGGGATGCTGTGGAGACTGACTCTGAATTATTCAACATCCACCCAGTGTGGCCTCCTTCTCTCACTTCAAAGCAAGCAGAGGGGAGCAAAGCAGGCAAGAAAGAGGGTTAAAGCAGGTCAGAGCCTCACTGCTGCTGCTCTGAGCCCAGCCTGAACCAGAGCAACAGCTTCTGGGAGCTGCGGCTCTCTTCCCTCTGACTGCTGGTGGGAGCCAGGGAACAGGAGCCATCTCCAGGGTGAAGCCATAAAATCCAGCTGCAGGGGACTTTGAGATCCCCAGGGGAAGCGGGTACAAGGAAGGCAGGGCCTGGCATTCCCTTTGTTTTCTCTGAAGTCTGGGATGACATGGAGGGCAGCACTTGGCTCCTATACCTGACTGGTCAAGTGGGCACAACAGCCCTGGGTGACCAGCACCTGGTCCCCCGTGGTGGCCTGTGGCATCCTTGACCACCCTGTAGCACAACTTTGCTTCTGGCATCCCCCACCAGGGACCAAGCAGCCATGTCAGGGTGCTTCTGCCAGCTCCAAGCTGCTGCCATGCAGGAAGGTGAAACCCACTCACTTTTCATTGAGCTCCAGCTGCAAAACCAAGCAGCAGAACTCAATTGGGGAACTGAGGCACGGGTGCATGCAGGGGGCAGTGGGACGTGCCTGGTGGTATGCACACACCACTCCTTTGTTGCTGAGGAGGGCTGGGAGCCCAGCACCAGCTCCCAGCACAGCCCCAGCAAAGACACCCACACCTACCCCTGCAGTAGGATGGGGACAGGATGGGTGTCATGGATGTCCCCAAGGCACTGCACGGAGGGGTGATGGGCACTGTCCTTCCCAGGGAAGAGCCTCATTTTCTCATTGCTGTAAAGAAGGAAAATTAAGTGAAGAAGAAAGCAGAGGCATTCGGTCACCCTGCCTGCCTGTGCCCGGGCCCCTCACCACTGTGCTGAAAGTTTTGTTATACAAAGGATCAATTTTACCATGGAATTGCTTTCTGAACTCGACCTTTGAGGACCATCAATCTAAGCAGAGCTCTAACCCCAGCCAGCTGACCCTGCAGCACTTTCCAGCCCTATCAGTCAGGTCCCATTATTTACCCTCCATCAGCCCAGCCCTTGCTGTGAAGGTTTCCGTGCTGCTGGAGCTCAGCAGTTTGGTTTTAACCCCTTCTCCAGGCTGCTCTGCCTCCTCCTCTGGGCCTCCAGCTCCAGGACAGGTGCTCACTGATGGTAACATCATTCCCCAGCCAAGATCCAACTGGTGGAGACTGGACTAAAGGACATCAGTCCAGTGCCCTGAGTGGGAGCTGCCAGGCCTTTTTGCTTTGCTTCTCTTCCTTGGGCTGCCAGCCATGGCTGGAAAGAGGATGAAGGGAAAGATTAGGAGCTACTTAGCAATGAGGTTTAACTTAGGAAGCAGTGGGGCAGACATGCAGAAGGCAGCCATGGCCCTGCTCCAGCAAAGTCCTGGTGGCAATGTTGTCTCTTTTGGCTTTGGAGGTGATCTGAAGAGCTGGGAGCATTTCTCCTCCCTAACTTCTGGGTCAAAGCTTGGAGGGACAGTGCTGTTTCTTGGAAAGCACTCGGAGCCCACATAGCATCCAGCTGGAGGAGAGCAGCCCTAGCAGGAGCTACAGCACCCAAAGGCACCCTCCATGGGCTGGGGACACCCAGGTCCTGTGCCAGGCTGTCAGGAGGTGCACACAGAAGTGTTCTGCATCCATCAGGAACCAGCTGCCACCATTCCTCAGCAAAAGTGGCTGGAGCAACACCTGGCCCAACATGTTACAGTTTGCACAACAGGGTATTTGTGAGTTGATTTTACTGCAGGTCCTTCAGCTGCTGCTTCCCTCAGAGTGGTGCAGTGTGGGCTGAGGCTGCCAATGCCTCCATCAGGGAACATCAGAGAGCTAGGAGAGCCAAGGAAAGTTTACAGGAAAGTGTCCTTTTTTACTCTCTTTTCCTCTGTTTCTTTTTTGTTAGGGTTTTTTTTTTGTTTTTTCCCCAGCCATAAAGAAGAGTTTGCCATCCCTGCATTTCTCCAAGTCAGCATCCTGGAGGTCAGAGCAGTGAGTGGTTGGAGAGGTGTCCAGTGCCAAGTCTGTGTGCAAGAGAAGGAGATGCCTGTGCACAGACTTTGAAAAGGAAAGATGAGTGCCACAAGCCCTCAGGAGCTGCACTGGGAGTGGGAGAACAGCCTCAGTCCTAGAGCTTTCATGAGTAACGACTTGAAAATTATCTCTACCCCAGCTCTTTGCTTTCTTTGCAAGAAAATCCTTACGTGTTTTACAACCTCTTTTCTGTCCATAACCCCAGTTTGTAGAGCACAGAAGTGAGGCAGAGAAAGGCTAAGAGCATCCTCAAGCATGCTCAGTCTCCGTGCACCTCTCACCCAGCCTCCACCATGGGGTGAATCTTGCCTTGCCCAATCTCCTTAAAAGAAGAACCTGGGTAAAGACACAGGGCAAAAAAGTCCTGTGGATGATCACCTCCCCTCCAACTCTCCTTCCAGTCCAGCCCAGGCTCTCATCTCCACCCCATGCTCACCATGAGGATGCTATGGGGTCCTGGTCTCCTTCTTCTGCCTCCCAGGCCCCTTTCCTCCTGCTTTCCCCCCACCATGGGCTGGGCAGTGATCCCCTCCTGCTCCCCCCTGGTGTCAGGGAGCAGCAGCACCCGGTGCAGAGCTGCTAATGACTGTCATCCAAGGGAAGGCTTATGATAGCTTCCTCTGAATTGTTTGCTCTCACTGTAATTGATGAGCCTTTAATGAGTCTCATGGGACCAAGTGTTTGAAGGGAGCTCTTTCCTCTCCCTCCCCAAGGAAAACGACGTTTCAACTGATCTCAGCTCTCGGGGAAACATGAATAACTCTTCTCCATCTCTCTATTGTCATCCCCAGCCGTTGCTCACAGCATGCTCTGGCAGCTGCCTGGCCATGACTTACCCACTTTTTACCTGCTCCTTTGCAAGTGTTTTGGCAGCTCAGCAAAAGCAGGGAGCAAATCTTTTGGGCAAAGCAGGACGGGCGCTGAGCTTGGATTGTTTCTGGCCCATCTGTGCATGCAGAAGCAGGTAAAAATAGTTTCTAATGGATTGGCTATGGAAGTAGCACCATCCTTTTGGGGAGAGCAGTTATATTAGGATTTGCCTTGCTGGGAGCTCACTCTGGCAAAAGTTTGCTACTACCAGTGACCAGAGCAGGGCTGGAAGGGCTGAAGAAGGTAACTGTGGCTCATTCATCCCAGGAGCAGGGCTGGGAGTGCTGCTGAGCCTGTAGCCCAGGGGCTGAGAGGGGAAGAAAAACCATTTTAACTGCTGTTTCTTTCCACTCAAAGGAAAGGGGCTTCTGGGTTTTGCTGCTTTTTGCAGAGCCAAAAAACTGAAAAAATAAAATAAAATCCTGGGTTAGGTCAGAGGGACATGTGAGTCAGTTTCTTTCTTGTGGGTTTTCACTTTTGGTTGTGTGGTAGGGATGGATGAGCCCTGCCCGTGGGGAAGAACCCTCCACACTGCCCTTCAAAATGATTTGAGGTTTGGGTTACAAAGAAGAGACACTTTAAAAGATGCCAAAGTGGAAAGCACACTAGCTCTCTGTTCCCATTCGAGAGGCTATTTATTTTAAATAAGTTGACACTCACCAGCTGTCAAGATCCTGCTGACTGGTGGAACATTATTTACATTCAAAGCTGTCTTAAAAAGCAAACACGAAACCAAAATTTCCCATTAGGGGGTCGGGCAACAGAAGGGAGGAAGGGTGAAGAGGACATCACACGGATCTGTGAACACAAATATTTGCCGAGTAATGTGTATAAATGCTCTTGGTTTTTCTCCTGGAATGCAATAATGCCTGCAATTGAGTTCATTGGCCAAATTGAATTTGGGCTCCTGTAGAAGTCTCTTTATATAAAGTGCTTTAACATACATCACCTTCTCAGTCTATTGACAAAATTCTATTATCTGTTCAGGGCTGGATGCAACTTGGCAACAAAATCAGAGGGGAAATAAAAACCTTTACAAACCAAAGCAGGTAATAGGACCTTGGTCATCTCTCTCCAGGTATTGATAGTGTCACAAGTGTCTGGGGGAAGGTGGAGCTCTGGGTTTCTTGCTAACTCCCTCCCCTCCTGCCCAGCCATCCCTCCATCCATCCTGCAGTGAGGGTGAAAACCTTCACGAGACTCAAGGAAAGCCAAGTAAACAGTTGCTGTCCATTATCCTAATATAACTATCTGACCAAGAGCAAGATTTTGCTTGAACTTGAAGCTAATTCCAGCCTGGAGGAATGCCAGGGAAATTCAGGCATCCAGCTCTCAGGGGCTGCCCAGCATGGAGGTGAGGATGGGCTGAGGAACGCGGTGCAGACTTGGCCGTCCTTGACATGAGGATGCTGTTACCTCCTGGGACCCAGGGCCTGGCTGACAGGAGCTGCAGGGGAAGGAGCAGGGACAGGCACAGGTGATGCTTGCCCTGGTTTTTGTGGTTCTTCCGAAAGCTGCTGAGCAGGGCTGGAGGCTGCAGAGGCATTGGGATTGTTCTCAGGAAATGTTTGGGTGAGCCCATGGCTGGTTTGGAGGTGATGCACCAGCACTGGGGCTGAACAAGCTTGGCTGAGGAAGCCCACACTCCCCCAGATCCTTTACCCCAGGTCCCTGCCTGTTCTTCCTTGCAAAGCAGCTGTGGAGAAGCTGGAAGGTCCCACCTTGCTCCTCAGGGAAAGGCATCAGTCAGTACTTGAAATCTTAGACCTTCAACAAGAAATTCCAGGGAGCTGCCTCCCTTCTAGAGACAGCTTTGTTGGAGATGGGGAACATCTGTGGCTGGAGGCTCTCCAACAGCTTCATCAGCAGAGCCAGAAAAGAGGAATGTCCACACAGGGCAAAGCAGTCTGGGGACAGCCAGGACACCCCTGGTTCCAGCTGAACTACAACCTCAGGAGAAGCACACTGAGCTGTTGCCACTGCACTGTGCTGGAGGACAGGGGAGCATTAGAGGGCTTTCCCCTTCAGTTCTTCTGTGTGAGTAAAAGAGGTGCCAAGAAAATCCTCTGAAAGGCAATTGGTGAAGAGAGGAAGGGAAATGCCATTGCAAAAGTGGAAACCTCATCTTCTTGTTAGTGCCTCTGGCCTGACCAAAGCCCAAGAAGAGGCACTGCTACACAGAGCAGCGTGGTCATGAGCAACACTCCCTCCTCCTGCCTTCCTCCAGGGACTCCTCATCACTGGCAGGATGGACAGACAGACAGACAGACCGAGCACGCACTGGGGCGATGGAGAAGAAAGAGAGAAATCTTAAAAATCAGCCTAAAACTGATTAACTTCTGCTCAATCTGATTTCTCCTAACTGGATCCACATGTCCTGGCCATGGCATATTAACTTCAATTACAGCTTATTAATGTCGCTGTGATGGAGCGTGCCCCACTGAGCACCGTGGTGACTGGCCTGATGAAGGGGAAAAAATTACTCCAAAGAGACACGGTGTGTAATGGAAAGAGAACCAGCAGCTTTCAGCACGCCAGCCATCAGACCTGGCAGCCAGGAAAAGCTCATTCACCCATTCCTGAGGAGGCAACCCAGCTCCGTGCTGCAGCAAGGAGAAAATGAAGCAGTGAATAGAGATCTGCAGGGAAAAGTCTTTCCACTTCCCTTCCCCACCCTGCCTGGCACACACACAAGCACACAGGCCAAGGGCTTGCTCGTGTCTATTCCTGTCTTGACTCCTCTGCATCTCCAGTTACTCTGCAGATCAATAGAGACAGGATGGAAGAAGGGGAAAAAAAAAAAAAAAGATACCAAGAAGAAGAACGTGAGTAAAAATAGACTGTCAGCCATGAACGAAGAAATGGACCTGGGTGAAGGTTGTGGGAGGAGATACAAAAGAAGCCAGCAGGGGAGACCCTTAAGCACCAGTCCATTGCACCAGCCCTGGCTGCTCTTTTTTTTCACTAAGTTTGTAGGGATTTCATCTTTTGAGACAAGCTCTGCTGCTATTAAATGGTATTAAATCTGGACAGTGAGTTCAAAACACATCATGGGGGCAGGTGGTGGGGAAGAAGACAGCTGACCAGCAGCAAGGTTTGTGGAGAATCCCACCAGCACAGCCAGAATTCAAAAGTACTGAAGGGACATTTACTGCACAGGGCAGGCAGAAAAGGCAATGGGGTCCAGGCAGGAAGGCACAGGTGGTACACCAAGAGTATTTTAAGGTGTAACTTAAAGCACCGAGTATCCAGCAAGCCCCTAGTTCTCTGCACCGTCACCTCCTGCCTGGAAGCCAAAGGTCATTGCACAAGGGCATCAAACATTTTAATCCTAATTTTCCACATTCTGAACTGAAAACTCTGTTCCAGAAAAAAGCTGCCAGCTGAGCCTGGCAACTCATCTCAAACAGGTGACCACGCCAAGAGAAAGACCAACCCAAACCCTCTGTCTGCTGCTGCCTGCACCCCTGCCTGCCCCATGGGAGTGAGGGGCTCTGCCACACCTCCATGAAGCTCCCTTCCTCCTGGACCCTGTTCCAAATCAGCCTCAGTGGCTTCTGGAAAACATTTTTTGCTTGAAAGTCTCTGAAGCCGAAGGTTTGGAACAGGTACAAATGGCTCCTCCGTGGCAATGGTGAGTCTGGTTAGAGAGGGGTGGGTGAGGGGGAGATGGTTCCCCTCTCGCCTCTAAGTCCCCCCACAGGCTGGATGGGAAATCAGCCATCTCGGCATTTTTCCACCTGACTTTGCTTTTTTGGTTGATGTCATACCCTAACATAAGGCATCGTACACAGACATGAAAAAAAACCCAAAAAACAACAGGAGAAACAAACTCCCTCCTGCCTGCCTCTGCCCCAGGTCTGGTGGGGGATCTACCCTGACCCCAGACTTGGCCTGCTGGAGCCAAGGATGCCCCAGGTCTGCAGAACTGACTGGGGACTGGCAGTGAGCTGAAGTTTGTTGGGACCTACCTCAGCCCCCCACCCCAGGCCCAGCACTGCCCCTGAGATTTTTGGGCAGTGGCTGGCTGTGTCTGCATGGCCTGGGACAGGGTATCTGAGAGGGAATTCAGACTCCAGTTGTCCACCCATGCCATGTCCCAGCTCCCCCCAGCACCATCTCCAGGAGGACACAGCCCTTCTCTTAAACACAGCCTTGAAGGTGCCCCGGCTGTTCTATGCAAGGACACACCTGGTTTATTACTGATGCTGCCCTGCCTGGGGAGAAAGAGTATTAGAGGTCAACAGCAAGGCTGGTGGCTTAGTTTTCTAGCAGTAACCCTCTTCTCATCCCTCTGAGAAGAGACACCCAAAGAAATAGAGCAGCTGTTACCTGCCGGTGACTTCAATGTTGGAGACAGCATAGAAGTACTTGTACAAGTTCTCCCTCTGCACATAGGTGCCCCCCAGGGCCGGTCTCAGCAGTCTCATCCTCAGGTCAGTGATGGTAAAGAAGTCTTTGAGCCCCTTGGCACTCTCCAGCCGGGTGTACAAGTTGTCTGTGTTCTTGAGGTCGGGGCCAGCAAAGATGGCAAAGCGGTCCCTCACCTCGAACCGAACATTCTTCTCTTTCTTGGAGCCTGCCCAGCGGGAATACTCCTCTGTGCAGAGCACCCTGTTGGCACTGGTGGTGGAGAGGTCCCGGACCCTCCTTGCTGGCATGCTGAAGGCCTCCATGCAGTCATCTGCATAATACTGGTATGGGTGCCAAGTCCTCCCGTTGTCCAGTGACTTCTCCAGCATCATGATGGTGGGGCGACCGTACTCGAAGGTTATCACGATGTCATCTGTCAGCTCGATGCTCTTGTTCCAGGACAATGTGATGTTGGCCAGCAGTGGCTCCGGGTACCGGCGCCACGTCACACTCTGCCAGTACGTGGCCAGCCCTTCATCCTCGTTGTCAAACATGAGTTTGGGTGGGTGGGCCAGGTCTGGGTTAGAGGCATCGCACTCATCGCTGCACAGGTATGGGTTCTCCTAGAAGAACAACAATGGTCACCAGAGAAGAAAGCAATGCCCGGGCATGGTGTGGGCATCATGGGCACGTGGCTGAGCTCACACCATCACTGGACCCTGGTTTTAGCTGCTTGTGTCAACGTTAACTGCTGGGCTGGGGTTTGCCGGGGTCTGGCTCTGGATGATGTTACTTCCTGAGCATGAATTTAAGACAGAGAAGCACAGCTTTGCCTTTGCTCTGAGGATGGCTGAGCTGTTCCCTTTGAAAGGTCCTTTGGGAAAGGACTTTTCAATTTGGCACGGGGGCAGTTTGCATAGAAAACTCTTTCCTTGAGACTGGAAGCTTCGCTTAAGCTTGGCCAAGGTCCAAGCCTACAGGAAGCTGCCTTCACCCCCACTCCCTTGCAAGAGTTGAATGGTTAAAACCCCCCAAACTCTCTCGTGGCTCCAAATGCTGAACGGGCATCATCCCCCAGCACCTCTAGAGGAGGGAAACTCCCTAGGTAGGTGCAGCAAAGCACTGCTCAGGCCACCTTACCTTCCCCAGCTGCAGGCAGGAGGTGCAGTGGTTGTCAGCTGGCCCCAGGGAACACAGGCAACAATGTCTGCTCCTACATCATTGTCTGCGGGCCCGAAAGGTGGAATAAAAGGTCCAACCATTCCATTTTGTCCACAAGTGACAGTGCATGGCCAAGCTTGCATGTTTTGCAGGGACACTCACACACCTGCATATGTGCTGAGCTGCACTGAGGACGTATTGTCAAGGTCATGGACCAAATGTTGAAGTTTTGGAGGTGGGCATCAGGGATAACTGTGCCCATAGGGTCATTTCTCATCAGTATGTGTGTTAAAGCCCTACAGCTCCTGCCTCCAGGAACGTGTGGGTCAGACCTGCCTTAGGGATGATGTGGGGCTGTGTTACAGTAGGTACCATCTGCAAAAAAAACCCTGCAACACACTGCACAGCTTTTTTGCACACGAAGCATCTCTTTGCTGTCACTTTACCTCCCTCTTGGACTCTAATACCAGAGGATGGAGAAGGGAGAGGGATGGGTAGGCCAGGAGGGTCAGCTGTAGTGGGACCCTCATCAGGGAAACAGAGTCACCTGGCAGAGGGAGGAGGAGATAAAGCACTTGGAGCTGCTCAGGGCTGATAGTTGGAGACAAGAAGTCTGAAGCTCAACTTTTCTGAGCACTTACCTCCAAACTAAAACCCCCCTGGGTTTTGTGGTTTGGTTTGTGACTTGCTTTTTGGGTACTGTCTGTATATCCTGTGCAAAGCAGGGGATCTGGCTTGCCCAAGTGGATGCTCTCAGGTGCAAAGTGTGGCTGTGCTTTGGATGCAGAAAACAACATGTAACATGAGGTGCTTGGGAAAATCTGAGCTTTGCCACCTCCAGCTGGGCAACCAGAAGTCATGGGAGCTGCTTAGAGCTTCTCCCCTCTGTGGCTGTAGAATGGACCTTCGGTGCCTCCCCACAGCTCAGAGACACGTGCTGAAAGTGAGCAACTGCTTGCACAGTAGTAGAGGCCACAGCTCTGAGGAGCCTAGGGAAGCTCAGGAGGCCATAAATAATTTGGACTCCCAAGCAGGGTGTGAGTAGCAGGCTGTAAATAAGGCAGAAGGCTGCTCTGCCAGCAGCAGGGAGAAAACAAACCAGCAAGCAGCTGATCTGTGTGAGAGCATCAGGCTCCTATGCAGGGGAGAGAGTGGTGGCCTTGGGGAGAAAAGGGCACTCCTGGAGGCACAGCTTGCCTTGTCCTGCAAGAGTGTGTGTCACGGGAAGCAGCAGAAGCTGGTTGATAAATCAGGGCAAAACTCACACCATTTTTGATGCTGGCTTGCTCTCAGACAGGCACCTGCCTGATGGTAAAGCCATGAGCCCTGTGCTGGGATTTGCTTCTCCTGTTCCAGCCCGAACCTGGAGCCACGTGTGGCTTTTGCCATCCCTGCATGTGCTGGGAGGAAGGGCTGGAGCTGCTGAGCTCTGGTGCTGTGCCCATCCCTGGAGAGGGGAGGCTGCTAAATGGATGCTCCAAGGGATGGTTTATGGTGGAGCTGGCAGTGCTGGGTTAGCAGTTTGGCTTGATGATATTAAATGTCTTGTCCAGACAAAATGATTCCATGGTTCAAAAAGAACTACAGTTTTGTTATTTCTCCCTTTCTTGCAGCTGTGCTGCCTGAGCAAGGGAACCCGATAGAGTGCTCAGGCTTGCTTGGGTGGGTCAGGGGGAAGGCTGAGGGCACCTGCCCAAGTGTTCTCCCCCCCTCCAAAGAGGGGGAGATGCCTTGAGCAAGGGGTGATGCCAGCTGGGGTGCAGCAAGGCTCCAAGTTGTGCTGGGGGGCGGGGGTTCCTCTCCCGCTGCAACATGCTGTTCCGGAGCAGTAATTATAAACCCAAAGATATTGACATATTTAATATGGTCTCCTGACTCGTCACGTTCAGAGGAATTATTTACCTCTGCTAATGAGACACAGCTTCCTGTGGGGGGATGTAGCTGCCTCTTAGCACAGCTTTACAGCAGTGGCTGATGGAGAGAAAAGAAAAAAAAATCCCCCTCGGATGAAGCACTGGGGGCTCTGAGCACATTTCCTGGGCTAAGGAAACATATTGTGTTGCAGTACAGTCCTCCTGCCAATGTGGTCATACAGATGGCTTAATAGGATGGTCCTGAAAAGACCATCCTGTGGGTCTGTTTTCACCTTTTGTCAGAAGGAGGGTGCAGCAGTGCAGCAGCATCATGGTGGGCTTGGGTGGGGATCTGGCTGGAGGTAGTGGCACAAAACTCCCTGGTAAACCCTCCTGGCTGCTCAGAGCAGCTCTGTGTGAGCAGGAGCCTGGGTGCATGGAACCACCCTGGCAAAAGCACTTTTGTTGTGTGGTTTCCTCGTGTGCAGCAGCCATGGGGCTGCCAAACCGTCGAGCTGGTGTCAGATGAATCTCCACTGAGTATTTACTGCTAGAGCTGTCCCCAGTGTGGCCACGCTGGCCAGCTTGTTATCTTTGAAGGCTTTCTTAAACAGTGGCCAAACTACTCAAGGGAAGGACTCTGTGACCAAACCACAATAAGAAAACATTACCTGGACCTCTAAAGGGTGGCCAGGCTGGAAGGTGGAACAAGCTTCCCAGAAGCAATGAGGGAAGCAACCGAGTCTGACAGGCGCGATGCCACTCCTGGTGTCCCGTCTGGAGGGACAGAGCTGGCCAGGCATGTCCCTGGCAGGAGACCTGGCGGGTCAAGAGCAGGAATAAGCAGAGCCAGAACTCTGCTTGTTTCCCATCTGCTCATCCCAGAGATCAGGGAATGGAGGTGCCCAATCTCTGATGCTCCTGTACATCCCAACCCATAACCATGCTCAGCTCAGCAGGTAGTGAGGCCAAAGGTGTCTTTACCCACCCTGATGCGCTGGGGTGGCTCAAGGCTTGAGAGCCTGGTGTGAGTTCCAACAGGGCAAACACAAAAATCACCTCTAAGTGACAGTGCTGAAAGGTGGGGGAGAGCCTCAAAAGCCACTGAGTGAGTCACATCACTACGGTTTCCTCTGCTAAAATGAAGTGTTCCTGTTTGGTTTTAGGTTTATTGAATTGTCCTTCCTCCATGGGATGCTCGATGCACTTTTGGCTGGTGGGGTGGTTTGAAGTCAGCTGGGAGGGCAGGGGGGAGCGGAAACAGATGGCCATACTTTGGCTGATCCCTGTGTCCTGGTAAGATCAGTTATAGCCCTGTTGAAACAATTCCAGGTATTATTTTTGAATCTGGTTTCCTCCTCCAAGCCGTGTGTCCTCCAAAGAATCTGTCCAAAGTCTCAATATTTACATCTTCAATCTAAAAGTCAGAATGCATTAGCCAGGCAAACCTTGGTCTCGGAGAGCTTAAAATAAACCATCTCACTTTGAGTCTCACACTATTAAATCAGTTGTGAGTGTCCTCACAGCAACTTGATGTTGCAGGTTTCCAGCTCCCTGGCATCATCTTCTGGTTGTTTGCTTCTTCAGGGTGCACCAAAGACCCCTGGAGCCTTGCTTGGCCCCAGCTCAGCCCAAAGGGGCAAAGCCTCGGGGACAAATTGCAAAAGCCTCATTGAGGACAAGTCATCCCAACAAATGGCATCACAGCAAGGCTGTGCTTCCATGGGACATCCCTGGAGATGTGTCCCATTGAGTGCAGACCCAGCCCTTGGGCTTTGCCTCTTCTGGGTGCAGGGCTGGGGTCAGAGCTGGGCAGAAATGCTGCAAAAGGGACTTTCTGAAGGTGACAATGGTGACTTGCTCTTGGAGAAGCATTTCTTAGGAAACAAGATATTTCTCTGACGAGGCACAATGACAGGGATTCAGGATGCTGCAGTGAAGCTGCTTCCCACCTTACTGGGGAGGGGGGGACATTGGGAGAAAACAGCTGCAATAAAAGGCCCTGGTTTTACAAAGCTCAGCTGGTTTCTAGGGCTCTTAATGAGCACACAAAGTTATTTCCTCCCCCCCTTTTTTTTCCTCCCTGGCAGATAATACCATTTTTAAAGCCTCACAGCATAAAATTATATTTTTGTAGGTGAAATTACTTGATTAATCATTAAGCTACTGAATATTTTAAACAAACTAGACATCTGTTGTGAATGGTGAAAGCTGCACAGAAAGAAAAAAAAAAACAAAAAACAAACAACCCTACAGCTTTTAGGAGATCTCCATGCCAAAGGGAAGCTGGAAAGCAATTGCAACCATTAGCTGCACACTGAATTATAACAACACCCCCAAGATCTGGGCAAGAAGAAGCACGTAGATGATGTGAAAGTTTATACTGCTCAGCTAAGAGTGCTCGCCACAGCTCTCATAACCTGGTGTGATTTGTTTAATGGTGTCTTTGCCCAAGGAACCCTCTGGAATTGCTTTGTTTTCAGGGGTCTCTTCTGCTTGTTGAAATTGTGTTAGTCAAGCCAAGGCCTTTGCTAAAGCCTAGGTTGCCCTGGATCAGCACATTTTTAATTACAATCAGCCTCTTACTCAGAGTAATGGCAAGGTCTCAACAACTTGTGCTGGTTTTGGAAAGCCAAGCTTTGCGTTTTTTGTGGTTGATGAAGGAGGGTGGAGATCTTGGCTTTTTGTTGTTTTTTTTTTCTCAAAGGAGAAAAAAGTTCAGTGCTCTTCTTTGGCATAAAAATCTGCCCAACAGCATAGACCTCTCTTGGGTCCTTTCTTCTGTAGAGGGGACCTTTCCCCAAGAAGTGTCTCTCAAACTGAACCAAAGAGCTCTCAGACCTTGGGTGTCTCCAGGCTCTCCTGCAAGCACTGACAATAGTTGGGACTGGGGGTTATTTGGTCAACTCCTCCACAGCCCTGAAGACCCAGGTCTGGCTCCCTCTGCTTCCTGCAGACTTTGAAATAAGATGTGCTTGAAGACGAGGCTCCTGGAGCAGAGAGGAGAAGATCTGGTGGCCACCCAAAGCTCTTTCCCTGGGTCATCATGGGGCTGTTATCAACAGCTGGCACCCACCTCTGCTGTGGGAGGTGGAGGGGCCATTGCTGGGGAGGGTTTGCATGGTGCTATCACCCTTCTCTATAGGTATTAATCCAGTTTTATTGAGTGGCACAAGTAATTTGGGAGAAAAACATGCCCCTGGGTGGGAGCAGCATTTTGCTGGCTAGAGAGTTGGGAAGTTGCTGGAGTGAGTTCAGTGGGGTAGGTGATGGTACAGAAACCTCCTCCCCTCCCTGTCAGGAGCAGTCATGGCTGAGGAAACCTGTCAGAACCTCTACCACCACCCAGGAAGGGATGATTGCCCCATCCAGCCATGGTGCTTAAAGAGCTTTTGTGTGAATCCCAAGTCCCTTCTGCTTCTCAGAGGGCACCTACAGCCTTTGATTTTGTGCTTAAAGGTCACCTGATGAGGTTCACAAAGTCCCTGTGTTGCCTGGCACAGCAACAAAGTCCTTAAGTTGGTATCAAATTTCCTCTAGATCCTGCAAAACAACCACATCGGCAAAATCCTGGTGTGCACCTGGTCCCTCCTGCCCTGACAATGTCCCTGCTGGGGGCTGATGCCACCACGGGTGTCCTGCAGTCTGTCCTTCCCCAGACAGCCTGTGTGTCACGGGGAGGGCTGGTGGCTGTGGGTAGCAGGAGGGTCCCCATCCTGGACGGGAGCAGGGCCAACCTGCTCCATCCCTGCCTCCTGTGGGTGCTCTGGCTCACATTCCTCCGTAGTTTTATCTTCTCCCCCTCCCTTTCCCTGCCCAGCACCCAGCTGTTCACTCAGGAGCATGCAGGATGAAGCTCCAATGATCATCTTGGTGTGTTTGCTTTCCTGGTCCTTTATACTCCCGACTGACACCAGGGCTGAAACACAGGGCTTGGCTTTGCCTCTCTTCTGACTCTGCTGGGGCTGGCAGGGATTTCCACCCCCACCCTGGACAGACTCTGAGTTCACTCCAGTGCCTGTCAGCTCCACAAAATGACCCACAGAGCAGGGGAGATGCTGTCCCCAACCCTGGTGACAACACTCTTTATCCTCCCTACTGACAGCAAGTTAAATTATTTTCTGCAGCAAAAATCCTTAACAAGGACCACACCAAGCAATAGGTGTTTTGGGAAATGTTCTTGGTTTTTCTTCCAGTAAAAGCTCGAAGAGAATAGTGTTTATCCAGGACAAAAAACAGGCTCATCCTGACATCATTACAAGGTATTTTCACTCCTGCTGCCTCTGACCTGAGGGGTCAGCTGCTCTCTCTGGATTTATGAAAAACAAAGTGATTTTATGATCAAAAATAATATTTGTGGATAATTAAAATTCATGCTTCAGGGCATAAACCATAGCCTGCCAGTGGCCAGGATGGGACTCCCAAAGAAGTAGAAAATACTCTCCAACAATTAATTTCCACTCTATTAGTGGACTGGGAGGGATCAGAGGAGTGAACAACAGTAATTAATTCACAGTGATTATTTCCAACAGCTGGCAAGTGGCATAACTCATCGGCAGAGATGCCTGGGAGCATGGGAATAACTGGGGAGGAATACAAAGCCCCTCTTGCACCAAAAAAAACCCATGCTGACCCTTGGGTGAGCCTGGAGGAAGGTCTGTGCTCTCCTTGCTCAATGCTCAAGGAATGCCAGGAGCTGTTGCCTTCCCTGCAACACAGATGGGACTTGAAAAACCTGGCAAACATCTTGGGAACAGCTTTGCCTGTGCCCCTTTGGAATGGTTGTTGGTCTGCAGGGAGGGGTCCAGGGTGGGACCACGTGTCTGCAAAGACACTGGGGGTGATCTGAATGCAGAATGGGCCTTTTGGAAATGAAATCTGCAAAGCTTTCTGCAAGATGATGTGTGCTCTCCTATTTAATATATTTTTTTAAATAAGTACTACTCTGGTGATGTTTTAGACAATCCTGAAGTTCTCATTTCCCATGTAAAGTAGAAGATCCACTTTTCCCAGGGGCTGCCTGTGGGGCTGCTGCCACTCAGATCCTTGAGAATGCTTCAGCAAACCCCTTCCCTGTACATCCCACAAGCAGGCACAGCCCCAAGCCACAGTCAGAGCCCTTGCACATTGCTCCCTTCTTCATGGTAACCCTCCAAAGGGATGTTTTGAAACAATCCATGTGTGTAGGCAGGTTCTGACAAGAAATCCATGGTCTGGTGACAGATTACAGAAGCTGTGGCTGCCCCATCCCTGGCAGTGTCTCAGCCCAGGCTGGATGGGGCTTGGAGCAACCTGGGCTGTGGGACGGGTCCCTGCCCACAGCAGGGGGGTTGGAACAAGATGAGCTTTAAGGTCCCTTCCAAGCCATACCTGTCTGGGATTATTTCACAGCTTCATCTCTGCAGGTGAAGGGCAGCTCTGGCTGGGAGGCAGGGGGCTCCAGGGCAGGGAATCTTGCAGGGATGGGATGGGTGGGCTGCTGCTGGGGTGATTTGATTACTCTTGTGCCCTTTCCTTGCATCCTCCCTACCCCAGCCATTTGCATGGGGCTCTTATTAGGGCAGAGACAGCAAAAGGGGAGAAAACCATCCTCACTAACAAGCTGTTTGCTGTTTATGAGCAGGTAAAGGCAGAGCTGGAATGAATTATTAATAGGGTGGAAATGGGGTCCCTCTACAGATCTGCTCTATTTCTGGCTCAGCTGAATGTCACTCCCCCCTGGCCGTGGTTTGGGGGATTGATTGCTGCTCTGCTTCCTTCCCCTTCCTCCTGGGTGGGAGCTTGCCCAAGCCCAAGGTCACCCCTGGGCAGGGGTGTGAGGACACTCTGTGCCTGCCTGCGGGGTTCTGGAGAGTGTGAGTCAGCAGAAAGCAGCTCTGGGTGAGGGCACACCAGGATGTGCCCAGCCAGACCTTTTACTTTGCTTTTTGCCTCTCCCCCTCTGCCCAAAGCAGATCCTCACTCACCAAACCACCCCCTGCTTGTTTGAGGCTCCCGGGCTCCCTTGGAGGAGAGATTCAACTTGTTATGGCTGCTCTTCCCCCAGCCCCTCTGTTCTGCTTCCAAATTCAAGAAGCATCTTGTTCATATTTCATCCTAGCTCAGGACTCTGCCCTTCTCCTCACCAGATGTGGGGAAACTGTGCCAGACAGGGTGGGAATGCAGTGTCCCATCTCCGGGTGGGGAAGCTGAGGCAGGGAGAGACTTCAGGAGCAGGTCTAGGCTTTACCAGGAGCATGGGAGGCTTCACATTTCTTAAGATGGAGCTCCCCCCAGCCATCTGAAGCTGGGCAAAGTGGTGGGGGCTTCACCCAATCTTGATGTGAGAGTCAAGGCAAACCATGAAGGATAATTTCTCTGCCCTTCATCTGCTTCATTCCCTCCACGAAAAGGGTCTGAACTCATCTTTGTGCCATAGGGCAATCTCTGACATCCAGGAGGGAAGCAGCCTCTCCACCAAGGGAGGATTTGGAGGGAGTTGCTGCTTGTCACGCACAGGATTGACCCCAGTCACCTGTCCACCCTTGCAGCACAGCCAGCACGGCCTGTGCACAGACACAAATCCCCTCACGCCCACTCTGGCTAAGCCAGAAACAGTCAGAAAATCTGGTGACATGATCATTTCAGCCTGGAGGTTAAAATTTAGCCCTGACCACAGGTGACCTCCCCAAGAAGGGCCCTGAGCACCCCACTTGCAGGGTGACCTTGGGGCAGCACTTCCATTGCCAAAGCCCCGGGATGGCCCTGTAGCAGCTCAGCTTCTGCTGCCAGATCTGCTGCCTCACCTTGTCCCAAAAACCTCATGTGGAGCTGATTTGGGTGCAAGGGTTAAATCCACCCGGAAAATTCCACTCTTAAGCAGATAATCTCATCTGTGCTAGGCACACACACACAGGCATCTCTGGCAGCCTATGCAATAATTTTTGAGCAGCTCTTTCTTTGTGAACTGCTAATCCCTGGTGAGCTGCTCTAACCCCTCCTGGCACCCAGGGCTCACCTCCCCGCCTGGGTTGCACCCCTCCAACTGCTCCTTTTCCAAGTTTGTGGATTACAGGGTGACCTACAGCCTGAGATCAGAGGCTGATGAACCAACCACCCTTCACCCAGCAACCCTGGGCAGGCATTCAAAGGTGCAGGCAGTTAATCCCACCCACTGCTGCTTCAGATCGACTCCAAACCCCGATTTGCCATACCCGTAAGTTGCAAGTTCTGCTCTTCCCAGGACACTTCCCTGAAGCTCATCCACAAACCAAACTGCTTGCATTCTGCCCCATCCCTCCTCACCCTTGCAGCTTGCTACAGCGAGGTACCTGCAGCAGTGGCCGTTGTGCTGGGCTGCGGGTGCATTATTGATTCAGGACTAAGAAAAATGCTTAGGAAGTAGGAAAAGTGTCCTGCTCTCTAAAAGCTTGTGTGCCTTGCAAGCTCAATACGTGCAGCCTTTGCAGAGAGGCTTGCTATGCCGCTATTAATATTTTATTCTCCAAGAGAGGCCCTGATAGTTTGAATGGGGGAGGGCAGGATGTGGAGGTTGGGATTGGGAAAGGGGAGGGAGAAGAGGTTGCTGTGGTCCTCAGCTGGAGATGCAGATCTTCCCCAAAGCCTCTGTGAGGGGAGCAGGGCTGGGGGGATGGATAGCCCAGCACCCACCCTGGCCTCTGAGCAGGGCTGCTGGGTCTGCTGCAGCAAGCACACTGCTTTTGCTGCTGCATGCAAGGGGTTTGGCTGCTCTGGTGGGATGGAAGCAGCTGCTGTGGCATCTCTGCACCTTTAGGCTCAGGCAATGAGGCTGCTTAGAAGGAAGGGGCTGTGCTGCAGACAGGGAGTTCGGCACTGCTTGGGCTTGTTTCCTTTGTGGTTTCTGCAAAACCAACGGGGTGAACTGGATGGTCCAGGTTGAGGACGTCAGGACTGCAACCTTTTGCAACCCTACTTCTGGTTTTGTTGCCTGTTGCTGCATGCAGTCCCGCAGCCCAAGGCTCAGTCCGGCAGCTGCTGCAGGAGCAGAAATCAAAGTGGTTTGGGTCGTTCTGTGGAGCTGAATTTCAGACGGATCAGTGAACTGAGCTAACCGACCACAGCCCAGCAGCTTGTCGTGCTGCCACCTGGGGATCAGCTGGGACGGGGCTGTAACTTGCATGGGACAACAGACAGGGTTATGGGGCTGGGACGGCCTAAACGAAAAAGATTTAGCCTCTAAATCCTGATGGTGAAAAGATTATATTTGGAGTCTGCAACTGTAATCGGGGGCAACTAAAATTAAATTGGACTTTGACTTAGCCTTGTCCGTAGGGAGAATTCTTTTTAAAGTTTGGGGGATTGTATGAATGCTATAGAACACAATATGGAGAAAAAAAAATTAATAGGAAGGACTTTCCTGAATCCTTTTAGCTTCAAAAATTGCTTATGGTAAACTCAATCATGGAGCTGGTGAATGAATGAGTATAAGAGCTGTTCCTCTGGCTCTAGCCACACTCGCCTACAAGTCTTCAGAGTTAGTTCTCTCCAGCTTTTCCCATCTGGACGCTGTTCCCTTTGAAGAGCAAAGCTTTTCTTAAAAGTAGTTTATTCTTCCTCGTCTCTTTCAAGGTGGGGGTAATCTTTCTGCTCACTGTACCAATTAAATCTCCTTGACAGCTTGAGTTTTATCGCTGTGTCTTTCCCATCAGTGAGTAAAAATGATCCTTGTTAGAGGAGCAGCACCCCACCTTGCAACAAGATGAATCCCAACCTGGGCACTTAAGGAAATTGCTACAGACTGTGAGGGGAAATCCTGTTTGCTCAGCACTCTCTAATTTAAAGCTGAATTGTATTATTTCATTTTCTGTAAAGTCTCAGCTTTTCTAACACTGAGATCCCGTCACACTCCGGAGTAGCCTCTGTGGCAGAAGGGGAGCAGTGTGTAATTGCTGAGCAGCTAGCAACAACAGTCCAAGGGTCTGGCCCCAAGGGCAAAGAGCTGTTGACCTTGACTTCAAATAGTGTTCTCTGCAGCAACCCTGATGCTGAGAAGTATTTAAGGGTGAGAACCAAACTAAAAAGCCCCAGCCCTTTCTCCCATGCTTGAGAGCAGTGGATGCAAGGGGTGGATTCAAAAGCCCTCATCCAGATGGAAATGGCAGGAGTTGCCTTTTTCAGACTGTCCTCAAAGGAAAGGGGAGTATTTCCAGGAGTTAATGTAGTGGAGGGTTCAAGGAGGAAGGGAGGCTGTTGGCATGGTACAAATGTTAAAAGAAAGATGTGACTTTCTGTCCCCAAATCCCTGACTGAGCTGTCATGAGCGATTTGACAGCAGAGAGTTGGTTTACTTGTGCTGCTGAATTTTGGCATAAAGGCAAAGTGAATGTCCTTGGTGCCAACAGGGAACAGTAAGTCCTAGAAGGAAGGGCAGAAGGGAGCTCTGACTCCCAGCCATCTCCTAAGGCCAAGTATGAGTATGCAACCAACAGTGGGTAGTGACGATTTATTCAGGAAGGAAGGAGAATATCCCCTTTTCTGGAAAAGGCTTTCCATTTCACTTGAGTATGGGCTTTGCTCAGCCCAAAGGCTGCCTTTGAAAACTGGGCTGGTGGCAGGTCTGAGGACCTCATTCTTTGCCCCCCTAGTTCACCCTCCTGAAACAAGGCAGAGGGATGGGTTGGGGGAAGGTGTGGGTTTTGACTCTGCACAGAGCACCCGAAGGGATGAATCCATCCTCAACCACCAGGTCATCCTGTGTCTTTAAAAATTCTTTTGGAAAAGCACCGCTGAAGCTATTCCATTTTCCTTCTTACTGTAAAAACTCTGACTTAATTTGAACAATTACAAGTGCATAATCCTTTATTTGCACCTAAACAGAGGTATGGAGATACTGTTGGGTGGAGTTGTATGAGATGGGCTAAGAATGAAAGGGGTGTCTCTGCCTAAAAGTGTCTCTGCTTCTCCCAGTTTTAGCACCTGGTCTACTAAGAGCAAGAGTTCTTTAGTACAAGCCTTATAACCACATGTCATTCAGAAAAGTTTAGCTAAGAATTAAACTCAACATCAAATGTGGCTGAATGTGTAATGAATAAATAAAGCCTTTTCCTTTCACGTACCTATGCCAAAATCCACAAACTCTATTAGCTGATGAAACAATGCTGACTCCAAATAAAAATACCCCTGATCCATCAATAAGGGCTTAGATCTCAGCCTTGCATCAAAGAGCATTGTCTGAACAAGAGATATTGTCTTGACACCTCTGAGACGAAAAAAAGGGCTCCCAATCTGACAGCAAGCTGGGCTCCCTGTGCTGCCAGCCTGGTGTAGGGAGCTCTGCCAGGGGTGTCTGGGATTCTGCTCCAGACACCTTTCCTGTACAGGCTCCCTTGCTTTTGCTAAAATGGTTTGGAAACCCCTTAAGCTGCAAACCTGATTGTGGTTTGGTGTTTCCTTGCTCCCTGTCACCCTCCCTGTGTGTAAATTGCCCACAAAGCTGGCATTTTTATTCTTTTATTTATCATGTGTGCCAAACACTAATGCTTGAAAGTTAATTTCTCAAAGAAGGTCCCTGCTTGGTATGAAAGAAGTGCTCCAGCATCTCAGGATATGTCAATACTTTAGAGCATCCTGCCAGATGTGGCCTCCTCCTCCTCCTCCCTGGAGGGTGGGATGGGGCAAGGTTGTGCCTCCCCTCTGCCCCATGCAGCCCCCTTTGCTGCTCCCTGGCTGTGCCTATCCTGCAGTCCCCTCTCACTGGAAAGCTGCATTGAGCTGCTCAGTGACACACTCTGGATGTGATCTTTGCAGCCTCACCTTTCCTTTAACATCCTTGGTTAAAAGATCTGTTTCCTATTAGTCTTCAGTCACGCTTTTGGATTCACTCAGGCTTTTACTTCCCTATCCATCTGTCTTCCCACCACTCCCCCTGCCCTGCCAGGAGGGAAAGTACAATTCATTTTTCAGATGACCCTGCCAGGAAGGCATTGACATGAACAGGAGAAGGTTCAAAACTGTGGCAAAACCAAAACCTTCTGACTTCAATAAGCAGCGAAACACTTCCCAACCAGAAGGGAGCAGACAGAATTGGAGCAGCAACTTCAATTGTTGTCAAACAGAAAAGACACAGATAATTCCCTGGGTAATTCCTGCAATCCTCTTTTTGCAGAACTCTCCCATGAGTGCTGCTGGAAGGTGTTTAAAGCAAGGGGAGAGATCTTGTGGGCTGGATGATGCCCTCGGTGCTGGCACAGCTGTGCAGGAAACACTCTCTTACAGAGTCCTGACTTTCCCTAGGACACTTCTCCTTTGTCTGCCATCAGCATGGGGACATGGTCCTGCTCTCTTTCCTGGCTCTTTAAGCATGGAGGGATGTTTTTGGGGCTCTAATTTTGATTTCAGTTGGCTGAGCAGTGCAGGCGTCCTGCTGGGCTGTGCTTAATTCTGAGTAAGGTTGGTTTAACTGCCTGGTCAGTACCCTGCTGTTTTGAAAGACACCTAAGAAAGCAGTGCAGTCACCATAAGAACTTCTCTGCTGGAAAGCTGTGCTCCTATGAGAACCCACCTGTTAGATAATAATAATTAAAACCTGAAAAGAAAGGATAGCAGGACACTGAAAGGCATCTGAGTAGGCTGACCATGTGTCATTCCCTGGGGCGGAGGTGGTGAAAATTTACCTTGATGGTGTCCCAGCACACACTGCTTCAGTCCTGGGGCTGGACAAGAGCCTGCAGCTCTCCTGCAGCCATCTCTGTCATTCTGTCGTGTTTTAACTCTGTGCACCCGGTGCTGGGTGGGCTTCTTGCTCCCCTCAGCAAAGCTGCTCTACACCTGCTCAATTTTTTTTTTTTTTTTTTTAACTGCTTTTTTTATCCTCTGGAGAGGACAGCACTGGTGCAAGATGAGTAAAAAGACCAAGAATCCAATGGGATTTCATAAACCTATCACAAAAATCTAAAAGAAATAACCTGCAATATATTACTCCTCTTCTTAGCCCGATTCCTCATCAGGGAATTGCTTGGGGAATGTTACTGTGAATGCTGGTTTCTGTTCTGGGAGATGGATGCTGGGCCAGGCACACACTGTGGGGTGAGGCAGGGACAGGAAGGCAAATCCATGTTTTGCATTTGTGTAACTCCCATTCACGGCTGCACACGGTGTTTGCAAGTGCTACAGCACATGGCAGGAGAATGCTTGTGAGGAAACACTGCTGGTGCCCAGAATAGAAAGATTTTTAGCTCACTATTGACTGAATCAAGAGATGCAGAGAGCTGATTGTAGTTTGTGCATTTTGCTTACTTGGAGGTCAGTGGAACTGAAGCCTGGAGCATCCTTCACCAGAAAGTGTTTGCAAATAGCTGGAGTGAATGGAGCAGAAAACAATCTACTGTTCCTCTTTTAATCTTCCTGCAGCCAGTCAGATAAATGAACATCCAGACTGACCCATCAAGTGTTTTATTTGCAGTCTTTGACCTAGTCTTTCTTTTCAAATTATATTTTAAAAGAAAAAGCTGCTACTTGTCAGGAATTAGTGAAAATAACTTCTCTGTTACTAATGAGCCCCCTTAGGCTGGGGAGAACTGGATAAACGAATTGTGGTGGAGTGTTCTGATGCTCATGAATGTTTGGCATCTCCTGGTATCAAAGCAACTTTTTTCTCTTGGATTTTCCAGAGATGCTCTCAGCTGGTTGGGCCCAGGTTGTTTTATTAGGTGTATATGGGGAACTGAGGAATTGGGGTGTCCACGTCTGAGTGATGCTGGCAACAGAAATTGGAACTCCTGTCCCTTCTGCCAGTGATCTAAAGGGAGAAGAACTCCCTTTCTCATTACAGGGAATAGGCTCCTATGCTCCTTGTCTAATGCTCACCTCAGTAGAAACCTCATCAGCATGGACTGGCTTGGTCACTGTGCCTTAACTGTGTGCTCAGGGCACTCCTGGAAGACGTCTGGGAGGGGATGTTACAGCCGTGCTGATTTGCTCTTTGCTTTGACCCCCGAACTCTTTTTAACAATGTAAAGCCTTGTGAATTATAAATCAAGCATTCCTGCTGAGCTTTGTGGTGCACGGAATGAAATGCAATGATTAATATTTAAGAGAAAATAAGTTAAAGATTTTAAGTACAAGGGCAAATGTCTGTCCAGAGAGGATTTTCTGTATGGAGGCAGGAGAGAGGGAGACCTGTACTTACAGGGACATCAGTGAATCTGGTGGCCATCAGAGCAGCTTCCAGAGCTGCTGGTGGGGGTGGCCGTGCTGGTTGTTTTAAGCACAACAGCAGGAAGGGCAGGACATCTTCCCACCCCCCCCCATTTTGTAGTTGGGGAGACCAAGAGCTCAAGGCAGCAGCCACCACTGCCACCCTGAACCCAAACGTTCCTCTAATGGCATCTCAGCAGGACACTGCCTCTGGCCACATGCAAGCAGAGTCTGTCATAACCCATCAGACAAGAAGGGAAACACTTACGTGGGTGCAGAATCTCTCTGGTGGGTCTCCACAAGTGATACCTGCCGGATCCACCCGTACGGTCACATAATCCTTCATCCGCATGGCCTTGGGTTGACAAGCATAAAACTCCCATGATGGGCCATCGTCCGTGGTCACCCAGGACTTGCAAATGTCATACTGTCCCATGGCCAAGGGGAGACAGTGCAAGAGGAAAGCAAGCATGTAGAGCATGGCAGCTGCAGCCAAGTGCGGGATCCCTGGGCGAGGGCAGTGCCGAGAGTCCTGAGGAAGGCAGCTACTGGGCTAGGGGTTGCTCTCAGGATCAGCATGGAAACTCCTCATCTAAAAATGATCCAGTGGAAGGAGATCTAGATGGTAACAGGAATGACCCGACTCTGCACGTTGTCTTTGGATGTAGACAGTTTCTCTTGGCACAGGAGCCAACTTTGCAAACCACTTGATTGGGCAAGTTTTGGCTGGAGTTGCTGATCAGCAGTCAGAAGTCTTCCTTAACCTCATTTTTCCCTCTTTTATCGTATGAAAGGGCTTCCAAATCAGCATGAAAATATCTAGAGGTGACTCCAGTCAATCAATAGAAAGATCAAGTTCTGAGTTGCTGATGAAATTTGATAGGAGTAAATTGCAGAGGCTGTGGGATGGTGCTGGATCAGGTTTTCCTCAACCTTCTTGTCTGCCGCAAATGTATCGCTGTGGAAAATGCCTTAAACTGTGGTTTGCCTTAAATAAGTATTGGGGCTTTTGACCATTAATATGTAACATAAAGATAGCATCTGCTCATCAGTACAACTCTGACAGAGAGACTCTTTGGAGCTAGAATTCCTTTCTCCCAGTGGCTGGCTGTGTCAATGTCAATGTGTTGGGTGGAAGCATCTGTGGCACTGGGTGGTTGTTGGGTGGGCAGGAGCAGCACTGATTCTCCCTCTGGGGCTTGCAGCAGCAGTGAGGCACTGGCAGGCAAGGACTTGTTGAACTTGGCCTTTTGGCAACTTAGCATCAAGTTCCCTGAGCCTTCAGCTGCAAGCCATGCTGCTACCTGAGGTCTCCTCTCTTGTTCATGGTCAGGGCAGAGGGAGAGTTCATTAACAGGCTGTATCTGCAACAAATTGAAAGATAAATTAGCTTGGGAGCAAGGAGGGAGGAGGAGCAGCTGGAGCAACAAGGCTTGCAGAAACAGGGATCCCTGAGGAGACACATCTCTCACCTGGGCTTCTTGAGCCACAAACTGGGTTTTTGTAAAAGGGAGATATACAACTTTAATAAAAAGAAATCCATAGTAAGATGCTTAGCTCTTTGGCTGTTTGGGAGATGGGGAGGAGTGCTGCCCCATTTAAGGTATCTGGTTTGTAACAGCAGCTGGAGAATAGCTCTAATGGGTCTTCAAATATTAGCAAGAAGCAGCTATAGGTCATAAGAGGATGGAGGATATGCAGACACAAAGAAGAGACAGACAAATTCATAGTCTTAAAAAGATCAGCAAATAAATAAGACAGCTGGGGAGACAGATACATTGTCCACCATCCTCACAGATGATTTATCTGAACAATAACATTTAATAAAAAACAATTTAAAGTCCTAATAACATTTAAGGTTCACCTAATACAAAGCACAATGACCTTTGCAGTATTCATTACAGGTTAGAGCAACATTTCTGCAATTTTGTCATCTTTGCAGCAGAGCTATAAAAACCTTAAGTAATTACAAAACAAAATGACAACTCAGAAAAAATAAAAAAAAGTCAAACCCTCTCTCAGAATTAGACCTAGAAGAGAGACCTTATAAGAGAAGGTGTGAGATACATATCTAGAACAGAAATTAAGCTATGGATAATTGCCTTTCTATTTGACTCTTCAACTTTTCTTCCCTCCTGAATTTAGAGATGTCTGCTTTAACAGCATACTTAGGCTTGGCTTTCTCACAAAGCTCAGTTACTGCAGCTCAGATTCCAGGTTAATAGATGCATTGATCCATGTTCAGGGGGCTTCACATCACTGTGCTGCTATCTCCCTTTCCCCCCTTTTTGGTTGAAAGATTGCTGATGGAGATGAATGGGTTCAGAGAAGAGGAGCTCTCTTATGCTTGATCGCCAGCTCTCAAAGAAGAGCCTATTATAGCTGCGTTGGACCTGAATAAACTCCCAAAGAAAGAATAGACTGGCTGCTATTTTTACATTATGAGTAAACGTAGTAAAAATAATAAGCTGGTGTGACATGGTGTTTATAAGTCCCGCTGACATCAGAGCTGTCTTTTCAGTTATAACAAGTCAGTTCCTAATTATTACATCAAATTGGTCGCAGCCAAGTGCTTAATAACCACGGAGAGTGTGTGACTCCTGTATTGTCTTGAAAACAAGCAGGGCAGTTTTAATGAGGACTCCAGTTAAGTTTATGGATCTATTTTCATAGCCTTAACGAGTATATTTTGCACTCGAAAGGCTGTCAGGGAAAAACCTGGGAAGAAAGGATCTATAATATCTATTAGTTTCTTGTCATGCTTGCTAAATGTCACAGATTCCCAGGGAAACAAACAAACAAACAAAAAAATGCTTGCAAAACGTGCTTCTTGTCAGTCAATCAGCGAGGCGTGCGGTTCCCCGCTAAGTCTGCGGTGCAACACTTCCCCGGTCCGCTCCCTTGGCAGAAATAGTTGCAGGGTGTTGCTATGAAATCGGGCAGCATATACTACCAACAGGGGAGAGGGGCTCTCTGAATTAAAGGTTTTGCCCTGCTTGATTTGGTTTGATCCTCAGAAAATAAACCTGCACCTGATATTATTAAGAAACTGCAGTTCAGGGGAACAAATGGAATCAATGCTCTTTGTTTTCTCTGAAGAGTGCTCAGCGAGCACTGGGGACTGATAGCCAGAGTATTAAAAAGGCAAAATTAGATTGTTTCTCGACTTAGGTGGTTCCTTTTTTTTTAAATATATATATACACACACATATACATTTTATTATTGGCTTAGCACCCTACTGAAATAAAGAGACAATCCTGAGCAACAACTGAGCAGCTCTGGAATTAAGTGCAGAAAGTTAACTCAATGAAGAAGTTTCCAATTTTCTTTCTAAAGTGTTGCCGTCAACACGAACCCCAACCTCTACCCTCACCCCCAGTTCCAGATGAGTTTTTTTCCTCTTTTCCACTCTGACCATCCTTACAAGGAAAGTTAGGAACACCTGCTCTGTCTGCGGACGTGTCATGAGACCGAACCCTGCGAATCCCGTTGAAAAGCTGCAAGGAGCCGCGGGTTCCCAGCAGAAAAACCCGTAAATCTGACTCCCATCCAGCCGCTCTTCTGCGTGCAGCTGCGCTACCAGGCAAACCCAGGAGCTGTCCCTCCCGCCTCCCCCTTCCGAAAAAAAACTAAACCAGCAAACCAAAAACCCCAAAAAAACCCAAACCACCCCTAAACCGATTTTTTAAAAGATGTTTATTATTATTTTCCACTTAAGGACTTTCGGAGCATTGGGGGGCTATGGGGAAAGCAGGCACAAGGCGGGCGAGGAGCCGTCCCCGGGCGGGAGCATCCCTGCGCGCCCCGCCCGAAGCTGCCAACTCTGGAGAGGGGGGGAAAAAAACCCATAAATCTCTCCCTCCCATGGCACGGAGGGGACGGATCCCCCCGGGAGGCTCTGGGGGGACACACTGGTGTTTGGGAAGTGGGGACTGTGGGATTCTGCCGGCGGTACCCCCTCTTCTCTAAGCTTCCTCCCTCACCGCTCTCCCACCCCCGGTGCACGGCGGTGCGGGTCCTTACCGGAGAGCTCGGGTCCGTACCGGGAGGAGTTCGGTTCCGTAGCCGGGGGGGGGAGCTCGGAACTGTGCGGGGCTCCCGGTGGGGCGCTGAACTTCGGGGCCGGGGGGAACCCCCCCACACTCCCCCCTCCAGCCGCTGCGGGGCCGGCCCCCAAGGGCAGATGGCCGGGTAAGCTTTGTGCAATCCCCGGCTCCCCTGGCAAGTTAATGCCGAGGCTGAAATCCCTTTTGCTCTCACTTTCAATCACAATCGGAGCTTTTATCTCCGTGCCTGATCCCGGCTGCGTAACTTCCTCTGTGCAGCTCTAGCACACACCATCCCACCGGCCAGCAATGTGCTTCTTAAAGGTGCAGGGTGGAAAAGCCGGCGGCGAGGGGTGGGAGGGAAGGGAGGGAGGAGGGAAGGGAAGCACCCAAGGAAGAGGAGGCTACGAGCCGTGAGCCTTCAGCCCCGCCGGCTCCGGGTTTAAGGCGGCTGCATCGTCCCCGCCGTCCCGCTGCCTCCCGGTAGGTAAGGGCAGGCCGGGAGTGCCACTCCTTAGTGGGTGGTTTGTTTTTTGTTTTTTGTTTGTGTGTGTGTGTTGGGTTTTTTCCTTCCTTTTTTTTTTTTTTTTTTTTTTTTTTTTTTTTTTTTTTTTTTTTTNTTTTTTTTTTTTTTTTTTTTTTTTTTCCTCTCCAAGAGCTTAAAAAAATAAATCATGAGATCATGTTAAAAAAAAAAAAAAAAAAAAAAAAAAAAGCTGTAGTCACGAGGGTTTCCCCACACGTGTAACTTCTCTGTGGTGTGCCCTGAATATATCTGGGGAGGTTTTTGCCAGTGAAGATGCTGTAAATGAGACTCTGTGTGCATGTTGGGGGAAGAGGGGGTGGTTGGAATTAATAGGATAAACAAAGCAAGAACTCAGCAATGGGGAAATCAGATGGCTGGGAAATGCTTTGATAATGGTGGGAAAGTGTTTTGGGGTTTAAGCAAAGTTGTTTTCCTTTGGGAAAGTGTAGGGTTAGCATGCAGGGCTGGAAGGTGTGATGATATCTTTTAGCATGGGGATGCAGAAGAAATAAATGTTGCTTAGGTCAACTCTCCTGTGCCCGTGCTGAGAGTGTGAGGAAGCTCCAGCTATTGACAGGGGGGGATAAAACTGTGGCAGGTAAAAGTCCAGGTTTGCCCTGCACCAGGAAGGTGCTGGAGGCAGGATCATTCCTGAGGAGTGACAAGTTTGTAACATTCACATGGAAAAATGACAGTCCATTTACAGGAAGGAAAACCATAGGATCCCCACTGCCCTCTAAGCAGACGATCACTGAAAAATGACTGGTCCTTTCTAACCAATAATTCAGTAATTTCTAAGCCAGAAAGTGCATTGTCCGACTTGCATGTGGTTTGCAAGCTCATCGACTCAGTATTTTGTTACCTGGTTTCCTTTGGCCCATTGCTCTGAGGTCTCTATGTGGCTTCTCCCATCTAAGAGTCCCTGGAAAAGGCACGATCCATCCTGTGACTGGGCAGAGGTGATTTAGAGCTCCTCTGGGAAGCGTTTCCCGTATACTGGAGCATAAGTGAGATTTATGAAATGCCAGCATGCAGCTTGACTCTGGCCCAGCCTGATTGCTACTCTGATGCACAGGGTGGGCTTTACCTAAACGACTATCTTTGTGGCTTGATTCCCACTCCTCTGATCAGTGCACAAAATGACACTTTCCATGTGGTAATTTTTTCTGTAAACACTTGTTTTGGGGCAGTAGTATTACTTAAGTGAGAAGCACTGGCTAGGAATTCAGGGCTAACTACATATTCCTGGATTTCACTTTGTGCCTTTAGGTCTTCTCTGTAGTAATGACTCTCCTGGAAATTCCCCATGTCTCACTTATTACTCCCTTATTGGTTATTATGGTACAGTAACAGGATAAAAAGGAGTTGGTATTTCATTTTCATTCCCCCTAATAGCCACGGCAAAGACCAAGTGGTGTGCTGATTATTGACATCAGAGTTAAGTGATATGCACGCATCATTAGGTTTCAATTGGAAAGAATAACAGCACAGTATGAGTCGTCACACTTCTAAACGATGCGGCATTTAAAGAAAAACCAAAGTCCTTTCCCTCAGCCCTGGGATTTCAAAAAGATCAGAAGCCAGAAGCCAGACTTGTACAGGCACAGGTAAAAGGCGCCAGCTCAGGGCAAAGCCCCAGAATTAACTAAGCAGCATAACACCCTGGAGAGGCTGGCAGCAGCTGCCTGGCTCCTCCAAGGTTACACAGCGATTAAGGAGATTCAGGAACAAGCTCAGGGGGTGGGAAAGCACGCTGTTCCCATTCCCGGGGTAAACAGGCAGGTCTGGCACCGAGGGTCATTGTGCTGGGATGGAGGGAGATGCTCTAGGCCACTCCCAGACACGGGAGCCCAAAGGAAGCGACTGCAAAGCAGCCGGCGGGGCTGCTGTCAAGGGCAAGAAGGAATGGGGAAGAGTTGCAGCAAATGTTTCATTTTAGACCACTCTTCTTCTGCCCAAGAATATTTTGCATATATTTAATGATGGATATTGTTTCCTTCTGGGTGAAATTTTGCAAGAAGCAAAATGGAGGGGTTCTTCCTATCTCCTCATGCAAAGAGAGCGTGGTTGAAAATCAATGGGTCTGCACTGAGATTTAATTATTACAGCGTGGACATGGGTGAGAATAAGGCCCTTAATATTTAATACACCCTTAGCTCCCAAAGGGATCCCCAGGGCTCAAGGGCCAAATGTAAACCTATTATAAGCAGGTGTAATACTATTGACATATTCAGACTCACACCTTTTTATGCTATGGCTATATTTGGCTCCATAAATCTAAATGGCAAATGGTGCTGCTGACATGCACAGGAAAAGAGGGAAGTGTTTTCCTGACTTGGGATGCTAGAGGATAGACTGAAACAACAGAAGGCAGTCGTGATGCTGTGACACCTCCAGTCCCCATCCTCAGTGGCAATGCGCTTGCTAACACTTGAGCTGAGTTGAGTCCGTGGAGAGGGATCCAAGACAACTGCCAGAATAATAACCAGGCTTATAAAGGATCTTTCATTTAGGGATACATATTGCTGTATCACATATAAGAGCAAGACGTTCTTTTTATAGTCCTTATCTAGCACTGTGCAGCCAAGGATGTCAAAGTGCCTCCTGCGAGTGAGTAAGCATTTTATTAGGTGGAAACACAAGGCTCTGAGTGCAGGAGCTGGTGACAGACCCCTCTGCAAGGGAGGGTCTCAGGTAATATTAACAAGCACAGCTCAGTCTGACCCCTTGTTCCACCAGTGACTTTCTCCATCTTGCTGACACCTCTGGGGAGAAGTTTGCAGAAGAAAAGGGAGAAAATGACTGAGGTTGCTTTTGTTGTAGGGATGATGGAGGGAAAGGCTGCTTGAACCTTGCACTTAGTGGGGGAGATTTGTCTCATCTCACCACCCTTGCACTGTCCTTTTGTTTGTAGCAAGCTGGACGTGGAGAAAGCTTCCAGCTTCATCAGAATGGGGAGGTTTGTTCTTCCCAGTTCCTCGTGCCTGCTGCAAAGGCAAAATCCCTGAGTTTTAAAAGGAAGGGAGACGTAATATTTTGTTAGTTAGCAGAAATGCTGGAAAACCCACACAGAGCCTGAGCAACTGAGCAACAGACAGCTTTGGTACATGCAGTCCAGGAGGGTGGGTGGGGGGTATTTATTTTCTTGCCCTTCCCTCATGCTGCTGCTCTCACCTCGGGGTCCCACTAGTAGATGCAACTGGTCCCCTGCTCTCAGGCACACACATACCCTGGGGAGCAGGAGAGAGAAGAGCAGAATGCTTCCAGCCCTGGAGTACTCTACATTTTTTTTTTTTTTTTTTTTCTTTTTCTTTTTCTTTTTCTTCCTTTGTAAAAGCTACCAGGGAGATGGCAGGGAGCATCTGCTCTGGGTGGGGAGGCTTCTCCTTGGCTTTCTGCCTCACACCCTCCTGCACAAGACCTCAGATGCATTTTCTGCAGCTCAGATGGTTTTCCAGGGCCCTGGTTGAATTTTGCCCTCCCTGATTAGATAACCAAAGGAGCAGTGACTGTACTCTCTAGAGAGAAGATGCTGTCTCTTTCCTGCCAGAAGGACAGCTGGAGGGAGGGTGGGATTTTCAGCATGCAAGCACTTAGCCAGATCAAGAAAATGGGATGCAAAGCAGTTTAGGCTAGGAAAGGTTGCTGTGCAGGGAAACGTGAGGCTGCTGTTCTGTTCGGGAGGTAACACTTCTCAAAATGCTTCTGCTCGCCAAACTACAAGCCTTAACCAAGGTTGGTCATTGCCTCTGTATGGAAAACAAGCATGACAAGTCAGAAGAAAAAAAAAAAAAAAAAACAACAACCCTCAAACCCCCCCCCAAAAAAATCCCAAACCCCACATCACTGGCTTTGATGAAAGAAACTTTGCTCATTTAAATATTATTGATTCTCATTAACCTCAGCAGAGAAGGACTGGGTGACTGGGAGTACTTCACCTTGACAAGAGGAAAATATGTTGCTTTCTGTTGCCTTGTCTTTTGACTTGTCTTTTGTTTCGTAAATCAAATCAGAGCTTAGCCAAGTGAATCAGCTCAGGAAACATTTGAGATTTATTTGATTTTGGGGAAGGTAGAGCTTTCCTTATTTTTACTAGCTGTGGGGGAGTAAGTATGGATAAAAACAGGAGGACTGTCTAAAGGAGAGATCTATAATTAACAACCCCTCAGAAGGGGAACTTTCCTTTTAACTTACTATTAAAATGGAAGTGTTTGAGAAGATACAGTTTTGGCTCTGGGGATCTCCTCCGTATCCTTGACTGAGCCCTGTGAATTCCTCTAATCCCTGCCTGGGAGGGTGCTTGTGCTTTAAAAACAACTCCAGCCACCCTGTGGCAGGCTCACCTTAACCCATGGATGAATTCCCATGGGAAGCCCCAGTGTTGTCCCTCTGGACACACTTGGGCCAGGCAGTAATGAGGAGAGGAGCTCCCTCCTCAGCTCCTCAGCAGCCCCAAGCCTCATGCTGGGAGGAGATGCCTTCCACAAACACTTTTTAACCTGCGGAAGGAATGTGTCACTTCTAATGGAGCTGACAGCAGCAGGGAGGGTTTTTAGGTTAGTGGTTGAAGAACACACTTGTAATGAGTGAAGTAATTGAATAAATGCTGACAATTTGATATGGAAAATGCATAATCAGCTAGCTGGGGAAGGTTGCTTTGTTCTTTTTTCCCCCTCTTTCCTTAGCACTGGGATAAACATGTTTCTTCTCTTCCAAGCAGGTGATGTGTGCAGCAGCACAAAGCCAGCAGACACATGCACATGCTTCCCTCCCAGGCACATGTGCTGATTGCCACACAATTGACCCAGTTATGCTAATAGGCTATTTTCATCTCCACAAGTTAATACAGATATAATCAAGCTCAACACTTAATGTCTTCTTGAGCCACATGCTGTTGAATACTCACTTCAGCAGAGCCACTGGCTGCAGCCCATGGGACTGTAGCTGTGCCTGTCCAGCAGAGAAAGGTGGTGGTTCCTTGGGTAGGTGCAAGTGAGGCCACAGCAAGTCACACTGAGAGCTGATCATGAGGGAATAACTGGGAGTCTAATGGGCTTTCCAGATCCCAAACATAGATAATAAATTGTGGGTGGAGACAGTGGAGCTGATATATTCCAGTGCAGTGACTTGTCTTATCCAACCACCATCTCAGCTTTATGCAGATGGAAATTCAGTGAGTTTCTTGTCATCAAGCCCCCAGTTTTAGGCTGACAATGGGAACAGCATCATCTATGTAATGTATGTTGGAAGCAATGAATAGAGAGCTGAGCTCACTGATCTATTTGCATATTGAAGATATGGTAAAAAACCCTCTCTTCTTGCTTACTCTCCTGCCTACTCAAATATCTATGAAGCAGGGAGGAGGACATGCGCCCTCTTTGTCCTTCAGATCCCAGTGCCCTTGAATAATGAGTGATTGCTCAATCCAGCCTTCTGAGATGATCATGAGACTCAGAACTACAGTGGCAGAAGCTTTCTGTATCTGCAGGCTGATGGACAAAAGGCAGGTCCTGGATTAAGCATGTTCATCGAGACAGGTACTTTGACTTTATGTCCTGATGACACCTTCTCCACTCCACATGGGAATCAGCACTTGCATAGCCAGGGCACAGAGGTTTGACCTTCCAACTGTTAAATCAATTACGGCATTCTCCCCCCAGACTATTAGCATGGAATGGCGCACATCCATGGGAGAGATAAGCTAAGGACACAGTGGCCCACAAGATATCCTTTTTGGATATCCTTTTGGATAGTGCTGAAAGAATTATTTATTACAGAAGAAGTGAAACAGCAGCACATAGCAGTTCATCCCTATCCTGTGGAGGCACAGGGCTGTGACTGTATTCAAGGCTGAGCTGAAGTTTTGGCTCGTGCCATTCAGCAGCCCCGCGTTATCTTCTTTTTAACTGGAACAGGGAGTTTTCCTCTAGGTTATAGCGATCTTAAGCAGCAGAAGTGAGATCCAGATCAGGCTTTAAGGGCTGGAATTCACATGCTTTTTCTTATGCTTCTGGTATTAATTTCATATGCAGTGGAAAAGTAATATCCTGTCTGTCACCAGAGAGGAGAGATGTGTGTGTGTGTATATGCACAGTCAGTGCTAACTGTGGAGCTTCTTCACTCAAGTTTTGTTGTTGTGGAAATTTCTAAACTAAAATGAAAATCAGCTGCAGGGATGATGATGGTGAACAACCAAGAAGGCAAAAGCATGAGATGTTTTCTCTTGTTTTTGTAACTTGTGGTCTTTGTGTGTAAGAGTGGATTGCATGGCAACTGTGTTCACACTTCTCTTTAATAAAAGCTCCCAGCAGATGGACCCACTATTAACGTGTATCCCCCAGATTTGCATATTTCATATTCATGCCAAGATGGCACTAAGCACACATGGGAGAAACAAGGCTGATATAAACACAATTGCACCAGATTAATGTAGTGATCAAAGAGTATTGTCCTAGCACCCCCGTTAGGAATCCAGTTAAATATTAGTTATTAATATTATTAGACTTCTACTGGAGTCAAGTTAAGGTCTGCCAAATACAGGCAGACAGGGCTCTTAGGTACTACAAGTTATTGAATATACTCTGAATCCCTGAGAGAAAGGGCTAAGAAACAGCATTTGTAACCAATCTATGAATGATCCAATACTGGAAATGTGCAGAGCTCAAGGTTTGGTCCAGCATGTGGTGTCATTAAGGCTGTCTTGAAATTCAGACCTTATCCAAGACCTGTATCAGAGTTTCTCAGAAGTCAAGTGCAATCACATCTAGACAGAAGACGAGCCTATCTGTACATTGTTAAGCATTACAAAGTGGTATTCTGGAGCCCAAAATATATTTGACCCTGTTTTTCTAACCCATTAATCAGGCGCTGCTCTGCACATACTGAATAGGATCAAACATTAGGAAATGTGTATGAATGAGCATTGTTGTGACTGCAAAAATTAAACACAGCAGGTTCTAAAAACACGAGATCTCAAAAAGGAAAGCTTGATTATTTGCTATGTATCTGGTGCCAAATTCAGAGGGAATTTTAAGTGAATCTTAGGTAGTCTGTGCTTGAGTCATTGACACCTTCTCCCAGCTCCCTTCAGCTTGTAAATTACGCCAGCTTCCACCTATCTTGAGTCTGACCCCCTGCACCAAGGATACTAATGAAATCATGTCACACCAGTTAATGCCATTTCAGGGATGCTGCTTGGGGTGTACAAAGCTCCAACCCAGGCATGACATCCCAGCACTGTGATCTGCAGGTCTCAGTGGCAATAAACCACAGGGCCACTTGTGCAGTGGTATTTCCCGTGTGTTGGGACAGGGTAAAGTCCTTTTTGAATGCTGGGAGTTTTGTCCCATACTTCACACATCCCAGGGATGGAATTTTGCTTTCTAGATATTAAAGCAAGGTGTGGCATTGGCATAATGTACACTGTAGCCCCACAAGCCATGGTTTTGTCAAGTATAACTCATGTCAAACCAATCTGATTTTCCTGTGACAGAGCAGCAGGTCTCCGAGAGGGGAGAAGCTGGAGATGTGATACATCTTGACTGCAGAAAGGTTTTCGACACTTTCATGCTGCATTCCCAGGAGCAAGGTGCGGGAATATGATCTAGGAGAAACACTGTGAGGTACCAAACTGGTTGGGAAAGCAGACTAAAAAGCTACCAGCTGTTTATTGTCAAAGTGGAAGGATGGCTTGAGTCTGGCACCGCAGGGGTCTGTGCAGGGTCTGGTATTACTCAATATTTTCATCTGTGACTTGGGTAATGGAATATGGAGTGGAGTTATTTCATCTGCTGACAATACCAAGCTGAGAGGAGCTACAAGTGCTCTCAGAGAGCAGAAGAAAGATTCAAAAATCTTGACAAACTGAAGAAACAGGATGGAAACAATAGAGCGATGTTTGGAAAGGACAAAAGCAAAGCAGAATGTACGAGAACTGTTGAAACATGTATCAGGAACTCGCTGTGTAGGCAGCATTTGTAAGGAAAAGGGGTAATATGGTGAGCAGGAAATTAACCCTAAGCCAACTGTGGTACCCTGGAGTGAAGAAAGCAAAGCTGGCATGAGGGTATGTCAAGACAGTGTGGTACCCTGCTCCCATCTGCACTGAGGGTTTTGGGGGCTAGTAGTTTGGGTGATCAGACTTCCAGAAAAAGATGAAAAATTGAAAGAATGGTCAGAGTTCTAGGAAACAAGCCTAGTGAGATGAAAAGGACCATGTTTGATTGCTTAGGGCTGACAGAGATACAGGAATTTTCTCCCACAATGTAAAAGATGCTGCAAAACTGTTGCCCACATCCACCAGGGCAGGGCAGAAGTAGTGGGCTTAAGCTGCAGCAAATGGAATTTGGATTAGGCCTTGGGGAAATTGTTCCATCTGTAAGAATAGCTGACACTCAGAATAGACCAGCTGGGGAGCTTGAGGAATCTCCTGAAAAACCAGCAGAGATTAACACATTAGAGAAATTTCTGTCAAGACCGATTCAGACAGGGTTGATTCTACCCTGAGGGAAGGATGTGGACGAGGTGACCTCTCAAAATTCCTTTTCCACATATTCTCTGTGGTTCTGTGTGTTTCACATGGCTGTGATGTTGTGAGAGCTTGATTCTGCACATTGGATAAACATTTTACATTTAAATTGGAAAGTTTTGTTTACTTGTCGGTCTGTCGCTGTCTCAGTTTAAATCTTACTAATTTAAGTTGAATACTGAATTATAAATTACAGTGACAGATCTATGAGTAGTGTCTGAGAAGGCAGATACTGAAATCCATTAATCTATTGATCACATTGATTGGAGTGTTTCATTTGGAATAGCATGTTGCTATTTTAAAATACATTTCAAAAGTCTCTTTTAAAAAGCAGCCTTGTTTTATCGCAGTGCAGGAGTTCTCCTGCCCTCCGATAGGTGTGTCTCCTTAAGCAGGCACACAGGAAAAACTGAGCTTGGTGGATACAGAAGACACAGGATGCACCCTTGTGCTACCACAATGAAAGGAAACCATCAGGTTTTGTAAATGAAGTCAGGCAGCGGTCTGGCTGCCAATTAATGAACACATTAGTGTTAAGTGCTAGCTTTAAAACAAGTTCCCAAGTTCACATGATGCTTCTTGCTCCCCTTTCCTCCCAGCATTAAGCCGACTGCTCATTTACTGGAGCCAGAGCCCCCCCGGCAGTGGGATGCAGGCAGCGAGCAAGGATCCTGCGCTGTAAGGGGAGGGAGGGATGGGGGGCGCGGGAGCAGCTGAAAGCTTTGGTGAATTCCACAAAAAATTTTGTGCAATTCCACAAAAAAATTTGTTCAAGACCCGGTGGTTAGCGCTAATTTTGCAGGAAGCGCCAAGAGAGCTTAAATGCCCGCAAACAGCGAAGCCTTCAGTCGGTGCTCGGGCGCGCAGTGCCCTCTAGTACCGCGCTGCAGCACCAGCACCGGCACCGGCACCGGCAGCGTCCTGCTGGGACCGCGCAGGGCAGGGCTGGCTGCAGGACCAGTGCTCGCTGCAGCCACTTGTTCCTGCCAAGGAAACCAAAGCCTGACTTCTGTCCTTCTGCATTCCCCCCCGCTCCGGGTGAAAAAGTGCCCGTAGTGATAAAACCGGACATGGGTGTCAAAATGCACGTGAAGCAACAGAATCAGGGGAAATGGGACTCAAGTTGTCCCAGGGGAGGTTTGTATTTGATGTCTGAAGAAATTTCTTCACTGACAGGGTTATTAAACACTGGAATAGGCTGCAGGCTGCCCAGGGAGGTGGTTGAATCACCATCCCTGCAAGTTTTTCAGGCCAGGCTGGACAGGGCTCTGAGCAACCTGATCTAGTCAGAGGTGTCCCTACTCGTGGCAAGGGCGTTGGAACTGGATGATCTTAAAGGTCCCTTCCAACCCTGAAAGTTCTATGATTCTATGGTTCTAGGTGTTCAAAAGACCTGTAGATGTGCTGCTTATGAGTATGGTTTAGCACTGGGCTGAATAAAATTGGGTTAATGGTTGGACTAAATGACTTCAAGGTATTTTCCAACCAGAATGATTCTCTAATCCTGTAACAAGATAAATATGTACGTGAAGATACAAATCCATGCTCTGCTTAGGGGCTTGCAGGGACCAAGCTACTAGCAAGAATGATACTCAATAATTTGTGGCAATTTGGCAAAGTGATCTTAATACTAATTTGCCTTTAAATAGTACTTTGCAGTTGTTGCTGCATAACCACTAACTACCAAAATGCACACTGGTGAAGGAGAGGGAAGGACAAAGGAGAAAAACCTGAGTCATATGAAACCCATTAGACATTACCCGGGACCACATCCTAGCCAGCTGGGGTTACTTAATGCAAGGACTTCTCAGAGTTGTCACCTTCAGCCTCCCATGGTTTTCTCCATGGAGCAGATGCAGGAACATTCCTCAGTGGAATAGTATGTGGCACCTGCTGTGAGTGTGGGCATATTTATAAAGCACCTCTAAAGATTTCCGGTTGCTGAAGGAGTTTTCAGAGTCTCCCTGTCTGAGCAGGAGCTGATGGTGTGCAGTGTTACTGCTGCTCTGAATGGTGCTATGGGAAGTAGATCTTCAGCTCCTCCTGTTCCATACCCAGGAGTTCTTCACCATAAAACCCTTTCCACGGGAGCTGAACTGACACCGATCTGTAAAAAAAGCTGCCCAGATCATTGCTATTCTAAGAAATAGAATACTACTTCCTGGTAGTGAATTTGTTGGTTCAGGTGATGCCCATGTTGCACAGAGATATTTCTTATGGGGACATCTACTTAATTTGTTAATTCCAGTAGGTGCAATCAAGCTGTTGGTACGTGGGAATTATGAAGTTACATTAACAAAGCAGATGTAGAAAATCAGTTGTTAACATCCATTTTCAGATTTTTCACATCTCTTTATGTGGCTGCTGGTGAGATTTTCATGGGCATACAGTACCCCAGCATAAGTGGTGCAGGCACTCCAAGTGCCAGAGGAGTTCTTCCCTTAGAGATACATAATCACAGGAATAAGCTTCCTGTCAGACTAGGCATCATCTCCTAGTACTTCAGTGCCTGGGTTATGAGACACTTGAGCTGCCCTTCCTGCACTGCACGGCAGAGACCAATACCTTGTTAATAACCACTGTTATTTTTTAAGCAGACAAGTAATTCCTCCTGCTTTCAAGCCACGAGTGGGGGTATAACACATAAATTAAAACATTACATGGGGATAACCTGCATCCCCAACAAGTGTCATCCCTCCACATGTCCCCCCAACCTGTAGCACAGTAACCATTTCTGAAGCACAGGATGGAAACATGATTGCATCTGGCTAGATTCTTTTTCCCCAAAATATTTTCCTGCCCTCTCATGTACTGTGCATTCAATGTAAATACTGAACTTTCACTGTTGTCAATGAGATTTCTGCACATGGACCCACAAGACTCTGAAATAAGAGGTCTAGAGCCTTTCTGCTATAAATTCAAACTCCTGCATCTAGTGGGCTAGAAATGAAGAGCTATCTCATTGTATATGCAATATGTAAGTAGATTGACAAGTATGTCTCTTTACAGCTAACATGTCAGCTCTGAATAGATGGATTGAGGGTCTTGAAAGACATGCTACACATCTCTGCATCATCGTTTGTAAAAACTTCAGTATCTTAAATTCCTTGCACAGCAGTACGAGCAACTGCCTCAGCTTCTCAAGGGCATTATACCTTTGATAATGAATATATTTAAACAAAAGGGGGAAAAAAAGCCCTTTGCTGAATATGGTAGGATGCGGTTTCCTACTTTCATATTTCATGGGACACGAAGGTTCATCATTCATTGAAAATAAGATGTAGACCAGAGTAACATCCTATCAAGATTTCATTTTAAGAATAAAATGCCTTTCCAGTAAAATGATAAGAAACTGCTTTTCTTAGACAAAACCCTTGTGTTCAAGCTGTGTTGCAGTGTTTTCCATGCTGTTTTCTCCCTTTTGCTGTGCTCTCTCTTAAAGCTTGTTTTGCCAGCTGAGAAACTTCTTTTGCGAATCCATTTTCACCTTTATATTTAAAAATTATATGCTCCATTTGGGCAAATTTCCACAAGCCTTCAGGAATTCAGATTTACTGTTACTCCTCACTGGCCAACAGATAAATTCATTCATTTAGAGATCAACCCTCAAGAGAGAATTTTGAGAGAAGCAGAATCCAGTCAAGGAATTCCTGGGATCAGCTAATGAGCAAACAGCCCCTCAGTTGTGTATCCTCCCTCTTTCATGAGCTAAACTCACTCTACATGAGCAACATCTCCAGATGTCACAAGACATCTTCACTGCAGTGGAAGGATCCAGGTGTGTGCTGCCCTACCGGAATAGGCATTTCTGACCAAGGCCCACAGGAGGTATCAGTAACCTGATGGGAATAAAGCAACTGAGTGTCAAACCCAAGGAAAGGGGGTTCAAAGTGACACTTTTTAACCAACTGGTGCCCAACAATGCTGAGGACTTTGAGGCTTAAAAATGGCGAACAACATTTTCTAGCCATAGCAAGAAAACAGAAAAATTGTAATCTGTTTCCAAGGAAGTTCTTTCACCTCGAGTACTTCTCTGTCATCCATGCTAAATTCTGCAATGGATACATTCCCAGAAGATGAAGATGAGACCATCAAATCCATGGGCTGCACCCACCTCACCTTGCAGTGTGATATTTGCAGCTCTCACAAATTAAGATGACTGCTGGGTCAGTGGCTTGAGGACAGATCTCAGTGGAAACCTTTTGTGCTGCAAAATGTTGTTTGGGTGGCTCAGGAGCTCTGTTTCCTTAGAATCAATACTGGATGAATGCAGCAGTATTAGATTGGAGGCCCCAAGCTCTGGGAGATGCTAGCTGTAAGATGAGATAGGGTACTGAAGTGTACTTGTAATACCTACTTGTAATATTTTAGCAATTCAGCAACAACTTCGTAAGGCAGGTTATTAGCTGGACTGTGTGAAGCAATTCGAGCCAGAGAAGCTGAATTCTCTCACTGTGAACCTTGCCCCTGCATTTTTATTCCTGTATAATATTCCTGAGTCGAGTTGTTGCATAGTGTTGCTTTGCATTATTAAACTCCCACAATTTTCCACTCCAGAAGTAAGTGCATTTGGATTTAGGTGAATGTCAGGTGGAAAGGTTAATCTGCAAAAATGCTGTATATGAGCAAACTATTAATTACTACTTCTGTATTTTGCAGCTGCAAACCCATGGCTGCAGGGATAAAGCTGCTGCTTTGGTTCACTCATACTCTCCCTGTGTAAGAACAACTTGCTCTCCCCCTTTTCCCCTTCCCCCTTTTTCTCCTTTTCCCTCCTCAAAACACAGTGGTCTGATAGTTTATCCTTTTTTCTCATTGTGAATAGTCTCCTAAACACTGAAAGATGGACTGGGAGTTTGTTCAGAAGATTAGCATCTCTTCTCAGAACTGGTCCCCATCTGTATTCACATCTATGAATCCACACAAAGAATCCTGAAGAGTAATATACAATGTGGAGATGCAACAAGCCAGGAAACAAAAAAATAGCCCATTAAGAGGACAAAGCTAATCAATACTAATAGCAAAGACTAAGATTTTAAAAGCCTCTCAATGAAGCCAAGCACAACCTTACCCAGTCAGTCAATGAAAAATGAAGCATGGCTGGGGGGAGGCTTGGGGGGCAAGTCAGAGAGAGAGGAGAGCCTTTTTTAGGAGAGCCTCAGATGGGTGAGTTCCCCAGGATGGTACAGCACGTCCTGCTTGCGGCTGGGAGAGGAACAACAGTGCTTGAAGGGGTGAAATGCTGACAGCACAAGGCAGAGCCCAGTGTGGTTAGTGCCTCCTGTTTTTCTTCTTCCTTGACTCTTCCAGGTGCAGTTAGGATCTGAGCAGCAGGATTTACAGACCCCCTGACAGTGCATCTGTGCTCAGTCTTCCTCTTCTGCTCCCAGGTTTCGGAGGTATTGTGGTTTCGTTCCCTACCTGGCAATAATTCATCCAGGAAACTGGCAGACTAAAGTGGTTTCTTGTCATTGCTCATCTCCACCACAGCAGTTCTGGATTTGGTATTTCCTGGTAACAGAAAGGACACTTCAGAGTCTGGCATTTTCACTTGTTGCTGATAATCCTTTCCTGGACCATAGTGTTTTGGGGTCCAGTAGGTGTTCTTGCCAAGATGCAAGGACAGCACTCCACAGGCTGCCCTTAGAATCAGTTAGTCTATCTCAGTGCTAGTGCTCCAGAGTCAATTATCCTCTTCCTCAGGCTGCTCTAGAGCAAGCTCCAGGGGCTTCTCAAGGCTCACCTTTTATTTATTCTGCTCATGTGTAGTTGGGACCAGCCCTAATTGGGCATAGGTGGGCTGAACAGGAGCTCATGCCTTCCTCCTCCTAACTGGCAACACCTGATTGTGTTCACCTGGTTGCCTCTACATTTACTTTTTTTTTTTTGGTTTGGCTTCCAAAATTCTTTGACCTCTTTCCTAGCCCCTTCTTGCTCTAGATTCATCTCTTTGGTACTTTTCCTGTACAAGTTCATGTACAAGTCCTGTACAAGTCCTGTTCATGTCCTTGCAAGTTCATCTGGTATTCCCAAAACACAAACACTGAAGATTTTTCCTTCATCAGAGCCATGCTGGTCCTCCACTCAGCCTGTCACAGTGCCCCATCCCTCCTGCATCCCTTACCCCCTACAATCACAGTTTAGATTGTATGGACTTTTTTGTGTGTAGCATCTCTAAAATGCAGCTTCTGATATCCATTCACATCAACAAAATTCAGGCCTGGAGTTAATCTTGTTTGTATTTCTGTGTGTTGGTAACACCAACATCTCTTGTCTCTCACCCCAGCCCTGCCAGACAACTGCTGGCCCTGTGACCCACAACAGCCTTCCCTCAGCAGGCAAGCTGATGGACAGAAAGGACAGCAGTGTCCTCCAGCAGGGATGGGCTTCCAAACAGCCACCACCTCAGCCAGCCCATCTGCAACCTGGGGAGATGGTGCAAGCAAGTCTTCAGGTCTCAAAGAGAAACTGAGAGGACTGAGCATCACTTCACACCATGTTTCTGTGGTGCAGGGCAGAGCAGAGCCCAGATCTAGGGACACAGGACTACAGAATCAGTACTGATAAGGTAAAATGGCAACTAAAGCTTCCACCCTCTGCATCAGCACTGGGGCCTGGCCATGAGTCTCCTGCAATGAGGAGGAAGGTTGCTCAGCTGCTGTAACTCTGCCAGTCCTTGGCCCCTCTGCTGAAAGTGCTACAAAGGCAAAAAATCAGCACTGAAGGAAGCAGCAGTGTTCTGGAGCTGTGCTGGGATCGTTAGGGTGGTTAATATTCAGCAGGCATATCACTAAAAAGAGTGCAAGCTATGGGAAAAAAAAAAAAACCAACAAAAAACCCAACAAACCCCAACAGTGCGCATAGGTCTTTCTACCAGAGATATTAACAGTAATGGTGGTTTTTGTACAACAGGCAACAAGTATCCACCAAGAGCAGAACCACTGCTTTGCCACATCTCACTAAGGTCATCGTGGAGCTGTTGTGAAAACAGTCCTAAATAACAAGGGCTGTATATGAACCCATGAATTAGAGATTAAATCCTTCTTACTGCTTTACTGGTCCTTCAAAGATCTCTGATCTACTTTGGCATAAAGTATTCCAGTCAAGCTGACATGGTGGCTTTGGTCAGAGGTCCAGAATAAGTAGTGTTAAACAGGACCCCAGCCTGCAGGCACACCTACAGATGTACATTTTGAAAGAAATCTCAGTTAATTAAAAAAACCCCATAAATCAGAACTCAAGGAACTCTTTGAAAAGGCCCTCAACTGGAGATAAAAGCTGGCTGTCATCAGAAATGCAGTGTCTCTGCAAAAGGAATTTTCAATGTATATAGAGACTCTGTAGTCCAAAATGTGTTATCAGGCAGAAAAAAACAAATCCCGGTAAGGGGCCACTTCTTGCTATAATGCAGGTCTTTTCTATAATAGAGCCAGCTCTGATATAGGACTATTGCTGCACTGCAAGCTGTAATAAATATTAATGTGTCAAAATGTACACCACCTCTATTTCAGGATGGAGGCAAGAGACAGCCCTGCAGAGGATGAGTTGCAGCCCTGCCAGGGAGCTGGTGCATTCCCAGGGCTTTTAGTAAGGAATTGTTATCTTTGCAGTGATCACATCCTGCATTTCTGTAAAGAATCACCCAAAATTCTGTTTTACTCAAGAAGAAAGGCATGAAATCTGTTTGAGCTTGGGGCTATGCCTTGAGGGAGTGATATTTGCTCTTCATACTGTGTTCATTGAAAACTGGCCCTCATGCCAGACCAGAATTTTGTAATGCAACCCCCCAAGGTCATTCCTTACCAGCTGACAAGTCGGGTGTTAAAAGCACAACATAGACCAACTTTGCAAAGACACTGATGTAAAAAAAAAAAAAAAAAAAAAAAAAAAAAAAAAAAAAAAAAAGAAGTCATGTGTCTGTGTATATATGTGTATATAACTTATAAAGTGATCCTTTCATTTTCTTCCCTGTGCCACAATAATACCAGACCAAACACTGGGACGTATGCTTGTCTTTAGACTTAATATTATTCTAAACTTAGGATGGAAATGTAAATAAGTATTACACTAAATATTTATGTTTACTATCCCATGCAACAGTAGTTTATAAAATATTTACTAGCCTACTTACCTGTGCTCTTGTGGCCATAGCCACATAACTACTTATGCTACAGAGTGTTTCTGTGGTTGATTAAAATGTGTTTGTGTGTGTATCTGCAATGTTTGCAGGCCTAGTTAAACAGCCACTGACAGAAGCAAACAGTGAATAGTATCCCTTTAAGAAAATGAAGATTCTTGTTACAGATTCTACAACATCCCTTATATGAAGCTCTTATTAGCATCCTGCTAGGTACCAGTGGGGCAGGAGGTTATTTTTAAAGTGTTGGGATGCCACACATAGTGTTACTCTGGGAAAACAAAACAAAACAAAACAAACAAACAAACAAACAAAACAAAAAAACGCAGCCTGCTTTTGTAAAGAGCCTTGAGCACCAGTTTCAGCTCAGAACACACTGCTGAAAAAGAACTAGTTTCCTTTCACAGAAACATTTGTTTCTCTCCAGGGATAATCCTGTTTGGTAAGGAGATGGGAGAAAATAGGAAGCTTATCCCAAAGTTTTCTTCAGCAGAAAATGGGATAACATCGAGTATGGGATGACAATCCCAGAGACTGAACCATAAAGGGGATTATATACTTCCACTGCAGGAAGAGTCAGGCAGCATTTAGTGTTTATTCCATCCCTGTTGAACTTCCTGCTTTACAAGCAAACACTGTTGCTACTGTTCACTCAATTTACATTCCAGCAGGAGCAATTTGCCTGCAATTAGTCAGCAAGGAAACTCAGATCTTGGGCAAATCTCAGGTGGCAGCAATCACAGTTCTCACTCCCCTTGTTCTCTCTTAAGCAAAGTTTGGTGTTTGTGTGATGGAAAAGCACTGCTCTTGCCAACAGGAGGTGACCAGCACTGATTTTGGTAAGTCATCCTGTAAGACTCCTAACAGAAAGAACAGCTTTGCTTAAAGTTTAATGGTTAAAAAGGTACTTTGAAACCTTATTGATAGCTAAATTATTCACAGAAATACAAGAATGAGGAAGAAGCCTCTGCTTTTTATGGTAGATTCTAAGCAAATAACCTGAAAGGTTGATGCTATTGCAGTTTCATTAATTTAAAGGAAATTAGCTTTTCTGGGTCAAATTATAACCTGACAGAAGGTTGTTACACTGGAGAAAATCTGGCCAACCACTCTGCAACCACATAGTATTAGGCAGCAGGGCAGAGGGAGGTGACATTTTTAAGGAGAGACTGCAATGAACATGGGAAAAAAAAAAAAAAAAGACCTCTAAAGAAAGCCATTAAGTGCTTTTTCATCCTAAGTTCATTGTGAAGGGTGATTGGGAAAAGAGGTAATATGAGACCTTCTTATTGCAAAAAAATATTGATTGTTAGGAATCAATAGCATTAAAAAGCTGTCTTAAGCATCAAGCTTTGAAGGACTCCACCAGCTTTTTTGTTCCTTTTCTATTCTTCTGCCAGAACTTTGATAGCTTTAGCCTGCAAAGCAGCAAATACAGTGAGTTGATGGTGGCCAATATATATTAAAAGAATTAAGTTGTCAAGTATGAATTTGATTACATCTGCAATCAGATGTACTTCCTTCAATCAGCTCACTAGCAATTCAGTCCAGCTGTTCTCAGTAAAAAGGACTCTTCCAAGGAATTTTCTGTAAAATTTAATGGGAGGATTTTCCTTGGTGCTTTGTTGTAAATATTGTTTTTCTAATAGGCTTATAAAGGGCTTTGCTTTATTCTTCAATGGGCAAAAGAAGATCTGTAATTTTTCAGGCATTAGAAAATGAATGGGTCAGTGGTAGAGCTTATAAAACTTGTGAAATTATCTCATTGTATAGCAATAGAAAGAGGTTTGAAGGTTTGATAACTGGAAGGAGAAGAAATTTTTGAAGTTTTTTTTTTTGTTTGCATAGTTTTTTTGCTGAAGTACAAAGGGCTATTTTTTAACTGCCACATAACACAGTGTTTTTTAAGGTGGAATGCTGAAGCATTAAATAGAACAAAATGAAACTATTTTGAGGGAGAATGTTGAGACATGAATGATAGCAAATACTGTTATTTTGGATTTATTTTCACCCAGGCAAAAATCAGACTCCTTCTCTAATGGTGAAATATGACCTGGCTCTTGCAGAGAGAATAATTTGCTAATTTGTTTAACGTTGTTATCTCTGCAGAAAAGCCTTGCAAGAAAAAGAATTCAGAACAGATCGAGAGTGCTGGTTATTTGGGGGGAAAGTGTTGAGCCACTTCTTATTCTTTACGAAAATGATCGTATTCCTTTTTTGGCACTTGTGTATACTGTGGAGAAAACAACTTGCCCTGGTAGAAGGCTGTGTTGTCTTTGCAATATTGGTTTGTAATGAAAGAGAGAAAACTAATCTCCTATCAAAAAAACCCTTCTGCTGAGGCAGTGGAAGTCCTTCTACTAGTACAGTTTATTTGAAGAACAGGAATGAACTATACAGCAGGAGAAATATCCGTTTGCTAGTATACTCAAATAGCTGCCTTGGCAAATCCTCATGGTTTAGAATCCCATCTCCCATGTCTGCAAATAGCAAGAGTTAGCTGGCACAGTTTGGAACAGTTCTCCTGAATAGCGTAGCAGAGAAAGTTGTGGAGGAAATATCTGCTGAACATGTTCCTGTGTGTATGTTCCTGTGTATGGGCTTCAGAACAGACTGATAAGCCTGCTAAGAGATGATTAATCAAAGGGGTTTGGATCAGGATCATTTCCTGCAGTTATGATGATTGGGGATTTTTTTTGTCTGGTCTGTCAATTTATCTGCTGGGTCTTCCCAGGAGGAGTGAAAAGAAAAAGCCACAGGCACAAGGAATAAAATAGGTCTCCTTGTCCAGGCAATGGCCAGTGCTTGCCTGTCCCTTTTCTAATCTAATTGGCTTTGTAGGCAATGTCCAAAAAATGGGATGACCCAAAGTCACAGTGAGAACTGCAAATAAATGTCATTGCTTGGATAAGCAAGCTGCAGATAACACTGAGGCACCAGTCTGCTGATTCATTGAAGTTCTTTTTATGCCTATTTTCCAGCTCATATTTAAAACTTCCACTGGTATATAGAAATGTAAAGGTGTCTGTGTCACATTTCAGCAAGCACCTGGTAAGCACAAATGCACCTTTTAGCTCTGTAACAGAGCAGCTGCTGCAGGAAGCTGGAGATCTGGTCCTTACTGCTCTCCACATTAAGTGCATTTATGGTTTGTGAGCTGTGATCCATCAGGGTGGTGCGTGACAGCTTCTAAAGAAAGCTTTCTTGGTCCCTAAAGAATTCCCGCAAGCATTATTCAGCCATCAAATTCACAGCCTGTGTATCAGCACTTACCGATGTATTTGGCTTAAGAGAAGAAAAGCATATATAGAAGTCTGGCTCTGTTTAAAATAGTAGATGTACTTGAGACAAGAGTCTGGGATCCAACATTGTACTGTTTGAGATCAAGCATGTTCTACCTTGCCTCTAAATGTTTTGTGGTTTGTTTTTTTTTTTTTTCCCTTCAGCTTCACTGTAAACTCAGAAGGTGACCAGAACTGATGTCTTTGGTGTAAAAATTATTTGTGGAGCTTTGGAGGACGGACCCTGAGGGTAATGCTTCCCATTCTCTGTGGGCTTTAAAAAGCAGAAGGAGTCTTTCCATGATGTGATGTGAATCCTCACAAGGATATGAGAGAGCATCTTCACCCCAGGAGGTCACGGGAGGTTTGCTTTGGGGCCACCCTTACTTTTCACAAAACGTCTGTCCCTCCCATACCTGAAGTTTCCATCTGCATTCTAGTGTCTTGAGCCCAGGTGCCTGTGATGCCTTGGAGGCTGAGCTACACGGGGAAATGGCATTTCTGTGTTCCTTTTGTTGGGCAGGAGATGCCTTGTGTCCATAAACAAATCCTCTTCTCACCTTATCTCGCCACTTATAGGGAAGCAGCTGAACAGCTCAAATGAGAACATCTCCTGGCACCACTCCTGCCCACTCCGTTTGCATTTCTTGCTGCAGTTCAGAAGAGATACAGCCAGGTGCCTGCAAACAGCTTAGCCCCACACACGATCAATAGCAGAAAAGATAAATCTGCTGCAATTGACTACAGGCTGTACTGTCACTAAGTGACGATGAAAAATGATTACTACTTGAATACACTGCATTTTTATCTTTAAAGCTTTCAATGGAAGCAGTGTCAATATCAGAGCACTAAATAATCTCTAGACAGAAGGAAAATCTTTCTTCTGTTTTTTTTTCTTTTTTTCTTTTTTTTCTTCTTTTCTTTTTTCTTTTTTCTTCTTTTTTTCTTTTTTTTTTTTTTTTTTTTTTCAAGAGGAAGATGAATGTCACTTATTTTTTGGACACCTTAAATATTGAAGTACAGAAGTACAGAATTAGACCTTCAAATTCCAGGAAATTATTGTCTGTTTACACAATCCCTGTCTCATTTTAGGAAAGACTGGTCAGATTCTGCTTGAAAACATAGATCAGTTCCACAGAGTTAATGGACCAGGGTAGCCATAAGTGGAATATGCAGAAATTAAATAAATACGGATTTTTTTTCCTCATGTTCCTCTAGGGATAATATATCTCTCAGAATTGGATACAGCTGCCAGAGATGGCCTTTCTTTACTGTAAAATATCTCTGACCTTTCCCTGAGCTAACTGGATGCAGGTTACCATATTGGCCCAAGTATAAAGCAAAATCTTTTTCAGATAATAGCCTTTGGAAAAAATCCATCTTGTTCTGTGTCTGCTGACCATGTCACACATGGCTCTGGTCCTTCCCTAGCCCTATTACCTCCCTAGATACTGTGAGCTGGCATGCCAGCAGGCCAGCACCTACAATGTACACTCCTCCTCCTTGCTTTTAGGTCTGCGGGTCTTGGTGGAGCAGCATCCACAAGGAATAGATATTTGCTGGGGATGCTGGTAGCAGTGTGACCCCTCTGTCTGCAAATATTTGTGTCTCTGTCCTGACAAAATGAAGAAAGTCTTCCATTTGAAGCAAATTTATTTCCATGTCATATGATGCCTCCACCATGTCCATATATTGATGTCCCTTTTATCCCGTATTATGAGACAGCAAGAATCACACTAGAATGCCTTTGACAATACCAAATTAATTAATTTCTTTTCGTTGTTTATTTTTCTGGCTCATGCAGGTTGTTTTCCATAGCAAGGGTTCTGGGAACAGAGGTTTCTGGGTAAATCCATACTGGTGGCCCTTTCAGCAGTGCCAGTTGTGTCCTGCTAACACGTAGAGTGCAGCAGTGACTCTAGGATGGTCTGCACAGTTTTTGGACATGTGCCTTCCACATGGAACCCACTCTAGAGGAAATGCTCTTTTTGTTGCAGACTCTGTGAGCTGAGTTTGGTTTAGATGCCCTACAGATTTCAGAGATTGTGTCTTGAAGCAGGCAGCAGGGCTTATTGATTTAAAAGTCCCTTTTTATGTTCTCCAAGTTTGGTTCAGGTGCTTTCCTGAATAAAGGTCAAGATGAAGTACTGAATTCCTGAAATGCTGAACTTCTGAATATCCCAGAATTTTGGTTTATTCTGCCTGGTTTTTCTGTATGCCTGTTAAAAAGCATGGTTGTCTGTTCTTCTTAATGCATTGATGAACAGTACTGAGTGTGAAACAGCCTGAAAGGAAATACTGATATGAAACTGCTTGACTTGTCTGGAAAACTGCTGGTTTCCATGCTCTTGTTCAACCATAAGGATATTTGGCTATATTTATTTCTGTTGTTGGCTTTTCCCTTTTACAGCTGGAAAGGAAATGAAAGAAGGTGTGCAAGAAAAGCTAAAGAGTAAAAAAAATCAGACCTTGTTGTTTAAGGATGGCTGCTTTATGGGGAGATCAGCCCAGTTTAATCTGTTAAAAATCATGCTGAGATTGATTGATTTATGGAGAGGTAATTATAAAAGCCAGCAAGTAGCTTGATTAGGATGGAGGGTAATGAGAAGTAACTTGGCTTTTGTAAGAAGTACTGGAGCAAATAACTCTTGGCAAGTGGCTGGTAGAATGGGGGAAATCTAAGCTGAGCAGCTAGGCAGGATAGTTGCTTGGCATGCTGCATTCATATTTAGAAGGAGTAAAGCTGAGGATTGCCAAATCCATGCCTGAATCTGGTTCTTGTGAGGCTTTATTGTCCTGAGATTATGCTTTTCCCAAATAATATTTACTAATCAGGAATTTCAGAACACTTTGAACTTGTTTCTGTGATTGTTACTTTGTCTGGTTGTTGGTTTTTTTTATAGAGCCTGGGGAAAAGCAATCTCTGCTTTTCCAAGCTGGAGGTTGCAGTTTGCTCCTGGCAAGAAGAAATACCATCTATTGTACCAGGAACTCCATCATGTTTACTGTGGAACCAGAGGATACACTTCCCTCTCAAGCTCTGATGTGCCTGTTCAATGAAGAGCAATAGCTATGTATTGAGCCATGTGCTCAGCCATGTATTGAATAACCATCATGTTTCAAGCTTCCCCCTTGCCTGCTGCAAAATCCTGCCTCTGCAAGAAACTGTTAAGAAGTAGAATTCAAGCATTATAAATTCAAGCAAAATCTGCTGACTGCTGCTGGGTGGTGAGGCTGGAATGGTTGTGCCAAACCCTGACCCTTCATGCTAATGAAAGCAGAATTTTCCCCAGAGCAAACCAGCATCAGAGAGAGAACCCAGGGGACAAGACTGAACATTTGAAAATACAGTCCAAGCATTTAAAAAGGCAAATAAGCTTTAACCAGTTAAATTACAGAATACATCAACACCCCAGAATTATGCAAAAGCCTGATCCTGCAGACTTTGGGAAGGGAAAAGAGTGAGTTTAACTGACTGATGCTGTGGAATTGTCAATACAGTCAAGAAGAAGCATCTGGGTCATTCTGTCTCAGCCACTTGTGTATTGCAGAACTACTTGTCTGTTCTTGCTACTATTTCTTCCCTGCTAATATCTTATTTCACCTGCTCAGGATAGTTGTAATTTTGAAAATGTACAAAATATATTAAGTTTTAACTGTATAGTCTGAAAATACATTTATTTGAGCATTTATTTTTCAAAGTGACTAGGATCTGAATGTAGAGGGCAACCAAACATGATTCAAAGCCCAATTTAAAGAAGTATGTCTTGAACAGGCATCAACAGATAGACTGAAATTCCAGGCAAATGCATTGGGTTTTTTTTAGATGTTGAGTGGACTAAATGCAATGTGATTTTATCTGCAAACCATCTGTGATTTCTGGTGGTTTTTGATGCCTTCACAGCTCTAATTTTAAGCAGTTATGTAGCCTTTAAATAATGATACTTTCTTCCCAATCGTTTTACATCAGGTTCCACTCTTGATCACTGAATGTTTGAAGAAAAGAAGTGGCTGAGTATAGTTCTCTGCAGTTTGCACACATACAGAATAAAACAACAGCCTTTTATTTTTGCAAGTAAAACTTGACGTGTTTTGGGAGAGAATTCTGCATGCATAAAATAACTTCATGAATTTTGCTGGGTATGGTTTACTTTTTTGTATTTTACTTTACACTTCTCATGTAAATTCAGTGCTGGGATAAGATGTTGACTTCTCCAGGGACTGAAACTCCAGAAGCAGCACAGCATAACAACCGATCACTTTGAATTATCTTAAAACTGGTACCACAGGTGTCAGTTTCATCAGACAAAGGGGAACTGAAGAGTCATAATCCATCCAGTCCTTAGTGGTTCTGTAGACAAATCTGTTCTGTGCTGGATTTTCTGTGTGTGTGATGTGGGCACTTTATAACTGTAAACTGAAACAAAGCATTCTGGAAGGAACTGAATATCCACATGAAAATTGGAGTTCCTAGAGGTACAGTGAGCCCCTAAGGGGACAGGGGGAGCCTCCAGGTCTGTTTTCCATACACCATGATATGGAAGGAAGATCCTTCTGAATGTGATCCAGGTCGCCTGAGAGCCTGAAACAATACTGAGCTAACTCTATGCATCCCAGAGGAAATCTGGTTATAACTACATCATTGTCAGCTCAGTTCATTATTTCACTGTTTCTTCTGGCAGGAGTGTTCACTCACTATTGTTGTAAGATTTTCACTCACTATTGTTGAATGTAGTGGGAGATTCTGATTCAGGGAACAATAGGAAAGAAATAGCACTGAAGATCAAGGATCCCCCACATCTGAATGTCTTACCATTCTAACCTTGCCTAAAAGGAGGCAAGACACATTCCCTTCTCTTGGCAAAAGCCTCAAACAGGAGTCAATAACTCTTCAGCTTCACTTCTGTTCCAGTAGTTCATCATGTAGTTAACTGGGGCTAACTGAAGACTGAAAACCTGAAAGAAATTAATAGGAATGTAAAAAGCACAATAATATCTTGCCATTTGCACTACTGAGCATCACAATTATTTAAATAACAACAAAAAAATATCAGTTTATTATATTTATCTGAAATTCTGTCAAGAATGTAGCAATGAATTATGAAGAAGCAAAGAGGTTGTGATGATGAATACTAGTCCAGCTTGCCACAGAATAAATATCAGCATTTATCTGTCTCAGAGGAAGGTAAAGATAATTTCTTATGATGTCAGTTACTCCAAATGTTGACTTCTGTCCAGATATTTCATGACAGATTATCTGCTTTTGGTATGAAATCATAGTCAACATTAGTTTTCCCACCTGACAACAAAAATTAATTTTTCTTAATTGAGAATGTATTTCTAATTATGCAATCTCTTCCCCAACAAATTGTTAATAGTACCTCTGCGAGGATTCTGAAATCATCCTTTTTCTTTAATGTTGCTGATTAATTACAGCCCACTTGGTTCTTGGTAGCTGCAATCTGAGTAATATTGCTGTAACATACTTTGCTATGAAAGGTTCATGTTAATTACATGCTCCCCAGCCAAGCTTCTGCTTCAGAAGAGAACTGCACTTCTCTTGTCAAGCTGCATGTGATGCCAGGTTGGATTGTTACTTTTCTTCCCCCTTTCTCTCCAAGTGAATTCAGAGCTTATGTACATTATGAGACTGACAGCACCCAAAATTAAATTCTCTCTTTAGCCACAGAACAGATCCAGAACTGGCAGTTCACTGCAGTCTTCTCTGTTCCATCCCTTTGTCTGCGTGGCACAGTGCAGCAGTGTGTGGAGATAACTGGGCTGGCTGTAGTATCACCTTGTTAGCACAGGAGTCTGCCAGGGCTAATTAGCAAATTAGCAGTGCTGAGAGGCAGGGTTTATTAATCTATCCAGAGTGCTGAACTAACAGAGCTGCCTGCTTCTCCCTGCAGGACACTGTGTTGTGCAGGGTGGATATAACCAACCTGCTTCAAATGGGCTCTTTTATTTTTTTTTTGAGGGAGCTCATTAGGTCCTTGAACTTGGGGAGAGGATAAAAGATGTCAGTCCTGATGGTTGCTCAGATGTGGATTCACATCCATATTGGGTGGCACAAATAATTTTGCAGGAGCCCACTCAACAGCTGTCAGATTTTGGGATGTTTTGAACATCATCTGGATTCATGCTTTTATGTTTTACTAGTGACTTTAAGGCAGAAAGATAGGAGATATCCTGGTATCATGCATTTTCTATCCATAATGGCCACTTACAATATACCTATAATGAAGATGGAATTAGCATACCACCTACACTTGGGCAAGTTGTCAAATTGTGCAGCTTTTTTCTTCTAGATGTGGCAAAACAGGAGGACATGTAATAGAGGAACAGTAACTTCTGTCCTCTTTAGCCATTTTCTTTAGGTTTGGAAGCAGAGTCTGCCTTAACTCCCCATGGAGCCAACAGAGTTCTTAGTGCTCTGAATTGTCTGTTGTCTTTTCAGGAGAACTTGGCTCCTCATTTATGCAAGGAAAAGCAGACCCCTTGAGCAAACAATGTGACTGTCCTTCTATGAGTTTCTAAGACAAAATTGTGCTGTGCTCTCTGTTCTTTAGGGGCAAGTTCCAAATGGTTCCTTATGTGTTTATGGGGTAGGGTTTTTTTCAGGCCACTGGTTTGTCATTGCAGTTTAAAAATAGTAAAACTGTCAAGCTCTTTAATTGTTCCAAGTAGAATGTAAAATGAGAAATCCTTGCACTTGGGCATCACAATGATGGGGACTTTGGAGATAGTTAAAATAAATGTGATATTAACAGCTGAAAATCTATGTTTAAAAATAATGAATCTTGCATCAGAGAGCAAGAAATGGAAAATAATAATCCATTTCCAAGGGGTGACATATAAAAAAAGTTACAAATATCTGCAAGGTGTACCCAGAATTTGGACTCTGCAGTGAGAGAAGAAAAGAATGTTTCCATGCAGGAATGATCCTTCAGCCTCCAAGTATATAGAATAACACAGTATATTGGTGAACAACCTATTAAAAGCCAAAGAAAGGTATTTTATATCTTGCATAACTAATATAGATCCACAACCAGTTCAAGTTGCCACTCTGGTGGAGATAGTCCTGTCCACTCTGCTTCTGGCTGACATTATTTGGTTCAGTGTTTTCTTTTTCATAAAAAGCTATTCCTATCTTGTTAATTTTTGCCTTATTAAGTGTGCTCAGTCCATTGGTGAGTCTTTGAAGTACACTTTATATTTCACTGTTTAAGTAGGCTGAAATACACTGCTTCAGATGATACTTCTTCCAGGTTTGTTTTACCTCTGTGCTTAGATACAACAGCATTATGAAGCTCAAGAGAAGTGGAATTGCAGCCTTTTCATTTTTCTCCTTCTTCATGCTAAATACTAGGGTTTCACTTATCAATACTTTGCATGTTGTCTGAAAACACTTAATTGCTCAGATGCAGTTTTCAGTATCTGTTGCATGATAGACAGGAGAGTGTCACTGAGCAGAGGGCAAAGCCTCGCTTCACTTGGCCACTGACACATCTGTCTTATTCATTTCCATTTTACATACCAAAAAACCCCCCAAAACATCCCCCGACGGAATAATCTGACTGTGTGGATTGTGCTTACCGAATTTAATTAATACCCTTATGAAAGAGGGTGTTATTTATTTAATATGTGGAGAAAACATAAAACCTGGTGGTGTAATTTATGCTGTGCGAAGAGACTCTTGCCCCGTGCAGCACTTCATTATTTTTGCTTTTCTTTTTAAGCTGCATTCAAAAGGGTAAAAATAGCTGGCAGGGGCAGGGGAAACGTAAGTAGCTCATTCAAAATCCAACTATTACTGCTTAGTGCTATGACAGCACCCTTGAACTTGGCAGTGCTGTGTGGATATTCGATAAGGAAATCCATGTCCCTGTTCCACTGAGTGCTGCAGTGATCACAGCTGAGACATCAATGTCCAACATGGGGCCTGACCTTCACATCTGGGTTCAGTCTGCACATCTGGATTCAGTCTGCCCATCTGCACACGGCTTACAGAAGAATTCTTGACTGCTTAAAGCTAAAGACAGCTGCAGCAAGACCTGGGGCCTGCCTTCTTGCTTTCACTGGTTTCTTGCCTGGAAAAATCCATATAGACCATGGAGAGGTGGGAATACACCCTGTATTGTGAGCAGAGAGTGCTGCACAGCACAGGAAGATAGAAGAAAAGAGGACGCCTGACTGGAGAAATAAAATTATTCTTGAGGAAGGAGAGAGTTATTTTAGAGATGCACACACCAGTGTTCCTCTCTTTTGCCCTGAGACCGTGGGGCCCGGCAGACATCTCCTCAGCCTCTCCTGTCCCAGGCGGTGGGTTTGCTTATGGATTTGCTGAAGCCTTCCCTGAGGTCCGAAAAAGAGAATTAAAGGTTTAAAAGTAATGACCTGTTGTGCCGGGCCAGCCCTGAGGGCAGACCCGCTTCCCGCCCGGCCCCTCAGAGGACTACATTTCCCAGCATGCCCCGCGCTCCTCCAGGGCCCGGCGGGGAAGAGGCCGGGCCCGACCGGCCAAGATGGCGGAGGGGGTGCTGAGCCCCGGGGTGAACCTGGAAGCCTTCTCTCAGGCCATCGCCGCTCTCCAGGCTCTGCGCTCCAGCGTGACGAGGGTCTTCGACTGCTTGAAAGATGGGATGCGGAACAAGGAGACCCTGGAAGGCCGCGAGAAGGGCTTCATGGCCGCCTTCCAGGAGAGCCTGCACTCCGTCAGCCGCGACCTGGGGTGAGCAGACGGCCCTGAACGGGCTTCCCCCCCTCCTCGGGTCCCCGGGACGGCGGTGCTGGTGTGGGAGGGAGAGGAATCCTGGGGTCCCTCCGGTCTGTCCCCTCAGGGGCTTCCCGCAGGGCTGTTTCCCCTCCTGGAGAAAGTTTCAGGCAAAAAAATGGGAAAACGGGTCCGGTTCGTTCCTTCCAGCGCCGTGCGGCTTCCCCCTCCGTGGTGTTTCATTCCAAAGGGCTGAGTGCTGCTCATATTTGTTACCGGGGTTTTTGTTTCTGTTTTGTTTCGTTACCTGTTTTTTTTTTGTTTGTGTTCTGTTTCGAAGTAGGAGCTGATGTGGAGTTAAATGGGCGAGGTGAATGCTCTGGGTTGCAGGGAGATTTTTCTGGTGTTCTTTGATTTTTTTTTTTTACTATAAGAAAAAAAAATGTTTTCTTAAGCTCTGACTGTTCAGTAGCATCCAGTGTTTCAAGAATGACCATTTAATTACCAAAACTTGTAGGGCTGTAGAGTTACTACACGTGAGGAGCACACGTTAGTCAAGCACAAGCTGGGATGTTGGAAGTCAAACCCAACCCTCTGAGGGCTGAGGGTCCGTGTGGACCTTGCCAGAGGACTCTGGGTTGGGCTGTGTCCTTCTGGAACCATCAGCACTGTCCAGGGAGGTGTCCACAGGCAGGACAAGCACATAGCCACCTTTCCAAACATATCTTCTGGTCTCCAGAGGTATAGTGTTCAGGGTCTTGTGTACAAGAATTTGTTTCTTGCTGGCTAATAGGACTTGGTGGTTTTTAGTTTGTTCTGATAGTGGCAGCATAATTTGTTACCTACTTCTTCCCTTCTGTTGGGGAAGATGGTAGATAATCATTCTTACAAATGATGTTGTACACAACTTTATAGACTTCTGTTTTATTCCTTTGGTTTTTTCTTGTTTTGAAATGAAGGAGGCTTTATGGTTCCCTATGTGGAAGCTGTTCTAAACCTTGGGTTTTTCTTGCTTGCTTGGTGACTTTTTAGAGAATTGCTTAGTATAATCCCAAAATCTTGTTCCTAAACAATAATAGATACCAATTGGCTCTGACCTATCTTGTCTCATGTTTACACTCTTCTACTTTGCAGTTTGTCATCCAGTATTTCAGTGCTGTGAAGTTCTTGTGGGATTCATTGCATAAATTCCATGGCCTTACTTCTGAGAGTAACTTCAGCATCAAACTTCACCAGTTCCTTTTCCACCATCTCCTCCAGAGCATTAGTGCTGTGGTCACCATTTCTTTCCCGATTCCTTGCAAAATAACTATTTCTTACTATTTTGGGGTGTATTTAGTTTGTCTTTTTTGAAGCGTAATGGCCTCAAAATATTGTAATTTATATAGCATCTCAGTATTTCATATTCTATTATGTGTTTGGGAAGCACTCATTTCAAGTAGCAAGAGAATAATACTCCAAGATTTATTGAAGTTAATATTCTCAGTGGAATTTGGCTTAGGCCACATTTATTTTACTGTATTCTTTTGTCAAGAACTATTAATGAGTGTCCACAGCACCAGCTGCTTGGCAAGCATATAGGCCGTGGAAACCTGAAGGAATGGTGACAAAGGAGAAATTTGTTGGTGTTTATTTTCATAATTGTCATTAAATGCAAGTTAAGATATTTGGTATTTCTCTTCACAGAGATTTTTCAAAAGTCACCCTTCGAAGGGTCTGAATCCTGTCTTTATTTGGTGGAAGTTCTGGAATTCAGAGTACAGGGTGTAACATTCAGAAGTCAAAAGGAACGACATCTGATAAGTCATGTCTCTTGAAAGACTGCATTTTATACCTCTGTGAAGCAGCCAGTCTTTCTTCTGCAGCTGGTGCAATACAATTAAGTACTGCTTTGTTTTTGTTGTTATTAAACGTAGTGTTTGACAAATGAGAGATGAAGTAACAATAGATCATTTCACAGTGAGATTTTTTTTTTCATGGGAAAATGGTGCTTATTATGCTTTAGTTGAGTATTTTATACATGTCTACAATTTACAAATTGCTCATGAAAACTGGAAGATGCTTCCTTGCCCTGGGACCATGGAGTGCCTATACTTGCTGAGAGTAATCCCAAAGTTTGCAGGACTATCTACAGGCTTAGGACTAATACCAGTTCTTCTATAGATGTGTGTGAGCACAGCGTTAATTTTAAGTTCTCTAATGAAATGATGGGTCATCTGCCCATTTGTTGATTAAAAAGTCTGTTTTGTAGTGTCTGGGGGCATGCATTGCTCAGAAGATGCATTGTGACCTGGAAGTGCTTGTGAACAGGACCTGCCATAGTTTTACTCTTTCCAGGTTGCCTTCCAAAGCCATGGAGCACTGACCTTAGTGACTAACAGACCACTTTAAATTGCTTGGATAATGAGAGTGGTTTTGCTTTTTATTGAACTGGGGAGGTATTTAAAACTCCTTTAGATAATAAAATAGAGTTCACACGTGATTGCTGTCCCTGTAGGAGGATTGTACATCTCAGGTGTCTCTGTCTGCAGATCTGACTTTAAAAAAATGCCACTGTTTGTTTTCTTTCAGTGAACTGGAGCGTCTGAGCAACCTGGTTGGTAAACCATCTGAGAACCACCCCTTACACAACAGTGGACTGTTGAGTCTAGATCCTGTTCAGGACAAAACACCTCTTTACAGCCAACTTCTTCAAGCCTACAAATGGTCAAATAAGGTAACATCAATGTAATTTCATTGTGGATTCCTACAGAATGTTTGATTTGTGATATTATAGACTTCTGAGTATTTGAGACTGTCAAAGTTGCTCAGATTTTGAAATGAAGTTCAGGGGTGTAATATGTAGCTCAATGTACTTTCAAGGGTAAAAGTAGTGTTCTAATTGAGTGGAGACTTTTCTGTGATGCTCAGGTGTGCCCTTGTTGTTCAAAGGGGCTGTTAACTCCCTAACAGAACAATACTTTCTATGTTAGCTGTTTTGCATCCTCTGCAGATACAAAATAAAAGTGTGGTGTGTCCTTGCATCTAGTAGTAAACACTGCAGCAGTGGGCTGTGGGATGTTAGGGCAGAGAATGGAGAGTTTATGTCACCCCAAACTTATTTCTAGGAAAGAAACAAGTTGTCACATCAGAAATCCTTTTTCTTTGATGCCCTTTGCTGCTGGGAGAAAAACCTGGTCTCAGAATTAACTTTGTGTTCAACAGCTTTGGCACATGTGGTGTATTTGGGTTGTATATACTGCATTGAATTTTAAATAATGTAAAAAAAAGGCATGTAATGTTAATGCCCTTTTTTAACATTTTTTAAAAAACAAAATTGTTTTTGTGGGAAGAAATTTCTTTCTCATGAGGATAAGTCAACTTCCTAAAACTTTATGCTGAATATATCTAGACAGAAATAGGTGTGTTTCCTTCTCTGCCCTGATCATAGTCTACTTGTGAGTCAAAAAAGTTTCTTTCCTCACATCTGCTTTTTATTAAGTAAATATTGCATTACTGCCATTGGTTTTTGTCTCTGAGCATCAGTATGTTCTGGATTGTGTGTTCCCATCCAGAATTTTTTTGAGCATGCTTACTGCTGTTTATATTATTATTTAAATGAATATGCATTTAAAAGCTTTCTTTAAATAATTTTTGAAATACTAGTGAATTGTTACAAAATGTCAAAGATGGATTAGTTTCTGTTATGATAATTATTCCTGTTGAAAGATTACAGAGCTGCAGCTTTTGGCAACCTTAGACAAGACAGCAGGAGTAAGCAGGAATAATAGATCTCATAATATTAGGGCATTAAAAGAAACAATTCCAGTTTAAATTATTTACTATGATACATGAGCAAGGAAGACTTTCAGACTACACAAATATTTTGTAGACAAATTCTTGTTATACATTGAGCCAGCCAATTACTCAGATGTAAAATAGGATACTACAATAGTGTTTGTACAGTTGGTTTTCAGAATACAAATATGTGTTAACATCTTCTAAAAGCAGTAGAATTCAGCATTGGTGGAAATTTGGTATGGTTGGAAAGTGGGGGACAAGAAGGATTTTTAAGTAGAGGTGCAATGGAGAAAATGTTTCATGTTTGCTTGTGTTTCTTGCTGTTAGCATTTTGCTGGTTTAGGAAAAATACAAAGCCATCCAATAGTTATACATGAAGACTTCTGAAGTGGTAATGCAGTTGAGTCTTCAGTGATTTAATTACTTCTTTAGGTCATTAGCAGAGTAAACTCAGTTGATAGTGAAATAGCTCTGGCAGAGTTGTACTAATGGAGATTTTTATTAACTTGGAGTGTTATGGAGCTTTGAGGAGCTGTTTTTTGTAGTAGTGGATTCTGATTTCAGAAAGCAGGGGAGGTTTTAGTATCCTGTGCACTCTCACACACAGTTCCAGGGGAAAACCAGTATTTTTTTGCTTCTATCTCTGTTGTCTTTGACTTCCACTTTACTGCAGAAATAAAAGACACTGTTTAAGTTGTATTTAAGTAGTTGCTTTCTACCTAATTGTTCTTCTGAACTTTACCAGCAGGCGTGGCTAGGTTGCCTCCATTTCTGACAGAAGATTGCCTTTGTGAGGCTATTAGCTGCTGGATTTACCATTCCTAGCAGAGACCCTACTGATGCTAGCCTGTGTTGCTGCTTCATTCTTCTTTGCTAAGTAACCCTTCTTGAATAAGTGTTATTTCATTGTATCTTTTGGCTGCCCTCTCTTCTTATTATGTGTGTCTGGTGTTTTCTGTTGCTTCAAAGCAAAGCCCTCCTGATGTGTCAATACACTTTGTCTGTCTGCATTTAATTTTTAATTTGTGACCCCTTTGTGGCTTGCTTGCTTGTATTTTTGATGAGCTGAGCTAAGGGCATTTTCCTCTCTCTTTTATTGTTCGTGCATTACTGATGGCATGAAGAGCCACAAGTCTGCCAGGGGAGGAGAGATGGAGTTTCAGGGTTATTCCAATTCCAAAAGCACATTAATGAAATGTAGGAAAAATGGGTACACAGACTTGGTGTTGCATATTTCAGTGCATTCTTTTAATTTTTAAAATGGGGATGGTGGCTTGTAGGACAATAGTAAGGTCAGTTTTATATACTGCAATTGATACTTGTAGCTGTGGCTGGTTCTGTATTGTGAGAAGTCCAATTTCTTTGGCTTAGTGCAGTAGAGATGGTTGCATTTAATTGTGATTTCAGAGATATTTGCCCTGAACCTTATTTCACTGCTCCTGTGAATCACACCACTAGTTCCTCTGTTTCTGATTGTCTTAAGTTTGCCTGCTGCAGGTTTACAGAAAACTACAGCAGGAAAAATCTAAAACTTCCCTTACAGAAGTGTGTTACCTTGGCAGGTCTTGTTATTTATTAGCACCTGCTATCCTGATATTTACTTACTGTAGTTTACCCAATAGTTTTGCAGATGGTAAAGTTGTCTGTGTAATGGAAGCAGCTGTTTGGGAACACAACAGCTTGTCAAATGCATTAATTACATACACATGCAGCTGTGAAGGAACTTCTACTTTTTCAGGTGTTTAATGGAGCACACAAGCTACAACTGAAAAACGTGGGAAGTTTGCAAGAGCAAAATGTTTTGTCTTTTTTGCTTCCGAGCTTCTTTTATGTATCAGTAGAGATCATATAAGTAAATTTATTTTGTCTTTTTTGCTTCCGAGCCATGGAACAGTATGTAGCTCTACTTTGTAAATTCTTTCCCCTTCCACTTCAATGTTATTAAATAGGGTAGGTTTTCTTTATTACAATCAAAGTGCTGTTTCCCAAAAGGATCCATATGTGCCCTTTAATGTAATACTGAAAATACAGTATTAGATAAGGTGAAAATGAGCCATCATTCTGTATGGGTAATGCAGATAAAGTATTATTGGTAAGTTAGAAATCAGGTTTCTTTCCATGGGAATTCTCTCTGTTTAGTAATTGTAGTTGAATTCTGGTTTTCCTAGTTATGTACCTCGTAGCTGTTGAATTTTGTTGGTAAAATGATTATTGTGTCTGAGCAGCTGAAATCTGAGATGCTGGTAGCAGTTAGCAGGGTTTCCTGTTCTGTATGCTGGGAACAGCCAGGCCTGGATTTGCAGGGTGCTGCTGCCTTTCCTCTCCTTTCCCTGTGCTTGTGTCTTGCCTTATATTGGAATTTGAAGGAAACTACCACAGAAGAGAAGGCATCAGCTCTAAGTTTAGATGTAAGGAATTTTTTTAAAGTCACTTACTAAACTGAAAAGCTGATTAAGTTTTGACTTCTAAAAAAAAAGAGATGTGATGTCATATTTGTGACAGAGCACAGGAATAACTCACTTCTTTTGCTCTTCAGGACTCTTGTATAACAAGTGCCCTTCTGCTGGCCTTCCTCTTTCCTGGGTGCTGCTTTTTTTCTGCAGAAGTTGCTATATTCCAATTCCAGCACTTCCGTAGTTTGAACCTGTGTGCGTAGGGGTTTGTGAGTGGGGCTGGTATTTTTTTTATCATCGTGAGGTGGTACTTAAAAAACATGATAACTGTGTGTTTGGGAAGACTGTTAAATACCACTTCAAGCAGAAAGGAAAAAATCAACTTTTCTGTTGATGGCTCTCTGGGTCAGTAGGGTTTAGAAAAATTATATACTGTAGTCATCTGGAGAAAGATGATGGCAACTTGCATAAACTTTACAGTTTCAGTGTATTGTAAATACTTCAAGTGAGGGAAGCTGGACAGGAGTTGTCAAAAATTTATTTAAAAGTAATATGCTGGTAAATACAAAATAAAAACAATTTCTGTTGAACTGTGTCTTGAAATATACTTCAAAATATTTAGGTTTAAATTTGTTACTCTGTAATTTCCTCTTGTTTTACATAAATATAAAATCAAACTGTTGAGGTAATTACCATTAATGAGTTAAAATGATTTTCTGTCACATGACAGAAGAGAAAAGTAATATGTAGCTTTTGTTTATTAAATTATTTTGATGTGTTCCCTGATAAATGATTCGTGTAAATTGTGTTTGGTGTAGGTCTCGAGGAAAAAAAAATCAATAGAGCCTGTAGAGAAAGTCCAGACTTGTTATGACTGCCCTTGGTACCTTAGTATTGATTAGACACAAATATCGAGTTTAATGACAATAAATGACATTAATTGTTAACCATAGTAGAGGAACACTGTTGAAGTAAGTTGTGGGGTTTTTTGCTGTTGTTGTTGTTTTGTTTGGTTTTTGGTTCAACATGATTGTTGAAATGTTCATTCCAAGGAACATTAATTTTAAATTTTGGATGCACTCAAACATTTTAAATTTACTGTACTTTCACAGTAGCATGGACAATATAACTGAATTACCGTGTGGCTTTTTTTTTGGAAGTTCAGATAGATGGCCAAGATTTTGTCCTTTCAGGAGTCTTTTCTCCAGAAGGGTGGTGTCAGAATATAGTGATGTGCTGTTGCTTGGAGATCCCCCTTATTCTGCTAAGAATTCAACCACCCTTTTTATCCACTCACATTTTTTTTCATCTGCACTGTAGTATCAGTGACAGATGTGTGGCATTGAGGGAAGCTGTACCGTGCAAACTGTATCATTTTCTTGCCCAGTGCTCCTGGAGGTTGCTCTGGAAGCTCCCCTGTGCTTGCTGGGGTAGGAAGTCAGTGGTGCAGTCAGAGTTTCTGGTATTCTCAGTGAGCAGGAACTCTGAAGTTACTTAAAAGACTTGAAGTGACCCAGTTCCCTGGGTTTGCTTACAGAAGGGAACACATGAAAAAAGAAAAAATCTTAATTGAAGCAAAGTGACAAGTCCCTACAAGGATATCTGTTGCCCTCTGAAGAGCACACTTTAGTCTGCTTTGTATGAGGAAAACCAGGGCTTCACAGAGGGAACCAGTGCATAAAGGCTCTTGAGGATTACTGACTGGGGTCTCCTTATGTTCCTGTCACTGGAGAAATGAATGATAAAGCAGCTGGTGTTTTCTTGTACATGGGGCACAAAATATGTGGTCCACTTGGATTCTATTCTTGCTTTTCTTATTAATTTTCGTTGTAACCTTGAACAGGATACATGATTTTATGTGCCTCGTTTTTCTTACAGTTAAAATAGGATAATAATACTTAACCTACTTCTTGGGAGAGTTTCTAGTCTAAATGTGCCTCATGTGCATTGGGTTTGTTGGACAGAAATGTTTTGTGGATGCCAAGTATTATATACAGGCAGTGACTAATGTTGTTTTGTATGGCTGTCTGGAAAGATGCCTTTATGGACTTTTAATTTTGTGTAAGCTTTAGGTAAATTTTTTTGTGAAATACCTTTGCTGTTCTGAATTACATTAATGTGTTCTTAACTTTTTTTTCTCTTTTTTCTTTTTTTTTTAATTTTTTTTTTTTATTAATATGAATAGATAACAGGTGGTAACCTCTTTGCCTTCAAATGCCATAGTTATTAGTTATTGCTCAGTTGTCTGCATGGAGAATATTGACTTTTATTATTACAGGGTTGATTTTAGTGACCAGCAATGTCAGGGGTGGCAAATTCAGGTAGTGTGCAAATTATCTTTGATGTTCCAGTGTTGGAAGAAAAAGCACAGAAGTGCTTTTACCAAAATCCAGAATGTAAAGGTGAGGGGGATGGAGCAGAATGATCTGTGTATACTTTTCTGGAGAAGGAAAAAAGGTGGACATGTCATTTTTCAGAGGGTCTCTGAGCTGTGCAATGATAGTTGAAAAAAAAAAAAAAAGTTAATGTATTGAAATGGAAAAAAAAGTGAAAGCCATAATGAAATAGGGAACTTTGTAATAATAAAGGTAGCAGTAAAAGTAAAGGCAGAATCACCCACTACTGTCTTGGATGGGTTTTATTCTCCCTAGAGATCTTGCCTCAAGCAGCATCTAGGGATGCTGTGGATGGATAACCTCAGTAATGTCCACTTTCTTTTTGGAGGATGAATCTTCCCTCCTCAGCTGGGAATTTCTGGAATCTGCAGCTCCTGGACTCTTGTATTTGTTGGCCTGTGATTTCTAGGCTGCTTTTGAACAAAAGTCCAACCCAAGGCTACCTTAGCTATTTTATTGGTGCCATGTGTAACTATAAAAATGGTTTTGACATGTAATCACTGGAACAAAAGGAAATGAAAGCTACCCTTTTCTTTGCACTGCTGGAAAGCTGTTGTGGCAGGTGAGAATTTGCCACATAATGCTGCTTTGTGCCAGTGTGATTCCTTTGCAGGTTAGTTGGATTTCGTTAATGTTTTGATAGACTGAAGTTAGTTACTTCAGGAAGGTAAGAGTGGTGATGAATAACTTGTTGCTTTAAAAAAAAAAAAAAAAAAAAAAAAGGAGAGAGAGATTTGATTCTGTCTTGTTAGATATTTTGAATGTTTTGTATCTCTGTTCTTCCCAGAATTAAAACAGTACTAATTCACGCTCGGGTGCTACTGTGAAATAAGGTTACATGTGTCCAAACTGCCTTTCTTACTGGATTTTACTAGAATACTTTGTTTCAAACCTGAAGCGGACTGAGAGCATGTGTTTTCTATTGTTTTTCTATTGTTGTGCTTGGTGTTTGTTGTTATTCAATAGTATTTTTTCAAGGCTCTGATCAAAATAATGCTGTGAGCAGTACCAGTCTCACTTCTCCTAATTATGGGAAGTGATGTATCAATACATAAATCACAGCCCCCTTGTCAGCTGGTAGGAATTATTTAATGCTTTGGCAACACCTTTATTTGCTAATGGGTGGGTTTTTCCCCCCTGTTCCTTTGATAAGTATTAATGTTCTAGCTGTTAGCCTGTTTTGGGGTGGAAATGATTGATGTTGCTCTATTTTAACCAAAACACTTCTGTCCACTCCTCGTTCTTCCTTTCCTAAGTCCTTTTTTTCCTCTGCAAGAACTCTTCCTACAGTTCATGTTGGATGGCTGAATTATGGCACTTGGAAGTCAGTGGTCACTTCCCTGTTCTAAGCTGTCCAATGTGGTCATCAAATGGAATAGGTTAAGCTGGCATTGCTTTGGAAATATAAAATACTTTGAACTAAAATATGCCATGCACAGAAGTATAGTGGGTAGATGAGTAAGTTTTGGCATAACCATTAGATTGGAAGAAAAGGCTTTACTTTTAGCAGATAATAAATAAACCAAAGTATAACTGGAAATCCATGTTGCCTAGGAATTAACTGAAGAGTGTGTAGGACTACAGAAGAAGAAGAGCATTGTAAGACACCCTGGGAGCCAGGATTCCTTTCCATTTCATGTTTGCCTGCTGTCTTGGCTCTCAGTGGCCTGGACTGACTTGGTGGTAGTGGTGAAAGTCTGACTTATCCAGGGGATGGTGGCCACTGTGAAAGCACAGATGTTTTCAGAGATTCGGAGTTGTCTCTCGCTTTCTTTGAGGCAAATCAAAATGTTTGTAAAGCATTTGTGGACCTTCATAAGGAGGGCATTGAAGGAATACAAACACTAATATAGAGTAACTGATATGTGTGGTAAGCATTCCATTGTTGTTATTTATATGGAAAAGATTTTTTTATAGCTTCTAGAAGATATCAAAGAAAATGGAAAATTTAATGATGTCACCCTGTTGGTCTCTACTATTATTGTCAGGTCTTTTTGTGTGACTTTATTTGCTGTTTCTTTTTAATGCAAAAGTGTGTGCAACTCTAATCTTTTTTGAATGTCTCTTCTGGAGTTATTAAACTTGGCCCCCTCATAATTCAAAGAGTGATTGGTTTAATTGTTGGGATTGCATCTAAGCAATACTTAATAATTTTCCATTTTATCTTAACCAGATTCTGTTGATAACTGGGCTACAAAACATGGAAATCACCTAAAAGCTAATAAAATTGAAAATAAGCTGTGGAAGGAGCAGTATGTAATCAAGGGTGCAGTTCAGACCTCTGGCTCATCATTGGCTTCATGGAAATGTACATTTTGGCAAAAAAAGCCGGAGCAGTTTTATCCCCAGCACTCCTGACTCCATTTGTTGTTGGTACATCTTGGTGTGAGCTAATATTTAATCCAATTAGAGCTGTAAAATCCTGACGTTCTAGAAATAAAGATGATGTATGTAAAGTGTATGTTATCACTTTCTCTGCCAATACGGGATTAGCCCAATCTCATTTTAAATGCCTGAAGGTAGGGCTTCCACTTGTACAAAATAGAAAGAACAGGGAAAAAATCTTTTAGCCAATAACATTTGTTCTGTTACAGTATATGTAGAAGGTGATGTCCTCTGTTTTAATCAAAGAAGTTTTAATGAAATCTGATTGATTCTGCAAGATGCTGGTCTTCCACATTTTTGATCTTTTCACAGAAAGATCAAAAGTTTATGTATCCTGAGTAACAGTTACCTTGTTGTGCTTTTCGTTAAGGTTCTTGGCTCAGTGTGAAGCATTCAATCATGCTCTGGTGCTCCACTGAGTTTGCTGAGATGTTAAGTGCTCAAGTGCAGTGCCTGAAGCTGGACTGGGGAGTAATCTGAAAGCTGAAATGGTGCATGACTGCAGCTGCACTCTTGCCCAGTGTCTTAATGTGTTAAAAATGCGTATTTTTTATGTGGTCATGAATCAGCTTGTTCCTGGATGCCTCTTCTTCAGCAGCACATACACTGACAGTGATAACAAATATACTTATTGGGTAGAATTAGTAGAAATCATTCCTATGAAGAGGAATCACCATGTAAATATGCTAAGGATATTTTCAAGATTACTTTAGATTTGGTTGGAAAGCTGAGTATAATAGCTACATCTTTGAGCATGTCATAAAATCACAGGGATCTTTGATGTTCAGAACTGTGCTTCAGAACAAATAGTTCTGTTCAAAACCATCACCACTCGTGATGAATTTTCTTGTATTTGGATTCTCTGAGCTCCTGGAGCTGGCAGTGGCGTAGTGTTAAGAGGTGCTCTGTGTACTGCATGGGCCATTAGGCACAAATAAATTATATCAAGATGTGACATCTTACAGTATATTCTAAAATAGATGTATTTGCTTCTCCATTATATGCAATTGCAATTCTTGTAGAAATTGATATTTAAAATAGCCACTAAAGGCCTCCTAGGATCTTTAGGCATGCACAAAAAGGAGCTGTATGCGAGTACTGTTACTCACAAATGGTGGGCTAAAGGGAATTATTTAAGTCTTTTCATGTCAACAGCAATTGAGTATATTTCTCTTATTGCAGCATCTTTTTGCTGCTATAAAAGATGCAGAAAATGTGAACTAGAGTAAAAAGGGAAAAAGGGTCCTGGGGTTTCTAAACTGTTTTAAGCTGCCCATGGTTTGAAAATATACAAGAATCTGTGATATAAGCTGTTTGACATTTTTCCTATTCCAAATGTTCAAAGGATTAAATCTACATAGTGTTAAAAATGAGAGTCTTTGCCATGTCTGGAATCTCAAAATGTTACTTTATTTCCCTCTTTTGGCTGACCATCATGACAAAACAGCTGAATCAAATATGTTGTTTTATGTATAAAATATAATTTCTAGGTCTTGACAGCTCGCTTCCAGTTTTAGTGTAATTCAATTTGAAACAGCTGTTCCTAATCTCTGCAAAACAGTTTTTTTGATGGAAATCATGACATTCTCTACTACTGCAGTTACTGGGCCCTGTCTCATTTCAGAAGTTGCTTGTCTTTGTGTTGAAAGAGCTCTTCATTCAGAGAAAACGTTGCTCTTGAATCAAATAAGCTGCAGTTAAACGAGTAATAGCTGCCTCCTCCCCCTAAGGTTAGCCCTCAGTGGGGCTGGATGTACATTTCTCTTCCAAGCTGAATTTTAAGAAAAACATTACTGTGTGTTTTACCATTAGTTAGATTTTTATTCTAATGTTCCCAGACCTACCCATATGCTTTCAGTTGGGTTCTATTTAGAGTTTTCTCTGCAGTTGTCTCTGCACTCAGTCTTAACAAGTTCTTTGGCTTGCCTTATGGTTCAGTTTTACTCTGGAGTCAAATCTTGTATTTTCAGAATTTTCAATGTAGCGTTTTCAGTTTGCTCAGAGCCATTTTTTTTTTTTTTTTAATTGGCTGCACTGCTTGGTGTCTCTTCCAAAGCTGTTTGTAGAAATTTCATAGATCACAGAGACGATCAAGTCTGGAAGCTCTCTTGTGCCTGATAAAGCAAGAGCTAACCTTTCATTTTCAGTTTTCTGAATCTTTTGGACACCCTTTCCTGTCGTATGGAGTTAATGATTTTCTGCATGAAAGAACTTGCTGTCTAGTTGGCTGTGTGAACACAAGTGTATGAAGATCCTGTGTGTGTACATTTCTGAACATTTCTGATGGGAAGGATGAAGGTTCCAGCAGTGGCTGTGTTGCTGAGGCTATAAAGGAACTGGAGGGACTCTGGAGTTGTTCATTCTCTTCTTTCCTCTGTCCTTACCTTGCTCTTTTCCCAGCTATAAAATGAGGATGGGGCTACAGAATGAGTACTCTGTGTAATCTGAGAGATGGATTCATCCAAGTAGAATCACTGCAGGTTGCTGATTTTGCTTCTGATCCCACTGTGGATGAATATCATCCAGAAGACCCTTTCGAGTTACTTTGTTGAAGCACAATTTATCATCTGAAAGAAAACTAACATCTAACAGCACACAAAAGCTTCACTACTTAAAGAGCTCTTAAATATATTTTCAGTTCCAAATTCACCATTTTGCCAGGCAAATACTTTGAAGTGTTTATCATCTTCCTTGCATAGTTATTTTTTCCCACAGCCTAAAGAACCTGACTTGAGGCTGCTTTAGGATTAAGTGAGATTACTAGCATCTTCCTTCCATCCCTCTTGTGTACCTTGTATGAATACATCCTAATAACTATTGATATTGCACTCATCCTGCAAAAAGCTAAGACCTTTATTGTCTGCTGATGCTGCAGTTTCAGTGATGTTTTTCTTGCAAGTAAAATCAATTGAGACAAATCTTGGTAACTTTTACAGCAAAATAAAATGACCATGCCAGGTAACCAATGGAAGTTTTTTGACTGTGCTCTTAGATCACATATACAGTGTTGTTCCAGCAGAATTGATCAGTTGATCTAGTGGATTTAAAGGTCAACTGTAATCACATTTCAGGAAGACTGAAGAAGATATAAAATTGCTACTGTGCTTTTCTGGGTTGTATACTTGCTTCTGGTGCTCTTTGCTTTCCCCCTGTACATCTTCATTTACTCAGCTAGAGCATCAGTACATAAAGGGCACAAGTCAATTTCTCCCTTCTTGATGAGGGAGCTAGTTAGTTGTATTTCCTCCAAGCCAACAGCTTCCCTCTGGAAGACCTGGAGCGGAGAGGAGGAAATATGAAACACTCTACAGAAAATGGAAGAAACAAATGTTTGGGGGGTTTTTTGGTTTTTTTGTTTTTTTGGGTTTTTTGGGGTTTGTTTTTTTTTTAGGGTAAGGCTGCGAGGAAGGCTGCAGTCTAGCTGTCTTGTTAGGTGATCATTCAGTTGTTAGAGCTGATGCATCCAAGGGCTGATGGTGTCTGTTCAAAGTGCAGCACAGACAGAAGAGTTGGCATCACCCTCTTAATGAATGGAGACCTTTGATTGTGGGGAATCAAAAGAACATCTCATTAGTAGCATTTCTCTTGGCAGCTTCATGTTGTAGAAAACAAGCAGCTTTGGAATACAAGATTATGGTAAAAGTAGTGTTTCAGAGTCATATTTCCATGTAATGGGCAACGGTATCTGCCTATGGAGATAACTAAATAAATTTTTTTAAAAATTTTTTTCAAGAGCATAGGTGAGGCAGCTGCTTTGCCATAGCAGGTTGCATGAATTGAAAGCAGCAGAGACATAAAACATTCACCTGCTCAGATACAATTCATTTTCCCCACAACAAAGCAAAAGGAGTCCTGAAATGAAAGAGGGTGGGTAAGAAAAAGATTTTATTTAGGTTGATAAACCAAAATCCATTATTCTTCCAGATCTTTCCCTCATGAACCCCACTGTTACTGTATTTATCTGATAGGACTTTGTTCATTCTTGAGTTTCACTTTTACCCTCTACTCCTAAAGTTGCTGTCCTTCTGTGTGCACCTTCCATAGAGCAACAGAGGAGAAAAAGACTTCAGTGGCATGGGGACTGTTCCCGATCAGAGGATACTGCATTGCAAATGCTTTCAGCTGATGTTCAGACATTTTTCAAAGTAACTTTGTGCTTTTGTGTAGCTTATAAATGCATATTTAATGATGGCCATGCTATAGTAAGGGTTTTGTTGCGTTCACAGTACACAGAAAGATGACTCAAAAAGAGTCACTTTCCCCAAAAAAGAATCTGTTGTAGGGAATGTTAACTGTTTTGCAAAGGTTATTTGTAACTCACAGAGTCTAAATTAACTCAGAGTATAGTCCTTAGTGCATTTTCTTATGTGCTAACTTGCAAAATGTAGTAATTCCCAGATGTATGGACATCAGGGGTCTGGGGCTGTTCTGTAAGCATCCATGACCTGCTTTTAAAACAAGACACTGACATACAGCAGTGGCTGAAGACTTTGCTTGAGTGAACTGAGAAGATATTTAGTGTGCATTTATTTAAGGTGGCCTTTTCCAGAGATTGTTCTTCTGATGGCCTTCTAACATCACTGTGTGTTTTGCTTTGTCAGCCACAATGTGAATTCTGGAAAAGTAATGTCTTGTGTTCACTTATGGTAAGTATGGAAGGAGTATTTTTAAATAAATAATGGACCAGGCAAAATTTTCAGAGACTTGCATGACCAAATCAGATGAGCAGCAGAATCCTTTTTGGTTTTCTTAGTGGCTCCCTTTTTTTTTTTTTTTTTTTTTTTTTTTTTTTTTTTTTTACCTTGATGGTGTCTGTCTTAATTAAAATGGTACTTATGGAAATAATGAATTTTATAAAGTGTGGAAGTAGCAAGTGTAGGGTACTGTAAATGTGGTTATTAATTTCATGGATGCAGCTGCATGTCTTTCTGACTATTAGGTTAGAAAGATATTTTTGCAGGGACTTTAGAGAGGTTAAGAACAAGAATACATGAGGCGTTCATGAAGTTTCCAGGCTACTGGGAATTGTCAGGTTATAAAAGAATGCTTCTGCATGGAAAGTAGTTTGCAAGATGAAAAACCTGTCAGTAGCATTATTACAGTGTTGTGCAAACTTGATACCTTTTCCTGCTCTGGTGTTCTCTTCAACTCACAGGGCTCTAGCATCCTTCCCTTTCTTCAGTTCGATAGTTAGAGCAGTAAATTGCTGTTTTGGATGAAAACAGTAATATAGGATCCATCATTTGCCAATATAAAATACCTACTAGAACAGGGGAAGAAAAAAAAAGCCCTTTTTTATCAAGAATCCTTAAGCAAAGTAGGTATTTAATCAAATCTTAATGGTTTGTTTTCTTTAGAAGAGCAATATGAGGCAGGCAGAATGCTGTGACTGGGAGTAATGTTGGTACATGCTGGTAATTAGTTTGCAGGCTCTCTTCTAATTGTAGTTGTACAGTGTGCTTCCCAGTTCTAAGTCCGGAAGAAATGTGTTTAGAAAGCATATTCCTTAAACTGAATTTTCTTTAATTTCTTTAATTTCTTACTTGTTACTTTAAAGAATAGTAATATTTGGTTGCTCACTGGGAGCAATAATAAACTTGTGCTTTCGTGTTTCTTTTACAATCTAAACAAAGTGTGTGTCAGAGCTTATAATAATCTGGCCTTTCTGAAAAGTTGCAGGTTGGATTTCTAGGTCATTAAGAGTCCGAATGACTGCTATCTGGCATATTTATGATGGCCTTGAAACGTAACACTTAAAGAAAACAAATCAGTTTGATGTCCTTGCACATTTGTGGAGAAGTCTTTCACCTGTTCTTCACGTGTTTGTGTGCACGTGCACTCTGAGACAGTTGTCTCTGAATCTGCCCTCAAGGTCTCAACAGGACTTATATTTGAAACTAGTCAGCTTGTCAGCTCCAGCATGCGGCTAGAAACTTGGTGAGTTTTGGTTTTGTTACACAAATTAAATAAGTCTGTTAGAATGAAAAACAAAAAATAAAACCACCACAGCTTGGTAGTACTGCCCAGCTGCAGTCAGCACCATCTCCATGGTTTTGAGCCTTCATTATGCAGCTTGCACTCAGCACACTTTTATTTAAAGCAGAGCTAAAAGTAGAACTAAATAGCTGACATTCACAGTCATTCAGTGAGATGCAGAATTCCTGGGAGGGGGACAGGACAGGAGTACTGCTAGTGAGGGGTGGATCAGGCTCATTTATTTGCACAAAACTATGTTGCACTGTCTGAAAAAACCCCAACCAGACCTTGTTTTCCCAAAGAATGTAAGCTAACTGTAAGAGGAAGCTCTACTTGACTCTAGCTTCCCTTTGTTTTGTTCTACTGTTGTGTGCTTTTGTTTTGTTTTATACCCCCAAATGATGCAATTCCGTTTGCTCTGGCTGTTGCCACAATCAGACAAGCTACTACACTGTTGCAGCATCCCTGTGCTGGTTGCTTTTCATGGAGCCATCCCCATATTGCAGAACCATCTGTTTTTCCTTACTGTCCAAGCATTAGGCTTGTTAGTAATTTATAATACTTGCTCTGTAGCTTTCAGTTGTCCCTGTTTTAGTGTGCCAGCAGCAAGGCTTCAGCATTTCAGCACCATTTACAAGCTTTCCTTGTTCTTTTATTATTTTTTTTAATGCCTCAGGCAAAAACTATAGTTGAATGCATTGTCAGACGTTCATGCTGCTCACTTATTGATTTGATAAAGTAAACTTGGGGTGGTAGGTAGGTAATGTCCTCATTTACAAGCGGTTTTGTAGTTAGAGAAGTGATAGAAACAAGTTAGAAAATGATGGTTGGAAAAAAACAGTACTTTGCTCCCTCCCAACCCCAGTTTCCTTAAATGCACACCAGTTTGTCATACTGCTGGTGGTATGATCTCATTCAGAAAGATCCTTTTTAGCTGTGTAAGTACGTGCACTGCAGAAGAATTGAGGATTCTTTTGGAAAACTTAATGCTGAATTTATCATCTCATGTCTGTTGCAAAAGCCAATTGTAACGTAGCAGCTTTTTTTTATTATTATTATTGAGAGGGGAAAGGGGCAAGAAAGGTGCTTTTGAGGTGAGAAATTTAAGAATGACTGAGAATAAATGGTACAGCATTTTGTGTCTTTTCAGGAACAGCAAGTTTTGGAGGGAAGCAGACCACGTTTATTGGGTGCATTGTGTTTTTTATAGGAAGCAGTTGATGAGATGAGATGGGTACCAGTTCATAATAGCGTGGTACTGAAATATTGCTGCAATGGAAAATGTGTGTCATTTCCTTAAGTCAGCTGGACTTTTTGGGATTTTCCAACCAATGAATAGTCTTCCACACATGAAGGTGCTTCTGATAACATACCAAAAAAATGAATTGAACAGCAAGGAAAGCATTTCTTCCCTCTATGAATTTCAGGTACGTCATCAGACAGCTCAAATCTAGCTGAAGGCTTTGAGCCTTTGTACTGTGATCATTACTGGTCTTAATTTACCCTCCAATAAATATTCCAGATAAGCCAACACGGCCAGGCACTTTATCTTTTTTCTGTGTATGTGTGTGATGACAACCTGAAGTGATCAATTAATGTTTGAAATTTTTACTTCGTTAATAATGAAGTCCAGAAAGCAATGAGTGTCAGTTTGCCTGGTGCCTGAGACTGGGGTACTGATGAAGTGCTGTGTTTTGAGCCCGTAAGATTTTCTTAGAGATTATCAAGATGCAGAAAGAAGCTGTGCACAGATGTAGATAAGGAGCTGAAATGTCTGTGGGTTAGATATTAGACATTTAAGCGGCAATTGGGTTGTTGAAGAGTGACTGCAAGACAGCATGAGAATTCAGATGTATGTCAGTCTCCTTAGAAATCCATAAAAATTAATCGTTTGGGTTTTCCTGTGGTTTTAAGTGTGTCCCCCAGCAACTTAAAAATGGCTCAAAGCACTTCTGGTTACATCAGACAAATTCCTAGCTAAAGAAGCTGCGGTGTTTTTAAATTTCAAAAAAATTATTTTTCAAATTCTGTTTGGCAGTGAAATGATAGGAATACTCTAAGGCTTGTGTGGGTGGGGACATTTTGTGATGAATAAAGTGACAGCTGCAAGTCTTGTCTTCAGAAACCTGGCTTTGGCCCTTAGGATCATTCTTTTTCTCCACTATTCCTATTCTGAGGCCAGTAAAGAGAAGCATATGTTTTCTTGCATCAGCTATGTTGGTGTTACCTTGTGAAGCATAATAAGGTCATGTGTTTGCATGGCAAAAGAGGAAGCCTCAAATTGTGTCTGAGCTGTCTTAGACCTGCTTTTTCTCCCATGATGTATTAAAGATTTCCCTGTTACACATGGTTAAATCTCCATTCCTGTAGGTATGCGTGTGTTGATGCTACATTGCTGCTCCTGAAATCGGTACTCTTATATTATTAATATTGCAGATCATGCCAAGAAGGTGTCTTGCATTTAGTACAGAACATAAGGTTTGCCTACCCCACATGAAAATCACAAATTGGAACTGAAGATGCTATACAAATTTTAGAGGGACAAGGTCAGACTGATAATTGCAGATTTTAAGAAGCAGAAAATAATGTATTTGTAACAATGCATTTCCTTGCCTCTTAGTACCCCTGCTAATAGCATGTTTAGTTATTAACACATGAAAATGGTTTTAAGCCTTATTTTATTTGTGAAACTAATTAGTTACCATTTGTCTGTTAATTTGGGGTTTTCTAGTTGAGAGACATGAGAACTGATCAAAAGCCTTTGGGTTCCTTTGCTCCTTCTGTATGATCAAACAAGTTCAGTTTATTTTGCTTCTAAAAGAGAAGTTAAGGGATGACTCACTTGCTTCATACCAACATCCTTATTGAGGGGGAGGAAGTGGATAAGAGGGTTCTTCATTATAGCAAGCAAAACCAAAAAATATTCAGTAATTGAAAACAGAAGTTCAGCAAATTCAGACTGCAGCTGAGGTGCATTGTTTAAACACTCATAGTAATTAGGCACTGGAAGAACTGGGGAGGAATAGGACAGGATTTACCTTTCTTCAAGACTTGAAAGGTGAGTGCATGCATAGTTTGTGCTTCTGACTACATCTGCTGAAGTATAAACACAGAAGTCACTTGAATGAGGTAAGAGACAAGACAAAGTGTTCCCAAAGATGCTTTTAGATTGATTTAATATTTCCTAGAGAGCTTGTTGCAGAGATGAACTCCAACTGGCCAGGCTCTTAACCATAACCTAACTTTCTTTTGTCTGTTCTGTGCTCACTAACTATATACCTTCTAATTCAGCGACTCGAAATTACAAGGGTCTGTATCCATGAGAACATGCTGGCCTCAAAGTCTGGGATTTGATTTGAAAGTTCAGACTCTCAGTTTAACTTATTTTCAGTGAATAGGTGCCAAGATGTCCTTCAGTTCCTGTTAGCAGCTGATCACTACAGAAAAGTATTGGTGAACTGCTAACATCTATTCGTTTATTTCAGGAGATGGAAGTGAGTTTTCCAGCCTTGCCATGACCTGGCTTTAAAGCCTTTTCTGACTTCTTTAAAGACTGCAGTTACTGTCTACAGGGACCCTACTACAAATAAACTAAGTAGTAAAAATATTTCATGTTCTTAAAAATCTCGGATTTCTCGGACCCAGACCCAGCATGAGTGGAATAAAAATTCTGAAGGTAAGTTTAATAGTATTTGTAAAGAAACAAGATAAAGCAGGAGAACATCATAGAAGACATCTGAGAAGAGAAGTGTGGGCATTGTGTGAAACACTGTAAATATCATTCTGTGCATGAAAACGGGTGCTGGATAACTGCTTCTTCATCCATGTAATCCTGCAGACTGTGGTAATTCGAAGTCCTTTGGAAAGAAGCATGTAATCAATGTCTGAATGCTTAGCATAAGCAGGCTGGTATATTTTGCATAGGTAATATTCAGGCATTTCCTTGTTACTGAATTAAATTGTAACCTTAATTTTAATGTAACTTTTTTAGTATATATAACGATACATGAACAAACATTGCTTTTCTCCTCAAATATGAAATATTTCTTGGGTCAGCACAAAAGCTCAAATCTCATGGTAAACAGCATGTTACAAATACGTAGATAAATACAACAAAACTCTTTTGGAGAGGATGTCTTCCTTTTGGTTCCAATGAGAGAGGGGTAAATAAAATAACTGATGTGCCCTGCTAGCTGTCGACCAAGTTTCATGAGCCATGTCTTTCCTTTGGCATGCAGATAGCAGCAGCACATTTTAGCACCTCGCCTACAGCATCCACCTCCTGACAGCCAAACTTGCCAATAGAAAAGCATTCAGCTCGTCATTATTTCTACAACCTGAGTGCATTTGCAAATTAATTGATGTGTGGGAGGAAAGGCATCTGCTATTGTAGAAGACCTTAACTGTTGCAGCAAAACTAGAAATAAACTGGCTAGCTGTAGTGAGCTGGGATGCTGTTGCAGGTGTTGAAGCCTCTTAAGTGGCATCTTGTCCATTTTTCTTCTGTCTTTGATATTATTTTTATAAAAAAGAAACCCAATAGCTCCCTGAATTGTGAGCATGAGAACCAACAGCATGAGAAAGATAATGCCATATATAACTATATAGGTTAGTTAGCAAGTAGTTTCTTATTTCTTGCTGGCTCAGCACCAAGAGAGTTTTAATTAGGCCAGTAATGAATGACTGGGAGTGTTTTAAAGGCTATTAATCTTGTGGTGTAATTGAGTTAATTATAGTGCTATTATAAGCTCCCATGGAAGTAGTATGAAGTGCATTTTATTTGGATTACTCCTAAAGCTATTTTTGCGATCCCCTGGCTTCATCTGAAATACTCCTCCTGGAAGTCTTCAACTCTGACAGAGAGAACTGTAAAACCTCTTCTTGTGCTCCTCCAGGAAATGTTTTTGTTGAGTGCCTCCTCCTGTTCTGGCCTTGGGCTCTCTGAGCTGCTGCTTTACCTGCAAACTGCAGGTAACTTCTTGCAGTGGAACATGGCTCTTTTAGCTTTCTTTGCACAGTATAGTATTCCTTGGTTTTCTGCTTTCTGATCAGTTAGCTTACGCCAGTGTGGCAGATGAGAGTAAGAAAATGTGATCTGTTTCCAGAAATAAAGATTACAGCAGCATTTGAACTGTTACTCTTTGTGCTGTGGTAAAAAAATGTGTAGCAAAAGAGGTGTTTTTGAGCAGCATATGGCTTTTACACTGGTTCAGGCTACAGTAAGTTTTGGATTTGGTTGTAAAACATCCCTGTGCTTTCTGCACTCTCTAGTTAGAGTGTGACATCTTCAACAGATGGACAGATAAACTTTCCAGAATCCATGTCTTTCAGCAGAGGAGATGAGATTCTCATCTGTAAGAGCTGTTCAGGAAAACCTCATCTGTCGAAGTTTGCTGCATGCTTAGATGTTGGGGTGTGAAAATGTGATGGCTATGCAGCTCAGCACTGGAATTACTGATATTTTGGGGGCTGGCCTTTTGCTGATGCAAGGGCGGCCCTGATTTGCACCTACTTCTGTCCTTTCTAGAGCGTTTGCTTTGTGTATTTTCAGCAGCCTGTGCTTAATTGTGGAACAAGCACGTTGCTCAAAACCACCTTTTCTCTGTGGTGACTGATACGCTGTCATGTTTGCTTTTTATAACCCTGCACCATGAGGATTGGTTTGGGTTCCTATTTTTAAATTCCGCAATCAAGGTTTTTTTCCAACCTTAATTAACCCTGCTGGGTGCTGGAGCTGCCTTGTTTTGTTTCAGTAACTTTCCTGGTCACACTTCTATATTTTCTGTCCTCTTGACTATTACAGATTTTGCAAATAGTTTAGAAATGCCAGTTTGTGATGTATGGGCCTCTTTAACATTTCTTTGATTTATGTGCATTGTGCTGAAAAAAAGCAGAGGAAGCATATTATTCTGGAAAAAAATGTTGCCAGTTTTCAGTTTTTTCGGTTTTAGTTAAAAGCTACACTTTTATCAATCAAACCTGATAGATTCTTTTTTCATTCCTAAAAACATTCCAAACTTTTTGAAGTTTGAAGAAATAATTTGAGTAAGACTCTTATAAATGTCTACCTATTTTTTTGATGTCTAACTTGAAATATCTTTTAAACTGCTTTTTCAAAAGTTGGCTTTTTCATGCATTCCAGCCTGGTCATGTAGAAATACAGATATTGAAAAAACACTCGGGGTAGGGTTGGTTTCTTTGGTTTTGGTTGGTTGGTTGTGGTTTTTTTCTTTGTTAAATAAAGCTTGGCCACATGTTGCTAATATCAACAGTGCATTGCACAAACTGATGTAGTAAAACAAATTTTGGTCTCTAGCAGTATTGAGTAAGAGTATTTTTCTACATTCTATGTAATAAAAACAAGGACTGTGGATTTATAATTGTTCAACTTCTCCTGTAGATGCCTTAATTAAAAGCATAGAGCAAACTTTTCTGAAGTCTGTTCTGTTTCAGGAAGAATTTCTGACAGTCTGTGTTGTATGCCATAAATGGCTATTCTGAAAGGTTTGAAAAAGAAGATTAATGAGCTTAAATTTAGAGTTCTTAATTAATGTATAGTGTTGTTTTAGCTAGAGAAAATTTTCAGCGAAACTCCTCAGAGGAGGAAAAGCTCAGACTGCTGCTGGTGATCAGCAGGGTTGCTCTGTCTCCCCAAAGTGAACATGAGGTTGAAGCCAGGATTCAGATACACATCATTACTTTTTCAACACAGAAACCTGGAGTAAAGGCAGAAAAGCACTTCTTTAATCACCTGGTGGGGAAAATAAATCTTGGGTTTTGTTGACCATTGTGTTTCAGCATTTTGCTCGCAAGTGCAGTGGTTATATGGTCATCTGTTCCAACTCATATTCTAGAGAGGTCCATTCATTGTTGAATGTAATATGTTTTAAAGGTAAGATGATGTATTTCTTTTTGACACACATCCTCCAGAATGCAGCTGTTCTCTACCTTCAGCCACCTATGGTGATTTTAGGGGCTTAGTCTGTGCAGAAATCTGTGTTGTTATGAGGGAGGGTGCAAACTTAAACCTCTTTCTCTAGGCACTTGTACCTGTTGCCTGTACTGGTTGCCATTATTTGTGTATGGATGTTTTCTGGGGGTTACTTTATACTGTCTTGGGAGGATTATAAATTAATCAGATGCTAAATATTCTGAAGCTGTAGTAGGAATGTAGTAGGGAAATAGTCCACATATGTTCTGTGCCAAATGTAACTGTCCTGCTTTAAGCTTTTCTTGGTTGTCCTTGCTAGCAGGCTAGAAATTAGCATTCCCAGCAGCCTGTCTTTAGGATATCTGCTAGATTTAAGGAAAGAGTGTACTAGCAAAAATAACCATTTAGGGAAGAATGATCTCCTAATTTGGCAAGATCAGCTGAGCTGAAACCGTATTCATAGAACTGTACCGTAGAATCAGAATGGTTTGGGTGTGAAGGGACCTTAAAGATCATCCAGATATAATTCATGCAACCCTTTCTGCTGGTTGGGCAATGTGATAACGTATAGTAGAAGAAAGGATTGAAATCTGATCATGGGAGAATCTGTCTATCTGCCTGTGACATACCTGTGTCAGGGTGAGCTGTACACTGGAGTTCTGATGTTTGAGTGCAACTTCTCCTTCAGGAAGGCCCTGGGAGACCAAGTGAGGTTTCTGTGTGCTGGCAGAAAGACCTATGGCTGAGCTCGTAGCTGTTGTCTGACACAGTATTTGCCAATCTAAATATGTTGTGAATTGTAATGGTTGTGCAAGTGACCAAAGTGAAGGAAAGGCATTTACCAGAAGTTAAAATAATTAAATTTAATGAGTTAGGGAAAAAAAAATTACCAGCCAGGGTCATTACTGCTACATTGCTTATCCACTAATGGATTTCCCTCTCATCTGTTCTTTGACCTTCTTTCTTCCTTTTGTTTGATGGTGCAGCTAGCCTGTTAGGATTAAAATAAGATGCACCTTGTTGATGTTGGAAGAAGAGTATTCATTTTTTTCTTTATCTGAAAAGTAGTTTGTTTGCTATAGTGATAAAGCCCACTCACAGTGCTGCAAATAATAGCATGCTGCTGGATAACTGGAAAAAGGTTTCTGTAGCTGACTCCAGCCTTTTATTCTGCTGTTCAGTTTTAAAATGTCTTCACGTTTCTTATAGAAGCCCCTGAGCATCCCCTGCCACAGAGGCAGCAGACCATCCTTTGTAGTGACATAGTTGCCACCTGAGCCCCTGACACCAAAGATTCAGTCTACATGTCTAGAAAATATTAATTTTAGTGTGAGAACAGCGATTTCTGAAGTTCTGGCAGCTGTTTAAGGGAGCACAGTAGCAGTAGGGGAGGATGCTAGTGATGTCCTTCAGTCTTGAGTTTTAATGATGACTTTTCTGTGCTACAGATTACTCCCTGCTACATGTAGTACAAGTATGTAAAGATATTTGCAAATCTATGTAAAGATAATACTTTTGTCAAAAAAGGAATTCAGATTTTCTATCAGATATTGATCAAGTGCACTACTTTGGTCTTTAGACTTTAATGAAATCCATGAGATGAACACACAGGGTTGAATGTATCTCATAGACTGACACTAAAACCATTTCTGCAGTCCATGAGTGAATAGTTGCTGCTTACTACTACACTTGAGCTCAGGGTAACCTGAAAATCCTACTGTTTGTTAGTGCCCATGGCTGTATTTTGTAATTTATAAGCAGAACACAATGTAATTTAATGGATTAAGGGTTGGAATTTATGATCTCAGAGGTCCTTTCCAACCCAGATGATTCTGTGATTCTGTAATCATTTTATGCAGCTTTTGGTGATGCTGTTATGTGTCTGGAGTGTAGTTGCATATCCAGTGAAATACCAGTCCACAAAGTTACCTTTCAGGAAATATGTGTTCAAGCCCTGTAGAGCACCTGGAAGTATTTATAAGCATCTTAAATAGTTATTCTTCTGGAGAGGTGAATAAGGTCATATGCAGCCCCAAATTATGGTTATTCTGCTTCTCTATCCATCTCAAATACGAGTTCTCTTTAAACCCCAGAGCCTGTTTGCTGTTTTGCCTCACTTTGTGTTGATATTATCCAAAAAGCAAGATGTGTCACTGATTTAACTATTAAATGCATTCCAGAATACGTAAAAAAACCAAACAAAACCAACCTGGTGGAGGAGGAGGCTTTTGCAGAGACTTAGAAGAGTGCAGATAATTTTATTGGCAGTAAGGTTGCAGATGCTGAAGGTTTGACCAATTCCTGGAAGAAAGTGTCACCAGATTTGCTGTCTCTGCATGGTGAACAGCCAAAGATGTGCTAGAAGTATTGGAGTGAGGGAACATTGATGCAGTCATTCCTTAGCACAACTACAGTGTTCTGGAAGAGAAGTATGGGAAGAGCATGTTTTAAGGCTGAAATCTGACAGTAATTAAAACAGCAAACTTGGCAAAAATGGGAATCTAAAGACAAAGTAATAAAGATGTAGTGAAGATAATCTTAAAAAACCCGCAGGTGTCTATCAATGCATTTCCTAGCATTGTATCTTTATATATAAATAAAAATGCCTAAACTTGTTTTTCAACTCCCTAGATTTGGGAGAGAGGAGAGGAGCCCTGAGGGAAAAGCAAGTTTACCTGTGCAGGGGCATGAGCAGGTATATGTCCTCAGAATGCTTTGAATCTCCTGTTTTATTGAGCAGGGTGAGACAGTGGCAGTTTGCATCTCAGTGCAATGCAAATAAGAGCCACAAGTGTGATCTCATTAGTTACACAGTTCAGTGGACCAGGGTGTTTAGGAAAAGATGGAGTAACTTCTGTACAGGGATTTAAAAAAAAAAAAAAAAAAAATAGAAAGGGGGTAGCCTTTGTTCCTCTCATGGATAGATATTTGTTGCTTAAATATTCTTCTAAACTGGAAAGTGTTTGGGGGTCATAAATGCTTTTTAAAAAAAAATAGAAAGAGTCTCCTAATTAGCTAGTAAAAGAGAGCAAAGGCTCAGTGTCTGTCTTTTCTTTTAATTGAAAAGCCTGCAACCCAGTTCTGTAAGAGGAGAACCAATGAGTAAATAAATTGGGGACTGCTCTTTTGGTTTATTTATGTTGTTTTGGCCAAGTCAAGGATTTAGCTATCCTAAAATGATCAAACATTGTTGGGGGAAAAAGAGAATTTCCAAACTGGCCTCATTATCTGAGAGAAGCTTAAAAATATCAATTAAGGCAGTGTAATTTCTCTCTTGCCTACTTTAGTCTGCAGAGATGAAACTGGGGGAGGGTCCTGTTTGCTTGCTCAGGGCTCTTGTCAAAAGAATGACCAGAGTTTTATCATAATAGACAAATCCCTTGTTAGATGTAAGGGAAAAATAATTTAATGATGTGGGGCAAAGTTCTATGAAACTTGAAAGAGGCAAATGTGCACGCTTTCACCACTATTAGAGTGAACTTAGACAATTCGGTGGTAGGTATCTGTCAGCCACTTCTGTAAAACTTTGTTTCTTGGAGAATGTAGCAATAGAAAAGAAAAAAAAAAAATTAATATTACCTATACCTGCCAAATTATTTTTCTGTTTATATATATATAGTAAGTGTTTACATGAAACTGGAAAAAGTATCACATCAGGGTCATGTGATTGAAGACAAAATTCATTCTTCTGATTTCATTTTTAAAGAAAATTTACTGGTGCTTAAAAAGCTTTAGAAGTGATACTACTTAACTTCAGTGTGCAACTGTGAGCTGACGTGATTGATTGTAAGAGCTCCAAGTGCTTGGTTTTTCCTTTTCTCCCCCTGCTTCTTACTTTCTTCCTGCCCAGCCAGCTCTTGGAGCTTTAAAAGGCCTTATCAGTAAGTGGAGTGTAAGGACTTGTTTGGTCAGCACATGCAAAGTCTCCAGCCCATGAATAATGCAAAAAAAAAGACCTTTAGACCCAGTATGATTCTAATGATGATCCTTTAATTTTAAAAGTTTTAAATTAGCACTGTATACGTCTTTATCATTTCATAACACACACTGCACTGTAATGCTGCAGACCAAGATGCAGTCTCTCATGATATGGTCAGTGAATTTCTGTTGAGCAAAGAGGTCTTCACTGCATTGGGCTGAGCCCTTTGGCTGTAGCAGAAGTTCTCTGCCTGCTCCAAACCTTAAAGATCACCTGCAGAAGACAGTGTGATCTTTTTGGTGGATGGAGGGATTCTTTTTTGTCTGTTTTGATTGTGTCAGGGGGTGCACAGCTGTGTTGCTTTAAGATGATGGTTACTGGAGTAGATAAAATAAAATATGTGATTACCTTTTAAAAAAATATGAATGCTTTTGTAACTAAATCCAGTCCCTATTTCTCTAATACACCTTATCCTGTTTACTTAGTTCATGTGAAAGCCAAAGACATCCTATGTGCTTGAAGAAGTTGCCCTCCTTACAATTACAGCTGAGAGAAAAGTTAATTCCATAAAGCTCTCTCTATTTTATGATGTATTTCACTTGTGAGGAAGACTGAAAACTGTTAATATATGAACGTAGCTTTCATATACTAAGGAGCACTGTGAAGGTGTGAGTTATGGCACCTGTAAAACATTACTGATAATATTTCCTTCTGGAAAAGATAGACCATATTGCCATAGAAAAATAATAAATCTCAAAAATAATGTAATTTAAAAATAATCCAAGTTCTGTTTATGTTTACATTCTGGTAAGGTTTTTGTATGTATTGAAGTGTTATTTTTAGTATCCTTGAGAACTAGGGTCTCCTGATTTTAAAATGTGGAATTCACACATCTACTTGGAACCACGGTTTTAAGAAAAATAGCAGCTCTCATGGGGCTCTGTGCAGATTGGCACTGCTGTATATCCTAGCTGCTGTTACAAGATGGTGGTGGGTGGTGGGGGGGGTTGGTTTGTGTGTGTGTGTGTGGGTTTTTTTGTTTGTTTGGGGGGTGGGGTTTTTTTGTGTTTTTTTTCATAGTTTTCTGAAATAGATTTTGTGTTTCATCTGCATGTATTGAGGGGGAAAAAGATAGAAATATTTTATTAGGAAGTAAAGAGCTTAGCTTTGCCTGTTGTAAAAGGCATGAACTTAAGCTGTAATAAAGCCTGTGAATGATGGGGAAATCCTTAGTGACTGCTAAAGAAATGATCTGCAGTAGTACCTAGAGCTGCACCAATACTCCAGTTCAGTATTTAGCATATTTTGAGGGTCTGGCTATTGCTCTTTACCAGTCCACTGGTTTAAATTAGCACAGCTGTCAAAAGCAGAAGCAAAGTCAGTGGAAACATCTTTACAGAAGGCAGTCAGCACCATCCCCAGACAGGATTGGATCACAGGGTCTTGTAGACCTGCCTGGACCCTCCCTGTAGACACCAACTGAACCATCCAGCAGCACCACTGGGTCAGACCCAGGGCTTGTGTCTCTGGGTAGTTCAGCTCCATCAGGGTCCCTAAGCACACACCTGTGTACCATGTTCTCCCCAGTGTTCTTCCAGCCATCAGCACCCTCTGGCTTGGTGTCCCAACAGCTCATTCTACTTCCCTTCATGAGCCTTTTAGCACCCATACCATCTTCTGACAGTACATTTCATGTTGCTTCCTGAAGGAGAGGAGAATATGTTAGGAAATGGCATTCTCTTGTTAGTAAAGAAAATGTTTAAGGGTATTGGTGTGTTTTTAGCTGAGATTTTGCTGTCATGGTTGATGCTGGCAGACAAAGGTGTTTATTTTGCAAGAAGAAAAATTAACTAAATAGCACATTTCTTATCCACCAGGGCTGTTGAATCTCCTGGCTACTGTTTTGGTGCCAGAGGTTCTGCTTCCGTGCTTCTTTCACCTTGTGTCTGCTTTTTAGAACAAATGATTAAGACTCAATTTCCCAGTCTCTTCAGTTGACTTTTCTCCGCTCCCAAAAAGGAATGTGTTCTGTGCTGTACAATATGTGATACTTTAATAATGTATAAATCAACTTGGACAGAAGCTGCCTGTCAGTTTTATTAACTTTGACCTTTTCTCCCATTATAAGGATGGTTTGCTAAATATTTAATGTCCCTTAGATTTTGACAGTTGAATCTGCATTCTTGAGAGCACAGGTAGATTATAAAGAAATACTTATAATTAGTAAAAGTGGCTCAATAATTGGGAGCCTTCAAGGACAGAATTGGCTTTTAGGATATATTTATTTTTAATTCTCTGGGGTTTTTTTATGCTTGACCACTAAATGTCAGGCTAGCAAGGAGGTTATGAAATGTTATTAAAAAGTGGCTTTTAAAATTCTTCCATGATGAGCACCTGTGATTACCTCTGTCTCTGAACAAGTGTCCAAATGATGTTATTTACTTGAAATACCTGTCAGTGTCATTCTGTGCAGTGAACAATAGTGAGTGGTGTCAGCAGCACAAAATGGCTGAAGGGGAGGGCTGCTTGTAATAATAAGATGCAAGAAGAAAAGGGGAAGGAGTTCCTGGAGTCAGGGGGCCTCTGCCAGAGCTGTCTTTCCTTTTAATTCCCGGCATATTGCGCTCCCAGCAAATTCTGGTAGTGAAGATTGAAAACCAAGCCCCTGACACTTTGAAACATTGCCTTTCAAACACGTACTGTCTATTGCCCTCATTGATTTATTTATTATTTTTTTTTTAACATTTCAGAAATCTGTCGGAGTAAAACAAATCTGAACAAAATTCATTGGTCTAAGTGCAGCTGTTGGGGCAGTGCAGCACCCCCCTTCCCCTGCGGAGCGTGGTTCCTTTCCTGTTAGGAATGCCATGTGTCTTCATGTTCTGCCACAGCCCAAATCACGTGGCAAAGCAGCCAAGTAGATCAGGAGCCTGTTAAGAAGCCTTATGGATGCTCTGAGCATTGACATTTGAGTCAAATTGGCTTACAGACAGCTTCACTCATTTTAATAGCCATTTTCGTGTAGATTGCTTTACCAAGCTTTGTTTTTCTCAGTGGCAGTCAGTACCCTGCAGAATAGCTGTGCCTAAGACCACTTCATTTTCTGAACATTTGTAGCTCATAGTTCCCTAACGTTTTTTAATCTGTGGATCATGGGATTAGAGTTGTTAATGTGTTGAACAGTTCACCTCTTTCAGAACAAATGTTCAGGCGATTTCATGAACACATCAGGGTAGGGGCTGGGATGATGGAGTTGTATTTCTCTGATAATCCTGAGCTTTTTTTCTACCCCTTCTCTTCAAAAATGGGGAACTAAGATTGTGAAGTGAAGGTGTTTAGGGGTGAGCTTCTAACTTGCTGCACTTGAAGATGGGTTCAGGACTTGAGGCAAAGTCTTTGATTCATTGTCTTGCTTGCCCTAGAGCATGATGTCTTTGTAATGCCTGTTTCACATCAGACTTTTTAGTATCCTTTTGTTCCTGTCATCACGTTCCAAGCAGTATATATGAAATACCATACATTAACTTACTGACTGTCTGTAATTTGAATCGGATGAATACAGATAGTAGAGGTCTCGCATGGACAGAGTGCTGCAGTGGTGTGTATTTTAATATATATGTTTTTTTATTATCCAGTTGCAGTACCATGCCGGGCTAGCATCTGGCCTTTTGAATCAGCAGTCTTTGAAACGTTCTGCCAACCAGATGGGAGTATCAGCAAAACGCAGACCAAAAGCCCAGCCAACAACTCTTGTCTTACCTCCTCAGTAAGTAATGGAATATTTTGAAGAGTTTGCATGGGGGGATTTTAAAGAAACCATTTTGGTTTTTTGAAAAATCATTATCATACCAGCCTTGTGCTTGTGGTTTTGTTTCATATGAGATGAATTTTTATTGTTGGATGGATGGGGTACCCTGTGGAAGCATTATTTTGTTTCTTGGGCTTGTGGAGGCACTGTGACAACTGAAAAGGAGTTTTCTTTGTAGCAGGTCGTGGAAGTTTTTGCAACACAAGACTGTCATTGAGAAAGGATGTTCCCCCTCATTAGTATGACTTGGAGCTACAAGTAGGACTTTTCTGAAGGTCCTAAAAGGCTGAAGCAAAAAAGTCTTTGTTTTGAGTACTTTCTTGACAAACGTCTGTTCCAAGTCCATCTGTTCACCATATGTTAATTTTGCATTGGATCTAAACCTCTTTTACAGGTGACAAGCAATTATGAGGACACTAAGAAACTGAGGACACAGAGTATCAACACTTCAGGCAGTCTGTGTACTGATGCAAAAAACAGAGCTGTCCACAACTAAGCTCATGAATTAATAACCTGCTTAAAATATTTAGTTACATATAAGAAAATGATTATTATGTAGAAAATGAAGTGCTAAGGAATTATTCATTCTACTGAGCATCCTTGTAGCTTGTGGAAACTGCTTTTTTTCACAGAAGAAGTTTCATTGGTCTATAAGTACTAAACTATCAAAAACTTCATAGTTGTAGTCATAAAAGTCCCCTGACCAGAATCCACAGGCCTGAGTTGATAAAGGAGTCAAGGGAAGTTTAGAGCTTTTCATTATGAAGTGAGAAAAAGAAAATCAGAGCCAACATAGCTTTCCTCTTGTATATTAACTTCAAAGGGCTGCTAATTCAAGAATCCATAACGTGTTATTGTTTTACCAATATGTCAGGTGAAGAAGAATGGTTAGAAGGGCAGCTCTAGCAGAACTGCAGGTTTGAAAACTAGGTGTTGTTTCCTTCTCTTTGTGAAAGATCAGGGGTATATTGTAAGGAACTGGCTAATTAGTTTTCTTCCTTTGCTGGGGTATTGGGTTATCCAGAGCTTAAAATGGACATCTCCAAGAAGTCTATAAACTTGTGATAGCAGTTGTTAAAGTTTTTATTTTGAGGTCTTGAAATATTTTGGTGTTCTCTTTTGTTGTTTATTTTTTTTAATCATGGCTCTTCCAATTACTCAAAATACATGTGGTGAGAATGAGCTAGCTTATATTTTTGTGTAGAAAACTGTGTACTTGAACAATTGCAGCTGTATGAATTTTAATATGAGGTATGTTAAATGTAAAAGCATTGGATATCTTTTTATCTGCAGGGGATTTTTCCTTCAGGGGTGCATTTACCTGCAGTTTGTAGGTAGAATGAAACTTCAGTGTGGTAACTAAACTTCAGCTAGTGGTTGAATTATTTTTCAGGATCTTATTACCACTTCAAGCATTATTCGTAGGAAAAAAATCTTTTTATGCTGAGCTGACCTTGTTTCTGTCCCTGATTTCCTCCTCTGTGGCTTCTCTTTGACCTTTCTGTATTTGCCCTTATTTGCTATCTTATTGTGTCTTAGGGAGTGAATAACAATTAAGTCGAATCAAATACCTGTTGAGCTCACTATCAAGTCTACATCACAGGGCAGAAGCAGATTATGAAAAGACTTATGAAAATAGGCTTATGAAAAGTATTAAAAAGTGTGTCAAAGAGATTTTAATATCTTGATTTTGCTGTAGTTTCATGCAAATTATGATTAATCATACTGTGATTATATTTTTTTCTTTCTCTTCACTCTCTCTAAAATGCAAAACAAGAAAAAAATCCAGGTGCAAAACTACATATCTCCTTGAAGGGCCATACTGCATACTAATTTTGCCATTGCAATCCAGGGAATTCTTTTTTAGCTTTATTGTTAAGTCAGGGAAAGGGTAACTATTCCTTTGTCTTTTTTTGGTTTGACATAAAAGTGTTTACATCAATATGCCATTAAAATTAAGTTCAGTGACAAGTCTTTTTGCTGAGTAACAGTGTGCTATGAGTCAAGCATATACTGAATGTTGTTCACAGCAACTATATTATCTAGAGCTGTCTTAAATGTAAGTATTTAAAACAGGCTAGATTGCAAAATATCATTTTGGGATAGCAGATTGGAGTACACAGCAGTACTGCAGTAATCCTTTTGACCCAAGAAAGGAATGCAGGGAACAGTTCTCCTCAAGATGCAGCATGGGGGGTGATTTGGACAAAGAATCTTCTAAAAATGTTTTTTGTTTTTTGGTTTTCTGTGTATGTGTGTGGTTTTGGTTTGTTTTTTTTTTTTTTAATGCAGCATTTGCATATGAAAAGTTTGATATGAAACTTGTCTTCATTTGAGCTAAGGGTAGCATTAGAGAGCATGCTTACTGATTTGTTACATTCTTAATGGCAGGGCTGCAGCCTGAGCCACTGCCATGCTCATCCCATCTTTGATCTTTGCTGCTATGCTGAGACTTGAGTGTTATTCCACAGACTGGACAGACCCAAATGGTGTCTCTGCTCCTAAGGGTGGTCGTACAAAACACAGGTCTGAGTCATCTTGAGCCCTTAGTCTTGCTCTCTGCTCTGCTTTCTTGTCTCCTCTCAAATTCTTTTAAAAAATCAACCAACCAAACCAAAACAAAAGAACACAAGGAAACCAACCAACCAAAAATTCCAACCTAAAAAAAAGTCCAAATCAAACAAAAAACCAAACAACAGGAAACAAACCCCAAAATAAATAACAACAAAACCAACAAAAGAAAAGAAACAAAGAGACCCAAACAAAAACAAATTCAAACCCTTCTCAGCTTGTTTTGGAGGCTCAACCACCTCTTCCTATTTTATGCTTACAGAAGTAGCTGGAGACGAAAGGGTTTTGCTGATGGCAAAGCTGATTCTTGATGGGCCCACCCATTCTTCCCTTGCCAGGCTTAGGCCATCTTTTGATGTGCTCTGGTTTGAAAGTGAGAAGTTCTGCATTATTATTAGTAGGTATCTAAAACAACAGCAGCAATTTTGAATCAAAAAGGTATTTTTACAAATGGCAGGTCTCTGTCCTGTGCAACCACTAAGAGGAAAATTTTCATTTTTTCACTGTGCATTATCTGAAGGCTTCTAAGGGTGCCAAACAGTTTTGAAAAAGACCTTCTGTTGTTCAGTTTTGCTTTTCAGTATTGGTATTCACTGGATCTGAAAGTGCAGAAGGGAATATGAGATTGATATGCATCTTATTTCTAGCCAAATTTATCTACATGAGAAAATTACTAACTTCTGGCTTCCTTCTCCCTGCTTTGTCCCTCCTTCTGTCTTCTATTAACAAGGCATCTCCCTGTACTTGCTAATAGATGCGTTCCCTCACATGCTTCTCATCTGGCTGCTGCTTCCTTCCTTATGTTAAAAAATTTCAAAGCAATGTTTGCTGAAGTGCTGAAAGCTGTCAGCTCCTTCCAAGTGACACGGAAAGCAGATACACACATCCCTTCTGAAAACCAGGATGGCTTCTTATGGTTTGCAGTTAATAAATACACTAAGAGATGATGACTCTTCATTTTTTTCTTTCCTCTTGAAATATAGTTAGCATAGTTATTTAACCTTGTATTATTTTGCTTGGCACCACATCTCAGAAGCAAATTCCTGGTTATGAAGTTGGCTCCACAACACTGTGGGATCTGAGCAAAGAGTTTAGAGGAGCTGAGAGCAGAGAACCCACAGAGGTGGCCCCTGCCTGTGGACCATCCTGCTGGGAACCTAGCAGGCTCAGGTATGGCACTGTTTAGCTGGAAAGTGACAGCAGTGAAGTTTGTAGAGAAGAAAGAAAGGAGAAAGCACTGTGCAGCTGTGTTCGTTGGCACATACAAGAGAGTCAGCTAGTATTAATGGGAATTTTCAGGGGTCTTGGATGAAAACCTTGTGACTTTGATAGCTTTTTTGTTGAGGCTTTCTCAGTGCTCCCAGATTAGTCATCTTTCTTCTCTGTTTGAAAGGAAATTGCCAGAACAAGAACTTGCTCACCGCAAACTCTTGCGGTACCGAGACTCTTGCCCTTTATGGTGCCTTTTAGGATCATTTGTTGTGACATTTGTGGTTTTGGGGAAATAAGCACAATACCAACAATAAACATGTGGAAGTCTGGTTCTTATTTGACAACTTCAGGCTCAGTGGACAGAGAAGCTTGAGTAAAAGACAGTCCAGTTTTTTGTTTTAGGGCTTTTGTACTTGTCTGGTAAATCTCCTGTGCTCTGATGTATGCCCTCACCTGACAGCAAAAACATGGTAATAGAGTGAGTAAAAACCTCTGTGAATTTGTACTCAGTTGCTATGAGCAGACCAGCAAAATTACTTTTTCTTTCTTAAAAGAAAAGATTATGATAGTGCTGCCCATTATATTATTCTAGATAAATGAACAACAAAAAGCTCTGAGGATAACTTTTCTTTTAGTTCATAATAAAGACTTGAGGATGGAGAGCTGGGCAGGCTCAGGAGGGCCAGGTTGTTTATGGCACTTCTTCTGGGTGAGGTGGAGGAGGTCTCTAGCATGCTTTCTGCAATTCTGAATCCATTTAGATTCTACTAGAGGAGAAGCAGTCCATACATGTTCCCTTGGAGCTACATTAGCAAAAGATGCTCTTTAATATGTAGTCTCCCTTAAAAGCTTAATTTACTGGCTCAGCAGGTATCTTCATCTGGATTCCAAAAATAAATATATGCCAAATTCTATGTCATCCCCAGTTTGATTCAATACCAGCATAGTCATAGTGTTAATGCCCTGTCAGTTTTAATTGTTCTGTCATATAAGCTGTGCTGTAAGATTCTATTGTATTAGTTCAAGAGCTTTCTTTGGGACACAGAAGTGGGATCTTCAGGAAGGAGTTTCATTTTTAAAAGCCAATGATGTAGAATTGAAAAGATTAGCTAGTTTTAACAGTTAACTGAAAGGTGTATGTGTGTGTGTGTGTATATATATGTATATTTATATATGTAAACTATACACTCAGTCATCAGATGTGCCAGGGAAAATTATTTGGACCTTAGCTTGCTTAATTTACCATTTCTACATGAAGAAAAATCCTGATGAGCCCTTCGCCAAGAGTTTTTGGAGGAAAGGGCTTTTTCAGTATTTTTTTTTATAGGCAGCATCTAATTGCTTCCTAAGTTTAGGGATTTGCATTATGAAAGAAAGAGGCAGATGAATTCTAAAGATAATGGCAAAGCATGCTTAAGCCAATAAATGTTTTGTATTTTTTAAGACCGTATGTTTAAAATCTGCTTATCTGCTCTGGTCTCACTGGCTTACAGAGGTTTGAAATCCCATCCGGGGCTTCAGATTTGGAAACCAGGAGTCTGCTGTGCTGGTTAAGTGTGACACCTGTACAGAAGCTGTGGGGAATGTGGTTATTTAGCATGTGGGTGTTGTTACTGCAACAATTCCATTCAGTATTATGAGCCGCACGCTAATGCTTGGGCCTGTTCTTAGAAGCATTTGAGAGTAAAAGAGGGAAGTGCATGGCTCTATTTCTCTTGTTGAGAGAAGTCATCAGAAGTTTTGTGCAGTTGTAAAATTCTTCTTTCCCCCCTTCTGGCAAAGCTGCATTAAGTATCAATATTCATTAAATACCACAGAGATGATAATGTAATAAAGCAATAATCCTCAGGACCACATCTATACCTCTCCAGCAGAGCTGAGGTTGAGAATATAATTAAAGATTAAAACTTTGTTTGCATTCTGGAACACAGAGATATCTTTTTCTACAAGATAGGGAATTGTATTAATAAGGAAGAGATCAGTTTCCAATAACATCCAATACCAGGAGCTCATTTAATATCCCTGTTCATGTTTAAGTTTCTCACAGTGTTCCTTTAGCTTGACTTCACTGAGACAGTGCAACAGGAACTGCTGAAGAACATGTTGCTGAAATACCCGACCTTTTTGCTCCACAAATTTTCATATGAAGGAAAAAATTAGTTCTTTACATTGCAAAGCAATAATATTTAGATTCATAGGTTTAATTACTTTGCAGCCATATACCATGTAGATCAAAGATTAATTTTAGTGTTTGCTATCTTGTGCACAGTTTGGATCACATCATTGTACTACTTTCTTTTTATTTTTAGTAAGTGGATGAACACCTGCTCTGCAGATGTTTTTTGAGGCTTTTTTAGTGTAAGTTGCAATGTATTGCCTACAGTGAGACTGCATTTATCCTTAGCTGATATATTGATTCTCATGTGTTCAGAATTTATGTGCACATCTTGCAACACCATTTGATATCCAGGTGTGCAATATTTCACCTGCTTCAACTAAATAGAAAGTCTCTTTTAAACTTTCTGTGCTGTATTTCATCAGCTTGTTAAATAACTTACCTTCCCTTAATCTCAGCCATTTGGTTCTTTGCTCTTTTATTATTTTTCCTGCCCATGTGTATGGTTTTATTGTATATGAACAATCTTTGTTAAATGCTTCTTTATCTTGCTTTTTAATAAGCTCTATAATTTTACATAGAATGTAAAAAATATTGGTATTTTAACTAGCAAAGCTAGTCTAGCCAGGTAGAATACTAATTCTTAGTAGCCTCTGGTGAAAAGGATTGTACTCATTGAACAGGTGGTTTTGTGACCATTTCTCTATTCTTAGAGGAAAATCTATTTCAATTACAAAACTCATGCTGTGCATTCCAGGGGTTACTATTCCATTCTTTTCTAAATGCAGTGGTGGTGGAGTGGTACAATGTAATCATGCTGTTGCATGATATGATTTCCCTTAAAATATTTCAAAGGAATACAGTGTGTATGTAGTATTTTGTTTCTTTAAAGGAAAACTACAGAATAATATGAACCCTATTCCAATTGCTGTCTACAGAACTGCTTCAGAAAATAGCAACATCCCAAAATGAATTTTTAAACCATGGAGAACATAATAGAGAATAATGAGCAAACAGGAAACCACTATTTTGGCAGCTTTATTACAGGAAAATAAGTGCTGAGAAATTCACATCATAATGAGTTTTAGCAGCTATTGAAAATATGGTAGCTTTAAGTTATTTTAAGATACAGACATGTTTTGGTTTGTTTTGGATTTTTCTTCAGATTTCCATTCTGTCTATGAAGCAGAGCTGACAACAGTTGCTTTCAGACAAGTTTTGGGGAAATGGGACAGGGCCCTGCTAGAGAGAGAGAGAGAGTGTGCCTTTCCTTTAGGTTTAGTGAGACCCTTGGGTACTTCTAGTTTCCTTAAATTCAGTGAGCATTAAAATCATAACTTTTCCTCCCTATGCCCTTGGATGTCATTACATAATTGTAGTTTCTTAATTTTATTCTCAACAGTGTTTCCCCCCCACTGAAAGCTGAGAAATCTGGTTGTCTGGATTACTCACAAGTAAGTGGCCACAACAGGATTAGAAATTCTGATTTAAGTTCACCCTAACTCCAATGGTTACATTTAATAGACAGCTTGGAGGTGATCTGATTCTTTTCAGAATCAGTAGCCACTACACTCACATTCCAAAGCTGGGGAGTGTCTGCTGTGGTTGAACTCCTGCTATATTACACATTACCAGGGAAAATTCCTAGGTGATAACACATCATTAAACTTTATTGGACTGTATATCAAGAGAAGAGCTGTGCCTGTGGGTGTCATGTTGTTCTTTCAGCTCTTTGAATGTAACCCAAGCAAGTTAACTACTCCTTGCATTTGGATAAAAGATGATTCAAAGCTTTTAAAGAGAGAGGGAGATTTCTTTTCCTAATGGCCCCTGTCAGCAGCAGTGACAAGTGGTTGGAAGAGCTCAGCAGATGGCTGTTCTCCAGTGCAGAGCAGTGACGGGGCTGCTGTAGCTTTAGCCTGTTTCTTTTTGTGTGTTTTGTTTAAATACTGGGGGGGTGAAAAGCAGTCTGCTGTTCAATATAATGGCAATCTGTCTCTTTTAGTTATGTGGTATTTGCTGGTTAGCACTCAATATAATGTAACTGGAAAGAAAAAAAAAATGCAAAGTACTGTTTTGAGTCATGAGGGGCTTCATTTGAGAACTCCAATGAGATCAAATCCAATATCTTACATGGGATCGAACATTGATTAGTCAGCTTATTATTTGTAGCCAAAGATACTTTACCAAGATCTGCTTCAAAAAAGAGCCCAGGGGGTAATCCAGTTGAACTTTCGATTTCAGTGAGAAGAGGCAAATTGTAAAGTAAATAGCTGTTAAGTTTTTTATTTCTCTGCTTTGTTTTCAGTTCTGTTCACTCAGGTTCTCTCTCCTGTTTGTCTTTTCTCCACCTCTTCTAAGTTTTTGTAGAGTGTATAAATAAAAATCAGATTGTCTCAGTATTAAACCAGCATTCAGTCAGAAGGAGAAAATCTTTTAGAGTGTTAATATATTTTGAATTTTCATTTATGTTGATCTCCCATCAGCAGAAGTGTTGGAGCCCCAGAGGGAGCAGTATTACTTGGGCAGTTGAGTAGAAGCCAAACTAATCCCTTACACTGTTAAGAGGAAGCAGTTCTGCAATAAACTGTTGTGGTTTTCAGCAGATTTGATCCCAGTACATGTGAGGTGAGGAGGCACTACCTTGCTTTCTGCTCAGTGCTGCCCTGCTCTGAGGGGGTAGGTCACAGTCTGGCTTCTGTGGAAGGTCACCAAGTGTTGACAAAGGTCTAATGGTAATCTGAGTGGACGCCTTATCCACTACATGGGTACAGCATGACTTTGTGTGGACATTTTTGGGTGGGTTTTTTTGTTGTTATTATTTTTGTGGGGTTTTAAAAAATTTTGTTCCTGAGAGCTGTCAGTTTGAGTCTGGCAATGCTTGGTAACTGAGTAATCAACACCTCTGTTCATCTTTAGAAATTACTCTCTTAAAATTCTAATCTTGATCTAATCTCCTAAATAAGTCTGGCAGAAGGAGTTTTTGTAATAATCTTCTTTGTTTAGTTACACCAGATCAATGTTGGGTTTTTTTTTTTTTCTATAGTTAGGAGCTGAATTTCATGTAATTCTATTCATTAAGTGTTATACAGCTGCATATTTTATTACAAAGTAATCACAAAAACAGCAGGCATGATCAACACAGATTGTCCAAAGCAAAGATTGTGACTAAAACCAAATGTTCCTTATGATATTCATTAACAGAATAATAGTTTTTATCTATACAAGAGAACAGGGATCCTTGGATCCCTAGTAAATTGCTGAAATGCACATTAGTTGTGCTGTAAAACTTTACAGTGTATATTAAAATAAAGGAATAATCTGTTTTATTCACTTTTAAAAAAATACTCTAATCAACCACTGTGGAAAAAGAATGCATGCAATTAAGATTTCATCATTTCTTTGTCATGTGTAGAGCTTCACTTACTATTGTGTTGTGAGGTGTTAGGGACTGATGGCCTTAGCTTGAGTGTCCGTGTAGTGAACACCTCTGTGAACCCATCTGTCTTGCAGGAATCAGCCAAAAGAGTCCTGAGGTTGATTCCAGTTGATATTTGGGTGCCATGTTCCACAAGCTAATCCCACAAATAGGATTGCTCCGAGTGTGGTGTGCAGCCCTGTGTGACTGAGTGATTCGAAATAATTCCCATCTCCTTTGCTGCAGATTATCTGGAACACTTGGTCACTGGGAAATGAAAACCCTGCATCTTTTTGGAAACTTTGGGCTGTGTCCCAGCCTTAATCTGCATGTTCATTTTCTGGAATATGCACAGATCTGGAACACTGTTTAATTAGTGTTACTGGGGATTGCAGCTTTGTTGTAAAAGAGCAAATTTCTGACTCTTTGATGTATGTTTGCCTTAAAGGTAATGTTTGTGTGAGAACCATGCCATTAAAAGGTGGTGATTAATTAAAAGTTGTTCCACAGCCCCAACTGTTAGAAGTTGCCCTTGCAGCATTTAGAGCAGAACACTAATATTGCACTGTAGGGAATCCCTGTACTTTTACTAAAAGAGAAAGTTAAGGATGAAGATTTAATGTGTAATTAAAGACTGCAAATACTAGTTTAACTGCTTATTTCTGTGTCAAAAAAAAAAAAAAAAAAAAAAAAAGAAAAGGATATACCCTACCAGTGGTTGGACTAATTAGACAGTGAAGAACAAGCTGGATAAGAGGGGAAATTTGTATGAATTTAATAATGATATCAAAGCATTTGCAAAAGCTGCAAAGGGATTACTTTAACCCTTTTTTTTCCCCCTAAGCCTTACTATTTGAGGGAGGGTGATCAGTGGCTGGTTTACTGCTGCAGACAATCAATCCAAATTCAAAGTGCTGCTTGCCAAATTCAGAAGTGCTTCACAGCAAGGGTTTCCATCTGCATGGGTTGTATATTCACTGGTCGAAGATGATGAGCAGAGAAAGTAGAGCCATGGTCCAGTGGAGGAAGAAGGTCTCTGTTGGTGGCTTCCCAGGAGCAGTGTTACTGTGTAATCAGGTTGTATGATGTGATGTAATATGAAGGTGTTGTGAATGTGTTTATTTGTGACGTCATTTCTGTGCCTCTAAGCCATTCTTAGTAGCCTTTAGCTATCTGAGAGGAAAGCTTCAGGAAGTGTGGTGGGAGGAGGGATAAAAGTGCTTTCAAATGTGAAACATGGACTGTTGAGGAGAAAGGAATCTCTAGTTGTATCACAGTAAGAAACATAAGTCATACCTGACAATAAAGGCATCATGAGAGTCTCCTGCAGTTTTGACAGTAAGTCACCGAAAAGGGAAAGTTTTCCCAAGGAATGAGTTGCAGACAGGGATTTGCCTGTGGTCTCAGGTGGCTGTTCCCTGGGGAGGACAGAGGGTGGTGGGGTAGTGGATGCTGTCCTACTGCAGATGTCTCAAGCTGCTATTTTCAGTCCCCACCAACCCACCAGACTTTTGAGTTGAGAAAGCCAGCTAAAGGTCCCTTCTGACTAGAAAGGATACAGAGTTTGAGAACTGCCCTGCTCTGCTTTCTTCACTTGATGTTAAAAATAACTGTTATTACTTTTTAATTTCACTTTAGGGCATTCTTTGGGTATTCATGTGTTTACAAGGAACCCTATGGATAGGTTAAATGAAAAAAAGCTTGGGTAGCAAATTCTAGCTGGTGACTTTCATAGTGTCTAAACATAACCTCAGTTTGTAGTGGCTTAAAATATTTTGGTGTAATTATTTTGCTTGTCCCATTTTCAAAACTGCCAGTGGAAAAAAGTAAAATGCAACCTTTAGTAGTTTTACTGTGTGAAGTGACTTCATTTGCACTACTGTACAGCTGTTATTTTGTGTTATTTACTGTTGTTTTTAGTCCTGGTGGATCAATTTTGCAGAGCACTTCTTCCTTGCTGAATAGATTTTACCTAATAAAGCCTCATTGCACCATGTTCATAATTTCAATCATGTTATTCAATAGTATTGTGTATAATTTTGAAAACAAGTGTCTTACTAGTTTAATGAACATTTCTAATTAGACATGGATACATTTCCTTTGTTCTTTTAGTTTATTTCTAACATAAAAAATAAAATACTGTGGACAGGGAAGACCTATTAATATTGGCAGATTTAGTTGTGACTTTTTTCTGTGGCTGTGTGCAGTCTCTAGTGTCTCTGAGTCATGGACAGGGGAATTCTTTATTAAATCCTCTAATTTTAGCAACGAAAAGCATCTCTGTGCAGCAATTTTTACATTGGAATTAGATTTTTCTTTTGGTGGGGTTCAAGATTTTTCTTACAAGTTCTGTTTTGGGAAAGAAGGTATTAGTTGGGCACAGAGATCACGCTGAAGTGGTTTACTACTAATTTAACCTTTCCTAAGTTTACCTGGACACTTGAGTGTAACAAAATAGGGATTACAGTCTGTGTATGATCACTGTGCTCCATTATTGCCTATAATACTTATGTGTCCATCCCTCACAGAATGCGGTTGTGCAGACGTGTTTGCTGCCTCGTTCTGTGCCATGTATATTTAAAAGCACTTAAAGATACAGCAATTCCTGAATAAGATGTTGCAGAGCAAATTACACTCTTACTGAGTTGCTCTGTGCCTCAGTTTCCCTAGGTGAACTGTGTGAATTGCTTCACCTGGGAATAGTGCTGAGAGTGACTTCAGTAATGCTTATACAGAGCTGGGGAAGAGAAGGCATAAACTGCAAAGCATATGCTTTCATCCAGGGGAAGAGTATGAATTTTTGTCTTTTATTGTCAGTTCTTCAAGACCAGTTAATTTTTTACCAAATTCCAAGTCCCGGAGTGACATGTGTGAGCAATGAATGACTGTAATTCCTACTTGCAAAGACCTAATGGGAGGCTCTAACTATCCACTGTCAGCATTTGTTCTGATAAATGAATGGTGATGTATTATTCTGTACCCTTTGTGTTCTTGCCTTTAGGTGTTCGTTTCAGTGATGACAGACAAAGTGCAGACACATGAAATAATTACACAGCAAGCACGGCTGGAGCCTGTCTGTGTCAAGCTCCCTGGACTTCTTGAATCTCTTCAGTTGTCAAGCTCTTTTGCTGATTGTTGCATTCAGTGTTTGGTGTTAAAATCAAATAAGCTCTAGAAATGGCAAAAAATACCCTGCTGTTTTGATGTGGTTTAAGTCAGAATTTAATGTCTGTGTCCGAAATAGCACAATAAACCTGAACTCCCCTCAAGCTAAAACCCAGGCTTTTCTACTTTCCTATTTTACATGCAGAACCTTCTTTCATTTTGGCTTTTGCATTTTGACAGTTGCTCAGCAAAGATGATGCTTTTGCTCATGACAAATTTGTGTGCTCCTTGTATACAGGTCTTACAAAAAGAGCCTTTTGTGAAGGACTGAAAGACACATCAAACTTGGATCTATATTTGGTGCTAATCAGCTACATGGCAGATTCAGTTTGAAGAAGGATCACAGTCATATCTGACAGTACTTTACCTTCATAATAATAATAATAACTACGTTTAAACATTTATTGCTTTTTAATTATTTTTTTTATAGTTGAATTTTAAAGCTAAGAGAAGAGGGTATTGGGCTGATTAGCCAAATGTCCCTGAGGTGTATTGCTAGCAAGGCAACCATAAATTTGAAAGGTTAGGAAATAATTTCTGGTTGATAAACAATTGGTTTGGTGTTTCAGTTACTGGAGTCTGATCTGTCCACTGAGCATGTCTGAACATGTAGCTGAAATTTCTCCAACTATTCTCCTTTGTGTGTATTCTGCAGATATTGCCTCTGATCACCCTCTGCCTGCTGCAGCTTCTGTATTTCCTAGTCAAGCAGACATTAATGTAAAGATCCACTGTTGCAGTGAGGCCTCTAGACTGTCAACTCTGAATCCTCTTTAATTTTCAGTTAGAGATTGAGTTGGAAGGGACAGTGGGGGGCTTCTAGTCCAGCCTCCCATTAAGAGATGGTCTCTTGCCACAACTAGATCCGGTCAGTCATGACATTGCCCAAATGAATCTTAAAATCCTCCAGGGATGGGAAGGTACACTTGGAGCTGTCATCAAAGGAGTTCACCTGCTTCTAAGAGTTTCAGTTAACACTGTTCTTGTTCAAACAGGTCTGCTGAAAAGCCAGGTCTTGAAAATAAACCTGTTGTACGGTGGGTTTCAGCAGAGGTGGTTGGTGGAGGGAGAAAGGAAGTATCTTTGGAGAAAATACATTGGGTGTTCGTGTAGATTATAGTAACCTGTTAAATCTAATGAGAAGCAGATGGGTTAACTAAAAGGGCTGCTACAAGTAAGGGCTGCTACTTGGGATTTAACATAGTATTTGTATAATTTTATTTTTAAAACTGCAGTTTGGCTTAAAAGTATCTTATATATTGATGCCTCCGTGATCCCTTCGACTTTGAAAGATTCTCTTCATTTAGATAACAGATCGCTTCCACAACAATGTGATTTTACAGCATAATAGGCAATAAGTGAATCCAGTGCAATCTACTAGCAGGTATTTCTGGGGAAGTGAAACTAATTACTTGACATGACAGTGATAGCTCTTGTATGCCACTTGTAAAATGTGCATGTTGACAGAAAATGCCAGGTAGAACTATTTTAACGTGTGATTATGCTATTAAAATGAAAATTTATTTTTGGTGCAAAGATAGCAGCATTAGCTCCACAGACAGAAAATCAATTATAATTTTTGCTAGTATGGCTAAAATATCTGCTGCTACTAATTTCTTTTTGTTGTTCCACAATTGCTGTCTTCCCTCTGGTTTTTATTAACTCGTCGATGGGGATAGAGATTTTGATATTGAAGCGTGAGTGTTTTAATATCCTTTCTCTCCTAGTGTGTACTTTTACATCTGCCTGCAGTACTGTGGTTGAATCATCTGTTTCTAAGCATGTGTGTAGTTAAGCCAGTTAGTGTGTTTTGTGGCAGTGTTCTCCACCAGCATGCTTTTATGCAAACGAACTTCTGCTGTTGCTATTAATTGCTTTGGTAAAGGGTTAAGTATGTACTGGATCTTCAAGATCTGCATTTTGCAAATCTCTCAAATACTGTCTGCTGAAGTTCTCCAGGCATCTTAAAATGTTGGTGTAAAAAAGCTGCAGAGAGCACCTGGTTGTGGGGTGGTTCTTAGTTTTCATCTTGCTTTCAGTATTTCCATATCTTTTAAATTGCTCTGATTTGTTTCGGAGAATTTCAAGAAAGAGGGGTTTTTATCCCTCATGTAAGGTCTGTCCAAAGAATTGACTAAGTTTTCAAATCCTAAATAAGTCCATCTCCAGAGTGGGAAGGACAGGATATGTTGAGAAAAGTTCAGCTCTGATTTGAGCATCAAGCCCCTCTAGATGTGTCAGTCAGCACTGATGCTGGGTGGGATGCATGGATGGAGAGTGCTATTAAGGAATGTGTCTGACTCATTAGAGCAGTGCAATTGTGTTTTGTCTTTATGTTTTGGAGCTACAGAAAACTTGATGATTGCAATTAGACCAAAAGTGAAGAATAATTAAATGATTAGACAACAGTCAAAGTGCAGAAATGCCTCTCAGTGCAGTGAGCAGTGAATGCAAAGCAAGCATGGATAGAGCTCCCTTAAAACATCAGCAAAATCACTGATGCTGGGTAAAAGAACTGCAGGACAATCTTTTGTGGTGATACATACCATTTGGTAATATTTTATCTGTTTCTGTAAGGCATCAGTTTCAACTGGTTGACTCTCAGTAGCTACATGTTAGCTAATTGATCATTAATATCTGTGATCAAATATTAATTGATGATTAATATTTGCTGTCATGTAACTTGGTGAACCTGTATCCTGGTAGCAGCATCATGAATTTGTGGTAATGGTTTCCTAATGATGGTAATAACCCTGCCCCTCATGGTAGGCTTCAGCTTTTCTCTGGTTGCTTTTAGAAAAATCTTTGATATAAGGTTATTCTTAATGGTAAATCGTGTCTGCTGATACACATAATTTGCAGCTGTATGCATTATTATTGCTGAGTCCCATTCTCTTCTTTTTTTCTTTAATTGAAACCCAGTGCTACAATACTGTACATGGTTTTGATATCAAACTACTCTAGCTTTTACTCTGTAATGAAGGAGAGATTTTGGTTTGTTTTTTTTTTTATTAGTTGTGGTTTTTGTTAATGCTATCATCAGACCTTTTCTTAGCAAAATATAGAGCTCTCTGTTGGATGGGATGCTTGAGAAGGTTTGCCTAGAGAGTTTAAAAAAAAATTGCTGACCTTTTTTTCACAAGTTATCTTTAAGCTTGGATGGTGTACCTGGGTAATGTGAACAGCCATCTCATGAAAAGGAAAAATTTAAACAGGACATTTAAAACAAAACACCCTGAAGTAACCTGCCCTTAAAATAGACTATAATTTCTCCCCATATTCAACATTTTGTTTGTGTGCAGGGAATGTGTTTAGTCAGTGTAAAAATCTAATTAAATCTTCTCAGTGTAGTGATTCATAGCTGACCCTCTCTTTATAGGAGCATCCTATTAAAATAATAAACCACTCCCTGCTGAAAGACACTGTCACTGACAGGCAGGAGAGACATTGTGGCTGCTGATGAGGAAAGGTTGATAGGGCTGCCAATGCCTTCAGAGTCTGCGAGAAATCTTCTATTGTCTCTTCTGAAGCAGAACTGCTGAGATGCTGTTTGGCAGAGTCTGAGCTCTCACTTGAGACCATATAGGGTCCCATCCAGTGTTGGATTATTTCATACCATTCATTCACATTACAGAGGGCAGTCTTTCTCTGTTTTTTATTTTATCATTAAGGACTGTGAATCCATAGAGACTTTTTTATTTTTTTTTAGGTAGGAAGTGTTAATAACCATGTTTGTATTTACCTAAGGACATCCTTATGTCTTGTTTTTCACTCAGGCAGTTTTCTCTGTTAGTATACTTATATAAACAGAGTTGTACTATTTTCTAATAGGCTGAACATTTCTCCCTAATAGCACAGGACAGGGTGGTTTTAGAGAGGTTATTCTCTTTGCATATATTTGTCATGAAAACTGGTTTTTGTTTTACTCTTTAGGGAAGCTCTGCAGGCAAAGTGATACAGGTACAAAAGTATACTTCTGAATAGAACTGAATTTGCTTATCCTGGTGTTTCCTTGGCTTTAGTCCAGGTTTCAGCCCTGTGAAGTACTTTAGACTCTGCCTGTTCCGTGCAGTGGAGGAACACGAGGAGAGCAGAGACTCAGCATTTGAAAAGCCACAGTGAACATAAAGCCTGTCTGATCTCTGCTGTGGTTGCACTCTGATCCTTGTGTGCAAGGGGAAAATAACATCAGAGGAGAAAGAACCTGATTACGAGATTGGGAAAATGGCCAAAGGGTGCATCAAATTTCTACAGTTGCTTTGCTAGGGTGCCTGGACTGTATTTGGCAAACTCAAAAGTAAGTGGCCTGATGAGCACTTTTCCTTTAACAAACTCTGTTGTTTACTTCTGCTCATGGTGGCAGTGTCTAAAGAGAAAAGTTTTTCAAAGAATTTGCTTAAGGGAATTAGCCCTCCTCCCCCACATTGACTTTCAGTGGAAGCCATGCAGTTAATTTCCATGAGCCCTAAAAAAATCCCAACCTAAGGAACAGCTTTTCATGTTGGAGGAAGAAGTGATGAAAAGTGTGGTTTTTAGAAAATAATATTTTATCAGAGCTTTGGTGACTTAACTGATACAAATAAACCTGTCTTATGAAATAGTCAACCCTGCTCTGCTCTCCTGTTTTGTTAGCCATTCCCCAGAGGGTTCTATCCTTAGTGCTCCCTTCCTCACATCCTCTGGAATTTGTGTTGCCTTCAGAAAGTCCTGGGACTTGGTGTGCCACACAAAAATAATCACTAAGACCTGTTCCTTCCAGGAGTACTAGTTATATGGTCAAGCATAGTGTGTAAAAAGGTCTAACTGTGGAAACTATAGTATGTTTCTTATTCATCAATCTCAGCACCCAAAGGTAAATAATCTTGCTGCTTTTGATATGTATAGAATACATAATAGGGATCATGCATCATCTGTTGCTGTTCATAAAAGGGGGTAAGTATTGTAATTTCTTCTCTGTTGAGGGAGACATGAAGCATAAAGAAAGAAAGAGAGGGAAGACTTTGCTAGTGAAGTAATTCTTCAATACTAGAGCTGAAAATAACATGCTATAAAATACTGATTTTGAGCTTTAAAAGGGTGAATTCTGGGATGGCAGTGTGGAATAATAAGCAGCAGCATCAAGATCCCATCAAATGGCAAGTCCACACTTGTGGAACCATTCCCATCTGTGGGAGACATACTTATTTTTGGGAATCTGGGTGGGCAGATGGCCTGAAAACCAGCTCAGCCCAATACCTTTTCTAGAAGCAGACCTGATGCATTCTCTTGAGTCCTTTGTCAAAGCACTGTCTGGTGTTTACTGAACAGCTTATGTATGCCACAGCTTAATCCTCTCTCCCTTGCTGAATGACTGACTGGTGAGTGCAGAAGTGGTCTCACCTTACCCTGCAGACCCTCAGGTGAGCTCTGCTGAACTTCAGGTGGTGGAGAGGGTGGGGAATATCCATCTTGGAAACCTCAGGGGGGAGAACTGTGGGTAGTTTGTGCAAACTTTTTTTTTTTCTTTAATTTATTAAAAGAGCGGGTGTATCTCTTGGTTTTATTTTCTCTGAGCTCTTGTGGCACAGCTTTACTCTATGGAAATGTGTGTATGCAAATTAAGGCATGCACGTGGGGCACAAATAGGCTACAGGTTAGAAGTAGTTGAAGAAACCATCTTTGTAGATAAATGCTGATGTAATTCTGATTTTCATCCAGGCCCCTGAAAGTTCCTGTTGTTAGCATTTATTGTGGGTCCATGGAGCAATATCTAGTTTCATGAAGTAGTGGAAATATAAATATTACATATATGCTGTGAAGCTTCTGAAATTTTATTACAACTGGGAGGGCTGCATTTCCTTCTGAGGTATGTATGAAGGAGTTAATGATGTTTTCTGTAAAGCACAGACTAGTAACAGGCTCAGACAAGATCCTGGTGATGACTGTAAAGTAGATGCATGCTTATTTTGTTAACCAGCTTTCACACATACTAATATTCATACTCCTCCCTTGATTACTGCTGTGAATTAAAGGTGTTTTGAAGAGCATTCCACATAAGTACAACGAAAGCTATATCAAAAATACAATAAAATATCCATAGGAATTTGACTGCAAGGTCTCTATTTGTAACTTAAAGTTTTCCTTTTAAAGTTACACTTTAAGGTGGTGCACTAGAATTTGATGTTGTTTGCATTTCATAAGCATTCAGCATGAGAGCCTGGATGCATTTGGAGCATCACTGCCAGCTCATCCCTTTTAGGAGGTTCCTTGCAGGTTTTCACCACACCACTTACCAGTGGGTTATAAGTAGCACTGAAGAGTTCACAATTTCGTTTGTTATCTAAACAATACCACATATATAACACATTAAAAAAATAAACATAATTGTTGTAATAGTCTGATCCCATTGTACAATTTTCCTAGTCCATGCTCCCAGCAGGAATAGTGCTGACCCACTGCATGCAGCCACACAGAGAGCTGAATCAAGAAACCAGTTTACGTTTAAATGAATACGTTTTTCTTCTATTATTTCTTTTTTTAAACCAGATCAGTTGTGTGATCTTGCTCTCACAGCACAGCACAGCTGAGGGGGCTGCATGTACACTGCAGCACGCGGGAGGGAATGTGTCACTGCCTTATGTCACTATTGGTGCTGAAGACTGACAGTTGTTGAATCACAGCCTCAGGTTTCTAAATGTCTTTGTAAATCCAACCCTAAAACACTCTTGTCTTGCCTGCTTGGACTGTGAAGTCCAAACGACTTCACATGCATCCCTGAGTGCTGTACCAGGTTTGGCCTTTTGTGAGGGAGAAGTGCAGATGGTTAAGTGTTTGATACAGCTCCCTGTGCATATGCTTTTGAAGCAGACCACCCTGTGTTTATATGTAAACACTCCTAGACTATTTAAGCACATGACTTAATCTTTTGCATCCACTCAATAATGCAACATAATTTCTCTGTGACCAAAATAACATCCCTAGGAAAGCTGACAACAAGCTGACTTGGAAGAATAATTGAAAAGCTGCTGCCTTTCAGGTTTGGTGCTCAGCCTTTCAGATGCATGTGGTCTCACTTCTCCACTGCACGGTGGGCATAAATCCTAGCAAATTTGTTCTTTAGGACCTTTACTCAAAGCATCTTAGCAAATTTGTTCCTTACAGTCCACACGTTCTGGCTTGTTGCTTCATACACCTGCAGATTTCTGTTACCAAGTGCTAGAACTCCCATGTGGTGATCATAAGTTGTAGTCCCCCAACTGAAGAACTTTGTGTTACTTGAGAGACTCAGGTTTTGCCCCTTCTGCCCTCAGCTTACCTCATGGTAGTTAAAGTCAGAGATTGAAAGAGGCAACGTTTCTCCTTTATAACACCATGAAGGAAGAGTTCTCAGCAGGAATGGGAGGCTTTGAAGGAGTAGCAGAAGAAGGAATTTGTGCAGATGAGAGGAACAGAAGGAAACACAATGAGCCAGGAGGAGCCTGGCTGGAGTCTTCCACCAACAGAAAGGCTGAAGTTAGGTGAGAAATGAGAGAGGAAAGGACTGAAGCAGTTTGTTCAGAAAGGACAAGAGGGCAGTGTTAACAGCTGCAAGACAAGACAGCCTGGCAAGGAAGCTTACAGCTGGAGAAGCTGGTCAAAACAAGCTAGTGGCTCCAGCAGTGGAGTGATGGAAATAGGATCATTTTTACAGAGGTTCTAGTGAAGAAAAGAGCAAGAGCCTGAAGTAACAAATAAAAAACAAAAAAACCCAAACAACAAAACCTGTGGAATTTGAGGAACAGGCAGAGACTTCCAGGATTGATGTACAGATCTCATGAATTGTGCCAACTGTCTGATTTAGTCTTGAGACTTGAAGTTGCTTTCTCGGCATGAGAGTTGTTGAATTTTCTTTTCACACTTCATTGCCTCTCCAAGCAGAAGTGTCATCTCAGAAAAGCTGGCAGAGGCCACTGTTTTAATAACTATTGTTAATTGATGCTTCTGAAAAGCCTTCTATCAACTTGAATTTGCTACCTGCAGAGACTCGCTCAGCAGGTGTCTGAATCAAATTAAAACTTTAATTCACTGATTAATAAATCACACTAGCAGTGTGCCTATATCATATATTTAAAAAATAGAGTATTTCTCTAATCAGGCTGCATGCAAACTGCTTACTCTCTGTAAAATCTGTAATATTTAAAATCCAACCATTGCTAAAAGTTTTAAGCTATATGAGTTTTGTTCTGCAAAAAAATTGCTATTCCAGAAGCCTTAGAGTGCAGGCAGGCTCTGTGCACTGATGCCTTTATTAGAGAGCACTACATATGCTAGCAAGAGTCTGCAGAGCCAGCCCATGCTTCTGAAATATCAGGCATGTGAACAGAAATTATAGCTCAGTTGAAAATAGAAACTAAGAGAAAAGGGGGAAAAAAAAGGAAAAAAAACCAAAACAAAACTGGGAGCAAGTAATGTAATAAGTATGAGGATGTGTGGAGAGTTTCCCCTATTACTGTCCAGGATATAATTAACCCAAATTCAAGACAATTGTGGAGTTTTTGTTGGTCTCACATGTGGTGTTTTCCACTGAGTATGTAGGAAAGAATACACTCCTTTATATTACAAAAAATTTGTATTTTTTTCCCTTTTTCTTTCCCTAGGAGCATTTAGCAAAAACTCTCTTCTTCCAAAAGGCCTCCTCAGAAAATTATTAATAATACCTGCATTTCTGATTTTTAAATTCTTGTATTGTGTGGAAAAATGAACAGCATGCAAGTTAAACACTGTGTGGGATAAATGCTATTTAAATCTTGAATAAGCTGTTAAAAAAAAAAAAAAAAAAAAAAAAAAAAAAAAAAAAAAAAAAGAGAGAGAGAGAGAGAGAGAGAGAGAGGTCACATTAGAGAGCTAAGCCATCTGTCCGGTGTGGGATTGAAAGGCTTTTGTAATCAGTTACTTCTCTATATTACTTTCTTTGAGGGGCCTTTGTGGGAATCAAAGTGGTGTTACAAGACCATTTATCTACAAAGATGGTTCTTGAATTATTTCTACCTTGTCAACCTGATGTTTTAGTATGAAACATTTAATTTTACATTTTGCATAACTAGTCCCTTATAAACAGTATTTTCTAACTGGCTTCAGAGGTTCTTCTCTGTTCCAGGCATTGTTCCTCTAATATGGACCAAGGGATTTATTTATATGCTTATTGGCAGAATGGCAGAGAGATTTTTCAAAGAGTATCACTGCTTTATTCTAGTGTTGATTTTACTACATGCTCATAACGAGGCTTCCTTTGGCGTGTAACATTTTTAATTAATTTTAGTCTTTGCTAATGCTTATGTGTAATAGATAGTTGTGTTTTGATGTGTGCAGTATTAATACGGCAAGCTTGTAGGAAAAAATAATGATTTCTAGTGGTGACAGCTTTGGAAAGCATCTGATGTCAGGTCTGATCTTTCTGGATGGTTTTGTTGTGCATTCAGTGCATACCTCAGAATGATACTATTTATCATTTTTAAAATAAAGATTTTCTGTCAAAAATAGAATTTTAAAACCTCCTTAAAAATCATGAATCTGTGTCATGAAGGAGAGTAGAGGAAAAAATGGGAGAGAAGTTGGTACAACCTGCTATTAAAGCTTCTTCAAAAATCCTCCCTCTGACCAGTAAAATTACATTAGCAAAATTGCTCTAGTATTTGATTTAATTTAATGGTCAGAAGTCCCACAGGCTAAGTCTGTTGTTTTTTCCTAACTGGGCTGCACACAGGTCTGGATTAGGATGCAGGTACTGAAGAAGTTACTTAAAGCTTTTTTTTCAGTAGAAATGGTCTAACATAATATGTTGCAATTATAAGTTGTTAATGTATTGTCTGTTGAGGCCTAGAAGAATAAGTAAAATGAAAATCTTCCTACAAAGAACTTAATCCTGTGCTGCATTTGAATATGGTGATTTACTGGGTATGATCTTCTGCAGTCATCTGTGATTTTTCTCCAGACCTTTTTGAGCATCTTTTTTGTGATGGAGAAGCTATGGGAACAGACTTTGCCTAGACATCATTCAGCCCTTCGTAGGTGGAACAATGCCTGTTCTAGGACAAGAGCAGAAGCTTGTATTTAATTGTAAGAATTCTGTAAAGTATTTTTTTCTTAAGATTAAGGTATGCCAAGTATTTGAGAAAATCTATTTCCATTCGCTTTCCCCACGTCGTGTTATTTCTCCTGGGTTTGTAAATGCTTGTTCCAACCAGCATCTTTTGTGAGTATGAGAAAACTTGAGTTGTGGTATGTATGTTAAAAGTTTTAAGTGTTTATTGGCAAAGTCAAATTAGACTTTTCTCCATCCTTAAGTGCTACACTTCTCTGAGACTTTAGAAGAGGTTTTGTGGCATAAATAGGAACTATCATTTATGAGCTAAACTGGTTGGAGAGAGATGTGTAAATTGTGACTGCTTATTTGGCACAAAATTAATGTATTTCAGTCCTGTAAAACAAGTTCCAGACAGCAGCTTTTTCTCTGACCCTCTTTCCAGACAGCCTCAGGAGTGCACTTTATCTTATCTTATCTCTAGCATATGTTCTTCAGTTTTCTCCATCGTCACCAGTTACACTTTTACATTACTTTTCTGCATCTGGTTTATTATATCTATCCCTTTGCAAGATGTTTTACCAGATGTCCTTTCTGAAGGGCATGTCTGTAGAAGAATTTTACCTCAGATTAGGTTCTTTTTCATTTTGTATTTGAGGTCACCATGTAGTCGGGATAATTTAGTAATTATATATGCATCTTTGAGGAATCCCTCTGTTCTGATGAGTCTTCTGGAAACCCTGATGGCTACTTGAAAAAAGGCAAAGGGGCAAAACAATGATGTGCATCAGTGCTCTTTTATCACATTGGGTTTGGATTTTCTCTGGCATCCTCTTGACTGAGAAGAGAAGGAAAAGGCAACCTGTGTGGATGGTCCTGACAGAGCTGCTGAGCCTTGCCAAAGCAGAAACTGTTTTCTGAAGTGTGTGGTTTTAGGTGGGGATTTTTTGTGTCAACTGACCTGTGAAGACTGGTACAAAATTAACAGGCTTCTAAGCCAAAAGTATCTTAGAGACTCATCTTTAAGGTCTTTTGAACTGGTTAATATAAATTTAAAGATTTCTAGTTTGCTCTATGTGATTTCACTTAAAGGGAATACTCTTTGCAAGCTCCCTGTGAGTTTCCTGTTCTGCCTTGCACTGCTCAGGTAGTATAAGGTGACATCTGGGTTCGAGTCAAGTTTTAAGGCATGTGGTCAAGACAAATTTGACACTTAAAAAATAATCATATCTAAGAAATATTTGAAGAATTATTAACTTCAACCAGCCATTTTCTAAGGAGAAACAGACACATCCCTTGGGACTTTCCAGAAGGACCTAAGCAGATGGAGTGCCCAAGCCCTACTGTTGTGTGTCTGATTTAAAATCATTTGGCTTTTCCTTCCTTAATGCATACAGTGTCAGTGTCTTTTTTAAGGCAACTTCATTTTTTTTTTAATCTTTTCACTGCCCAAAAGCTGAAAAATTAGAAAACTTAAGCTATGAAATAAACTGCATCATAGTGTGCAAGGCTCTGAGGCAGGTTCCTAACCACATCTGGGTCAAGCAACACCCAGTCTCTCCTTGCCTGCTTCTCAGGCACCAGCAATAGCTGAATTTATTTGTGGAGTCTGGAGTGATTGCATTTGTGAAACACTGTAAGCTCTCATGCTGTGTTTAAAAACAAAAAATAAAAAATATGGGATTCAGCAAAGTTGAAAATAAGTTAGGTGCACATTGTTGATGTGTAACTTACTCATCCTGATGGTTTCATGCATCTCCTCTTTCACCGTGCTAAGGAAGTTCTTGGCTTATGGATGTTTTGACTTTGCTTACCAGCAAGTCAGCTCTTAATGAGTCATGCAAGTAAATGGGGGAACTTTTTCCTGCACAATGACAAGTGTGGTTTAAGGTTTTTGTGCAAAATTAATTTGATTTTATTTTTTTCTGATGATATTTAATTCCTCGCAAAATAGCCATTGGAGCGTAGCACCATGTTGGAGTTTTGGGTTGTTTTTTTAGCAACTAAGAGTACACCTGAACTGGTGCATGGATGACACAGTCACATACCATCTACTAAATCAAATACTGTGCATTTTAATCTGTCCAGGAGTGGCTGAAGGATGTGAGCTATGCCCATGGGATCTGAAAGGAGGTTTTCACTGTTGATGGACATCAGCTCTGAATCCAGTACTAGGGAACCAAGAGAAGTGTATGCCAGCTCTCTTTGGCCTGCAGGGACAGAGGGATTTTACCCAGCAGGGATGATAGTATTTTACCTCTATGTTTGATCACCCCAGAAAAACTCCTGAAATTTACTTGGCAGTTTCAGGAACATCAGTACATGAGAAAAAATGGGGGGGAAAAGAAAGCCCTAAAATAGTCTGAAGACTTTGATAAAACCTCTGTTTAGTTTATGAAAGAGAGGGTTAATGAGGTGACAAGCTGTGAACGACTGAATCTCTCTGGAAGAGAAATTTTGGTAATGTCTCCTTCAACCACTAGATATGACAGCAAGAGTTTGTGGCTGGCAGATTAGGTCCAAAGATTAAGAGTGTGCATGTATTTTAGGTCAGAGTAATTGATTTTCAAAACAACTCTCACAGGGCTTTGGAATGTTTCCTCTTAATAACGACTATCTTAATTTTCTGCATTTTTGAAGAATATCCAGGTGTCAAAGAGTAGTTAATTCACAACAGTCCTGTGGACATTGTTAAAAGCAGTAATAATCTGAGTCTGGGGCAAGGACCACATGTGTTCATTCTCTTGTTTTGGCTTGTTTGGTAGATACGTTGATGATGTGATCAATCGGATTGATAGGATGTTCCCTGAATTGTCTATCCAGCTATCCCGGCCAAATGGAACCTCTGCAATGCTTCTGGTGAGTTGGATCATTTGATCCCTTGAGACAGATTTCTTAGCAGATTGAATTACAGTTCCTCAAATGCAGGTTATTAAGGATAATTTTTTTCAGAAAAATAATTACCTTCATTTGTCACAGCAGGGCAGACCCTTTCTTGCTCTCGGGCAAATGAGTGGTAAAAAAATTTTACCTTTAAACAAAAGATCTATTGCTTTTTGTTGTTAAACGTGGTGGTAGAAATATGAGTGCAAACTCAAATATTCCCTGTGTTCTTAAGCACTTTTGGCAATGACTGAGTCTTAATCATCATAATTAAGAAGGAAAAGAGTGGTGGGAGGAAGAAAAGGAAGAAACCAATATGATTTAAATTTGTTCTTGGGTCACTGAACTTCTGTTATATGATGAAGTCAAGAATTTGCCTTTGAAGTAAATGAGCAGTAAAGGCTGGTTAGAGATAAACACGTCCAATACATTTGACTTATTTCTGCCTCACCAAGCAAGATTTCATTCCGGAGGAGCCTATTGTTCACATCAGATTTCAGAGGCTGCTGTTGTGCTTACAGCATGAGAAGTTTGTTAAGCGTTTACTCTAAGACAGCAACGTGGAAGAGGAGTCTGCAGAGTGGCAGTTGGATGCTAATTCTCCTCTAGTAGGGTGAAAGGCAGAAGTTGCATCTTTTGTCAAATTGCAAACAAAACCAGCAAATACACTGAATGCACCAGTGAAGGACGGAGATCAGATCAGTCTTTTCCATCTCAGATTTTCTCATGGCACTTGCCCTTTTTGTTTTTCTTTCTCACACAGGTTGTTACAAAAGCTTCAGTGTAGTGTACATCTGATTCTATTTTTTGTTTCCAAGCAAATGGTAAAATGAATATGAAAATCAGATACTTTGTCAAAGCAGAATCGTTTGGTGAACATTACGGTCCCTCCTTGGGTTTTTAGATTAGTTTTATTTTGTTGACTTTAAAACACTGTTATGGATAGATTTTTGTCTATATTTTTCAAAGATTGTTAAGTTTTTTATCATAACTATAGCTGTGTTAGCTTTCTGTGAACAGACTCAAATTTGCAAGCGATTAACTGAGTCAGAGGTTAAAATAAGCAGATGGCATTAAAACATTTAATGTGCAATTGTTGGATTCACCAAGTGGAACAATGTATTCTGGAAAAGAATTGAATTCATCAGTGCAGTTTTAAGAACCTCTAAGTCTTGGAAGCTTTTGCATTTCTACTTAAGATGTGACTTCATATTTTGCTAGAGAAAAATGTCTGGGTTTACTTCCTTCAAAACCATTCCTGTTCTCTCAGAGCCCAGTCCCTCTTTGCACACAGTAAGTACCTTCCACTTCTAATAGCTTTCTGAGGTCAGAAAGGAGATGATGCTTTTCAAGATTTGGGCACAATTAGGAAGTTACGTAAATTATCTTGGATGTGAGTGATCAGGAATAAGGTAGGTTGGAAGGATGGTAACTCTTAAAAGAAACCTCTTTTATAAGCAATAACACCTTACTGAGATCCATGTTGTAGTTGCTCTAAATCAAGGATATTATTGTTACTACAAGATAGCAGCCCTGTGTTGAACCAGTGGTATGCATATTTTCCTTGGATCAGAGATCAAAAAGATTGTTTTTAAAGTTTTTTTGTATGTGATCGTGTGATGGGTTTATCATTTTTTTTCTTGTAGGCAGGTTTTCCCTCTTTCCCATCTGTCTCAGTTGATGTTGCCAATATGGCACTTTCCATCTGGCCCCGACTGCTACAAAAGCTTTTGCTGTTTTCAGCCACAAATCATTCAGTGAAAGGTGGTGCAGGATGGGCAGTGTGAAGAGCACCTCCCCCAGGAGAGAGGTTTCTTCAGTACTTGTGATTTCTCACTCTGAACATATCCCAAGTTAGTTTTGGAGTTGCTCCCTTGCAGCAGCATGGTTTCCCACCATACCCGTTGGCTCAGATAATGCTTATTTTATTGAAAAATATTTCAAAACTGTACTATTTGGCCAGTGTTAATTAACTAACTGTATAATCTCAACCATTTTCGTCCTTGGACTCTTCATATCATATCTACCTTTGCTTATGAAAATGTTTGACACAGATCTAGTTGCTATATTAAGAAATCTTTAAACACATCATTTTTACCAGAAAAAAAATCCATGTATTAATCTTTAGAGGCACTGTTAAGCAGTATACAGATTTTAAGAATGATTGCAAATCATTCTTATGCAAATAATTAGAATGAGATGAGGAAGAAGGGGAAGGGAGTGTCTGTGAGATTTTTTGTAACTTCAGAAGAGCTGGAGACTTTGTCTCATAAAACTTCTTCAATAAACTTCTTCAAGAAAAAAGGACCTATGACAGAAAGTTTGAGCCCCAGACTGTACAATTTCATGTGCACGTGACTGTCATGGTCTAAGGTTCATCTGGTGTTCTGAGAGAAATAATTAGCAGCCTGCTGGACTAACTCTTCTGGAGAGTAACCTTCTCTGGTAAGCTGAGTTCTCCCTAACCAAGGGACAGTTTTCAAATAAACTGAGAACTTTAAGAAAGAAAACCAGAAACCATTCTGTGTGTTGAGGGGTTGCTACCTCTCTAGTCCTTTGAGGTTACTGCTTCCTCCAGACAATAAGGAGGGGTTTTTTTTTTGCTTTAGATTTATACACATAAATTGTGCCTCATTAGTCTGGATTTATGCTACACAGACCAAACACATAAATAATTGAAACCTTTCAGAGCTGTTGAAATCCTCAACTGATTTTAAAAGCAGTTTATCGTGGCATTTCAAGGTGCTGTTTAATCCAAATCTTCACTAGTGATTTTTCAATTAATCTTTTAATCATGCTATGCATAAAAAAGACTAAAGATAGAATTGTATCAGCTTTAATAATAGTGTTATGCAAAATTAATTTCCATCTGCAGCAGAGGGAACTGAGGACTCTCTTTAAGGTTTTTGTGAGATTTTGTTGGTCCAGTGCCAGGAATTGTAAATAGATAAACTTCATCTGTATGTTAAGAAAACATGAACTTTTTTCATGATTGAAAAATACCTAAATTTTTGCTTTTCTTAATTATTAGTTGAATTCTTAGATATACATTATTATTTCTACTAAAATTAACTTGATAGTGTGATTATTATGATTGTTTCACACTCCTTTTTTCCATTATCAAAATTCAGAATATTTTTTTCAGTATGAAACACTAGATTCCTCTGTGCACCTCATTTATTCATTAATATCAGAAATATTTTAGAAAAGAGTAGACAGTAGCTCCACTTTTCCAGCTGACAAATATGACTGACGTAAGCTTGTGTACCCAGTCAGTCCTAATCAGGTAGAGAAATTATTTTCCTGTCCTTGTCTGGGAGCTGCCTTCTCTTTAAAATAATTTCTCTCCCCAGTGTCTGTAAAGCTACATAAAAGCACTACTATAGAAGTTGAAAACTGGGTAAATATTTTTACCTCTAATTGAGTATTTTTCTGTAATATAAGCTGTTTCTAAAACAATGATGGGTATAACAGCTTAAAATTTGAAAAATTGAATTGTTTCTGCCAAACCAGAGCTCATGATTTTTTTTTCATGCTTTCAAATCTTGATAAGAAATTAATTTTATAAATTTATACTGCTCTCTAGATTTTTAATAGATCTCTCATACAAAAAACATGAAACATGTTTTTTATACAATTGTATTCATTCCATGCAAAATCAGAGACATATGCATTTCAACTTTCAAACCTTGTTCCAAGCATTTTAAGCAGTCTCATTGTATGGAAGTGGGGTATATTAATTGCAAATAGACTAGACATCTGTTCAGTAAAATGGAATAATTTCTTGTATCTCATTTTTGTTTATCATAAAGTCATTATTATTATCCATTGGAAAAATCTATGCTGAAATTTATTACTTGCTTATGAAGAAAGGCCACGAAACAGATTTTAGTTTAAGAGACCTTGATCTTGAAGAACTGGAGGGGAGCAAGGGGAGTTTGCTACTGGCTTGAAATTTCTATTGATGTCATACTTGATTGGGAATTTAATACTATTCAAAAAAATCTCTTTTTTCAAAATTCTTAGCAGTGCAAGTATTCCTCCTCATCAGTCTGGTGGTTCATTAGGAAGGTAGTGCACAGGAGGCACTGGATAGAGATATGCAGATTGATAGAATTACAGAATCCCAGACTGGTTTGTGATAATCCATCATCCAAACCTGGCCTTGAGCACTTCCAGAGATGGGGCAGCCACAGCTCTGGGCAACCTGGGAGAAGGGCTCACCACCCCCACAGGAAAGAATTTTTTACTGATATCTAATTTAAATCTACCCTTTTTCTGTTTGAAACCATTATTCCTCTTCCTGTCACTACATGCCCTTGTAAAAAGTCCCTCTCCAGCTTTCCTGTAGGATCTAATGATCACATTTGGCAATCATCAAAGTTAGGTGATTAATTTTAGGCTCATCAGATGAATATTTATTTTGGGATCTGCTCTTCTGGAGTCACTGGCTGGGTTTTATTGTTTGATGGAACTCCTGGGGTACATAGAGATCTGTTGTGTGAGCTGGATCTTGGGGAAGCACTTCTGAACTCATAGTGGGACTGTTGTGACTGTGGTGGCTTCGCAATTTGTCTCCTAAGATTGAGAACCAGAATTTAAAAGGCAGTAAGCATTTGAGGTCATCTATGTGGAGGAAGTATCAACAAATTATGTGAGCAGGGTGTGGCAAGTAACCTGTAAATGATTCTCTGCTTGTCTAATACCAGGCTGAGGAAGGTGAGGAAGGATCTTATGGTGGGAAGGTGAGCAAGGGTAGAAAAAGTAGGGAAAGACCAGGGAGAAACTTTCTCAACTTTTCTCCCTCCACAGGGTTCTTGTGTCCCAGCGTTGCTGTCCAGTCCCCAGGGTTCACACCTGTCTGTGTTGATACTGCTGTGGATTCTGCAAAAGCAAACATTGTTTTCATCCTTGTAAAACACCTTGTGTGCTATAATTAAGAATGACCAAAGAGACAGAGTCCATTCCATCTCCAGCAATGCTGGACTTGGGTGACCCTTCCATAAGTGTGACTGGCCACTGGCAAGATGTCTTAATTTTTGAACAATATTCTGGGACACTTTTTTCACCTTGTTTGTAGAATATGTCAACTTTCCAGGGGAGAGGGTCACCAGCTCATCCCCAATGTGGCAAAATCATTTAAGGTCCTTAATTTATGTTGACGTTTTATCATGCACTATTGCAATTAGGTTAGACTAATGAAAGGTAAAAGTCCAGCCCTCCTATAAAAACAAGAAATCCTTGTAAGGAACCTAATTAGTATGTTTGTTTATTTAGACTCTTAATGGCTTAATTGCATCCTATCTTGCTATTTACAAATAGGCATCATTAAAGAATAATGAGCATGTGAGGAAAAGCACAGCATTCATACCACCAGCAGATAAGAGAGAGGGAAAAAAACCCCTACTAGTTAAAAGTCGAGGTGGGATGGGCTTTTTCCTACTTTATCCAAACCTTATTTTTTCAGTATATATGAAGATGATTTCCAGGCATTGTATGATTAGCAAGATAGATACATGAGTGGGAGGGCAAGCTTATGGCAAGGAGCAGGTGTCTGACCTTTTGTTGGAAATAAATAAAGGTTGGTAACATCTTTGGTTTGATGTTGCCTTTTTTTAAGGTGGCTAAAAAATGCACACAAACTTGGTCTCCTTTTTATACAAGCAAGGATGTGCCCATGTTAACTGAAAAGAGTGTTTTCTTTCTTTTAGCTCTGCATTGCAGAGCATCTGCAGCTCAAATCAGCAGCAAATTCCCTGGGATGCTGAGAGGAAATCTGGCGCTTTGGGAATTTTTTGCGAAGTGTTGGAGCTTGATGATGTGAGCATACATTTTCCTAGCATAAAACTGTTAAATAAATCTGAAGAATGTTTTTAATGCATTTTCAAAAATTGTTTATAAAAGGGCTTTACTCGTGCTATCAGTTTCAGTGAGGAGATAAAATTAAAGGAGGGGATTTCAAGCTATTTCCTCCAGGCAGAACTCTGGGATGGTAAATTAATTTTGATCCTTTTCGTTTTGTAAACTAATTTAAACTGACTCTGACTTATTTGCAGACTTATTTATTTTCCAATTATAAGTGATACTAAATTGGAACTTTTTTTTTTTTTTTAGCAAGAAATTATCCAAAGCATTCTCACTGATTATTCTGGTTTACCCTCCCCCTTTCTTGGCATACGGTGTCTGTCATATGCTCTTTGAGAATTATCTTGGTGATAGACAAAATATTTTTAAAACTGGGATATTTGAAGAAGATTTTTATTTTATGTGTTTTTGTCAGAAACGCTGCATAATATTGCAGATTTCAATCAGCTGCCTGTCCTACCTTCTTCTGGAGCTTGCCATTTTAGGAAGCAGGGGATTTATGAATAACTTAACTGTCTGAATTTAGTATACTTTAGTTAAAAGGAAGTTTGAAGTACATTGTTATTACACAGACACAAACAGAAGGTACAGAAATATTTAACTTGCAACTGTTCCATTTTCAGCTCCCAGAACTATGGGGCATATTTTTTCATTCATATTAATTGAATTTTAAAGTGACCTTGTACATGGATTGATTTGAATTAAAATTTTCTACATCAAGGACGAGTTGGCATATATCCTTCAGGCAAAATATTAAAAAGCCAAGTGCTGTCTTAAACAGGATATCGACAGAAGAAGTTGAAATTTAATAGGAAAAGTTGGCTTAGAAAGGAAATTTTTGCCTTTTTGTCACTATTGAAAGGTACCTTTTCTGTATAATGAAGAAGTTTCTTGCAGTTGATGCCTGTGGAAATGTAGGGGCATTTTAGTACCATAAATAGGGACCATCTGGGTGAGTCTTGACCTCCAGAAGGAGAGACCTGCACTACTGAACTTCAGAGCAGAACTATCAAATCACCTGTTTATCAGAGCCATTAGGTGTTTATTACCTTCTTTCTGGTGATCTGCAGGGACCCAGTTGTATGGCTATAGGTATAAATTATATCCCATACATAGATTTTTTTCTGACCATGGACTCCAGTTAGCTTAGTTGAACAAGCATTGGAAATAAATGGTTTGCTGGAAAACATGATTTGTAAAAATACGGTTGAGTTGAACAAAAACATTAAGTAAAAACAGCTTGAGGTATTGACTGTCAGAGGAGAAAATAAAGGGTATCCCATTTACCTTGTATAATATGGAATGTGCTTTACCCTGAAAATAGCTGTGGAACATGCTTTTGGCTTCCAAATCTAACAGCATCTTCCAGTCTAGTGACAGGCTTTTGTTCATTCTTTGTACTACTAGCCTCATTCTTTCAATGCTCTTAAAATGATGAACTATAATTCTCTGAGCTACACTTAGTTTTACAAAATTTTTGCTTCTGTCAGGCTTAACTAATGATCTGCAGGTGCCCATCTCTCTTCCAGCCAGTATAAAACTTTACTACAGGAATCCCATGTCTAAACAGGAGTGACACAAAATAGGAAAGCTTGCTATTTCAATACCTGGGTACTGTAAGAACTGACTGAGACACAGCCAAGCACTCACCCAGCCAGACCTGGCATGTATGCTGTCATTCAGGTGTATTTCCATGATGCCTGGGAGCCACTGCCCTCCGAGAGGACCTCCTTGTACAAACCGTTGTGATTGCACGATGGTTCACAACAGTGAATTCTTAGGTGCCCAGCTAAGGATGGATTCCCACAGCTTTTTACACATGCAGGAGACTGGAGCCTGACTTTTTTGGCATTCAGGCAAGTGGGTGATTGAGGCTACTGTCCCAGAGCAGTCTGCAGAATTTGACCTTTAAGTACTGGGTGATCGATGGTAGCTGGGGTCTTGGTAGCTGTGACAGATTCTGAAAGTGTGTGAATCACTGGAAGGGGGTGAAAACAAGTGATCTGGGAAAAGGCAATGAGCTGATGCAGAAGCATTTTGAAAGCAGGTGAGTCTTGTGGGGAGGTTGGAGGGCAGCAGAAAGTGTGTTCAAGCAAGCTGGAGTGCCAAACATGGGATTTTTTCAGCTTGTTGTGTTCTACTGTTCACTCTGAGGATTTTTCGGAACATCCCACACAGGCTCCAGATCAACTTCATCCCTCTTTTTTTCACCTGGCAACAATGTAAGATACTGCAGGAGAACAGTGGACAACACGTGGATTAGTATCATCCAAGTATTGCTGCTTATTGAGAGTAGTGGTAGCCCTGTTACACGCAGTCAGGCTGATAACATGGTATAAGCATATTGCTGAGTGGTACAGCACATTCTTCATATGCCACAGGTCACTATCTAACTGGTTAAATACAATTGTTTATGTACTGTCTGTGCAATGCTTTCCCATCCTGTTATTCTTCTTTTCGGCTGACAAGTTCCTTATCTTTTGCATGTAGCTGATTTTTTAGTAACCTTGCAGCTGGGCCTCAAGGCCCTTAGCTTGCTCAAGCTAATGCTAAGTAGTCAGGATTGCTCACATGTCCATTTCCTTCCAGAAGCTCTCCACCGAGATACGAATGCAGATTGTAGGGGAAGAAGTGAGTGTGCACTGAAGTGTGGAGGTAGAAAACACTGTACATAAAGCTGTGTCTGGGTGTTTGTAGGACAGTCTTCTTGCTCTTTCATTATAAAGATTTCACTTTTTAAAATTTCTTCTTTTCTTCCTTTTTGTTTTACCATGTGGTTGGTGCTTAGTGAGATGCTCTAAGAGTCGGTTCTCTTGACAGGCCTGTGTCCTAGGCTAAAAAGACAATGGATTGATTTGATTTTATTCCAGTAGGGAATCAGCATCATAGATGGGGCACCTCTGGTTTAGGACTTTGTATTTTCAGCTTAGTTGGTACGGTGGTAAGTGCTGAAATAATTGTCTTTTATTTGTAGGCCAGCTAGGTCTTACTACAGAGTGCCCATTCTTCTGACCTGCTTTTTTTCCTTCATGTTGCAAAATTATGCCTAGCAGCCTGTCTTCTTGAAGTTTATCAGTGACTGTCTCCTTTTTTCCCTGTTCCCTCTCTTGTCAACTTGTTCTTCCCTGTTCTTTAGACCCTTCTCTTCTAGAGTTCCTTTCTTCATGTCCCCTGCTGGGACATATCCTCAGTTCTTATCAGGATTTGTAACTCTGCCATGCTATGTAGGAATAATAAGGAATTCTTACAGTAGTTTGATAACTGTTCTGCAAAGTCCTTTATCATCACCTCTTTGCTACCCCCGTTTCCCCTCCTGACCTTCCTTCAGCAGGTTTGAGATGGAGTCTTTGTGCCAGATAGATTGTCTCTCCTTCCTACCTGGGGGAAAAGGCTCTTGGCACTTCAGAGTTGATTTGCCTGTTAGCCTCTTGGTGAGTATCAGGTTGAGGTTCCTCGTGTTGAAACAAGGTGGTAGGTGGGAGTCATTAGGTGGAATTAAAAAGGAAAAATGTGTAGCAAATAAATGAAGATGCATATTGACTGATTCGTTTGGGTTTGGATTTGTCTGCTGAGGTTAGCAGTAAAAACAAAATTGTTCTAGCTTGTGTTAATCTATACTGGACAAAATGTTGGAACACACAGTAGAAAACAAGCTGCTGCTGATTAGGAAGTATTAATGTTTACTAATTGTTTCCTGTTCTTTAATCTCAGTTTTATGCTTTTGTGGGTGAGGGAAAACTGCAATAATATCTGTGTAGCAAAACACAAAGGCAGAATTATTGTTAGACACATGTCTTAGCAATATTGAAATGCTAGTTCATCTTTGAAATGTAAATTAATTTTTAGATTAAAATGCCTTCATTATTGTATTTTTTGTCAATATTATAATTTAGGCTTATTTCTGTTGTTATACTCTGACCGACCCTATATATTTTCCATTATTTTATTCTTTTCACTTTTCCAGTGTCACAGAAGAAAATTAGACCTTTGAAAATATAACATTTTTACTTCTTAGCTGTGGTTTCCTTTTTCGGTCCAAGAAAAATATAAAATTATTTAAATGTTTTCCATTAAGTTCATGACATGCTTTTAAAAGCTGGCATTGGAAGACTCTGATTCTTCTTTCAAATTATTTTTCTCTGAGTGGACTTGTATTGGAGAGTATCAAACACATAAAAAATAATTGCATTTTCTCATTGTTTTTGACAAGTTATTGAGTTGTGGTGTTAATAAAATGGAGTTGCTTGGCAGTGTCCTGTCTACACAAGGGAATTCTCTGAATTCATACATTTTCAGTTGCAAATGACTGGGTTTTTTTGTTCTGCACTTTGTAGTCTATCTCTTCCTCATAACACACATTTTGGTTTTAGATCTTTTATTTTGGTCTGTCTATAAAACACTGAAAACTGGAAATGTATCAGCTTAAGCTTTTAACATGATGGTCTTGTGAATTCAGACACCAGCGACTCTCCTTCAGCTTGTTTTTGTCCTTCTCCTCCTGTTTTCACAGGTTACCCTAGGAAAGGTGTTAAAAGTGATCGTGGTGATGCGGAGCCTCTTCATTGACCGGACAATAGTGAAGGGGTACAATGAAAATGTCTATACTGAGGATGGCAAGGTATGTTAGTGTACATCCAGCAGCATTCAGTTGGATTTTTACCTGGTACTGAAATGACAGAGAACAGGAATCCAATCACGAGTATGCTAGAAGCATAGAACTGTCAAAAGACTGTAGATGTTTTTCAAAATGCTCAGGTTTAAATTTATCATGCTTTGCTTGGATTTTTCATACCCAAATGCCTGACTTCTAAGCTCTGAAGCCCTTGCTTGAATTTCTAATTTATCACCTTAGACCCTGCTTGCCTTGCTAATAGTGTCTACGGAGAAAAAGTTTTTTCAGTGTACCAGCACACCAATAGCCCCCAAGGTTCAGGCATCTCTTTTCTGAGATCCATTGGGAAATCTTTGGCTAGTTTTAAGCACAACTTGATAAACACAACTTTGTGAATCATTGGTAGGTAGCCCTCAATAATTTGCTTATCAGTAATAGCACATCTTGAACAGCAGCTATTAAAACGTTACCTGTTTCCACAAATGATTTGGTTTGTGGAAATTCACCCTCAAACTTCATCTGACTGCACATGCTCCATCTGGCTCTCTTTAGTGCATCAGAGGATGCTAATTGGACCTGACGGCCTTCAGCTCAGCTTGTTTTTCTTTTCAGAGTGGAATGGTCTCTCTTACTAAGCCATCCACCAGGACTCTCCTTTGCAGTAACAGTACTAAATACCTCCATTTTTCACATTTTCTCTCTGGAGCTTTCTCTTCTGATTATGAAGCCTATTAAAATACAAAGTTCATTATATCAAGATGAGTACTTGGCACCCACAGGCCATGTTATAATGAGGTGAGACTTTTTTTCCTTTTAAAAGAGATAACTCTGAGCACACAGAAGCACATTGTGTACTGACATAGAGTTCAGTGGCTCTGATCCTGAACCTCCATTCCCTGGGAAAGGCCAGGAGCTGATCTGCCAAAGGGAATAGTACAGCTGTATTTCCCAGGTGAGAGATTTTCACCCAAAGGGTGGTGGATTGGCCTAAGAAGTAGTAAAATTAAAATTGCCTGATTTTGATCTGCATGATTCAGATATGCAGATTTAAATACCACTGTGCTGCAGAAGCAGCTGCATTACACTCCCTGTATATTAGCATATAAATGCAGACTTGTGGCACCAGCCCCTCCTCAACTCCAGTTCTGCTGGGAAGTGAAATGATGGTCTGCCTAAAGAGCACTGACGGTGCTTGATGGATTCCTGTGTCACTCTTCATTTGGGTGTACTCATTTTCTTTGATGAATCCAGTTTCCTCTGAAGCTCCCTTGAAATGTAATAATGCTGTATGTGCTGAAAAGCTAAGTGAAGAGTTCCTTTGTGAAACTTAGCATCTGGTGCTGGGCTTCAGTTTAGCTCCAGGTTAACTCTCTGGAGAGCCATGTACCATTTCTCTGTCATCGTTTGCTGCAAGGGGGAAAGTGGGGCTCACCAAGGCTGTCTTTGGGGATGGGGCACTAACCTTTGTCTGCTGTCAGTGGGGAGCAGTTCAGCTTCTCCAGAGCATCAGTGCTAACACCTGGCTGATTTTCTTGCTTTAAGCTAGTTTGCAGGGGAGTCTGTTTTCTACTGATTAAGCTTTTTGTGTCCAAAGCTAAGCTATGTGACTGCACCCACGAGGCTGCATGAACCTGTGACCTTTATGTGGCAGTTTGCTATTCCATTGGGCCATCCTAGGGCTTTTGCAACCCCGAAGGTCTGTGTTTCAGGTATAAATAGGAACATCTCATTTGACTTAAGTAGGATTGGAGTTGCAGCCACTTAAATCATGAGTAAATTTGGCTTGGAGGATTGTAAAAATGCGTAGCTTGCTAGTTTTGCCAACTGGAGCACATATTGACAAACAGTGAGCTCCCTCTTTTTCACTAATTAACTACACTAGTAATTGGAGAATAAGAATAAGATTGTGCTCTTGCAATGATTCCCTTTCTTATTGTGCGTGCTGGGAATGAGCGATTACAGTCAATTGCAAACATAGTCCATTCCAATTCCTTCTCTGTCACAACAGATGCTGCTGGGAAAGTACTCCTGTGAGGTTTCACCATAGCATACTATCTGAGCTTCTCAGTTTCTAGACTGATATAGAGAAAAATTCACTAGCTTTCAGTAGAGACACAGAAGAGCATGAAAAAGGAGATCAGCAAGTGTCATCTTCAGTAAATAACAAAAATACGGAGAACACTCAGGATCACAGCAGGAGGTGATATTTTTTCCAGTGAGCAGTTTACACAGTAATTACAGATTTGGGGTTAGCTTTTGTATTCCTAGGAAGCATTTAATATTTGTAAACAGCAGCAATAAGATTAATTAGGTGGTATCATACAATATGGCAGTTTGAAGCTCCTGTGTTGTCTGTAAGCCATGGTGAAGAAGGGACACTGGGTAAATCATTGTGATTCTGTACAGTTAAGTAGCTGGTTAAGGGTCTTTTCAGGTATCCCCCTAGCTGCACAAGTCAGAAAGTTCTTTAAATAACAAAAGGGAAATTCTGTAGGGGGCTTTCTCCAGGTAGAGCAGGGTTTGGGGCAAAAAAATAAATATGCAACAGTATTGAGCAAAAGAAGAAATGGCCACCATCAGGAGGCTGAATGATCACACAGACAATGAGTGAAAAATGGACTGTGCACAAAAGAGGCCAATGGTGAATCAGGGGAGTCATCATTTATCTCTGAAAGTATAACTGCTTTAGTTGTACTTTTTCATTACTGGGAAGAAAAAGTGTGAGTGCAAACAGCAGAGGCATTGATAGTCTCCTGGTCGATTAGTCAGGCAAGTCTTGAAATAAAACAGATATGGATGTTTCTTTTAGTTGTGGAACTGTGCACAGTGGCATCCTAGCAGTTGCAGAGGAAAGCTAACACTGCATATTCTAGGTTGCTTTAGACTGCTCTGTGCTTTCAGGTTGTGTGGGTTACTTAGTCACTTATTACTTAGATAGGTACTTAGGTGAAAGCTTCACGTGGTTTCTGCTGTACTGAGGTCTAGTTAAAATGGGTACTCCCTTTTAGAGATTAAACTAAGGTTAAAAAAATAAAAGTCTGAAGTTTGGAGTGAGTAAAATAAGACAGTGCATTCTGGGGTTTATTTTAAAGCTTTGCTTATACAGATGAAGAGCCATTGCATTTCTTAAGTGCTCCATGTATTTCTCTTGAATTATTCACAAACCCTGCAGAATATGTCTTTGCCAGGTTGCCAGCTGCATAACTTAGACATTTTTGGTGACACTTTGCAAAAACAATAGGTGAGATCTGGCAGCCTCTGTCATGTCATGGGTTCTGGATGCTGAGCACTCTGCAGTCGCTCTTGCTTACCATACTAACCCATTGCATCCCCCACATACTGATGTATTTCAATTAGCCCTGTGGTTTAAGTGATGGCAGCGTGCCACCCTCAATTTCAAACTGACATACTCATTGTGCACTGGAATTTAACCACGGATAGTAATTAATTACTCGTGTTGTTCTGATTCCTGAATAAATGAAGCCATGCAGCTCACCCTTGCAGGGCAGGCTTATTGTCAGCTCAGCCATTAGTAGCCTGAGTCTGCCAATAAAAATAAAAGCCTATTGGGATTTTTTTGGCATACTTATACTCTGCTGTTCTTTGGATGCAGAGACGGAGAACCACCTTGACAAGGCACATTTAGAGCAGGTACTTCGCTGCCTACTTTTCAGTTGTTAGACTTAAGCAACATAAGCATCTCTGTTGAATTCTCATTGGGTTATGTTAATTCTATGGCTTCATTAATTACCCTGTATCAATAAGAAAAGGCAGCTTTTAGCCTCCTAGCATAAGAGAGGAAAAGAAATAGTGGTATCAAAGGAAAGCTTCAAAGACAGGCAGAGCTGTCTCTCGGGTAATTTCTGATCCCTGCATTCTTTCCACTTCAAAGCTGGATGTGTGTGTGTTTGGGTGAAAGGAGGGTTGAATCTGATTCCTCTAATAAGTGTTGGCACCAGACCTGTTTGATATTGGATGCAGGGAACATTCTGATTTGTTATCGTCTTTGAAATCGTTCAGACGACCTTCAGAAAATGGCCTCTTGTTCCTTATGCTGAGGGTGGGTGGGGAGAGTGGGGCAGTGGGAAAAAAAAGCCCCTGTTTAATTCACATGCAGAGGATGCCCTGAAATTGTGCTTTCAGCAGTTTTTTAGTTACAAATGTGTGTCTTGATTAAAAGTGAAAAGTTGAAGAATAATAGACCTATAACGATGCATTGTTTAATCTGCCTCTGCCTTAATCCTCTGTTTCAGGGGGAAAGGTGGGCAGTCATTTAGGATGTATGCATGTGGTTTGGGAGGGTTGGTAGCTTTTCTTTTTTTTTTTTTAAACTTGGAAAACATCATGACTGTAAGACAGACATTCATTACCTTTTCAGCTTTTCAGTCTTCATGCCAACTAATGAGCATTCAGAGTCTGTTGGACTCATCTTAATGCAGCATCTGAAGTGGATTTTTATTTTATTTATTTATTTTTTGTTGTTAGATCTTGGGTCTAACTAGAGAGGATTACGTCCTTGGTTTGATCACTAGAGATTAGCAAAACCATATATACATTCCAATTATAGCAACTCTGCAGCCAATGAAAGACTTAAATTACTTGAAAACATATTTTTTAAAATACACATTAATTTTTTACTTTCTAATGTAGAGTTTTCTAATATGTAAATGCAATCCTTCCTTCCTGACAGGACCAGGTCTATCATTACACTGCAAATCAAGCTCAGGTCCAAGTCCAGACTGAACTGGCACTTGTGGAGTATGAATGTTGTTGGTGTTCACACAGGTTCTTGATCCCACCCTAAGAGCTAAATGTAAAAAGGTTTATAGGCATGTGCCTCAGAGCATTTCTGTCTTCATCTATCCTGGAAAAGGCATCGAGATGGCAGCTGCCTTTTGTCTTGCGGCAAGGTCAGCAGTACTAAGCCATGAAACATCTATCCTAAAGTGGTTTTTAAAGTCTTTACCATCACCTCCTATCCAGGCTGAGGTCTGTGGACTCGAAGAGTCACTTCTGTACCAATATTCAGAAGTGGGCCACTTAGCAGCATTGCTCTTAAAAGTATGGGAACTTTTAGTGTTCCAACCCTTCTAGTAATGTTGAATTACTGGGGTTCAGCATCTTTCCTCCTGCCTCCTTCACCCTCCTCTAGTGTGTTTTACTTACTTGATAAGATTTTCTTCCTTTCGACTCAGACTTATGGACTCGCAAGACAGAACTAACATCATCAGTGGTACCTACAGAAATGGTGATGAACCACCATTATGGAAACCATGTCCAACAGTGTTACCTAGCACTCAAGGAGCTTTACCTCCTTCATGAATTCACTCCAAAAATCATTTTGTTTTGTTTAGTCTAAGATCCCTGAGGATGATGCTGTGACACCTTTCCTGTGACAAGTTTTCTGCGAGTGGAATTGTTGAGTACAGTGGGATCTGTAGAAAAAAAAGAAATTATGTGCCAATCTGGGATTGATGGAAGTTCCTCTTGGTTTTCCCTGTCCATTTTCGTTGACAGAATACAAGATACTTCACAGAGCTGGGCTAAAAAATCATTAGCATGTCATTTGAAACTGGTTGTTTAACAAGGACAACCCTACCTTCTGTTTTCCAAGGCTAATTAAACTTATTCTTTTAGTTTGTACATAGTTGGACACACATTTAAGTCATGGATGTGTGCAGTTACTACAACCTTCAGTCTCTTTTAGTGTTTTTTTTGTCTGCAAATGTAAATACAGTTTCCTAAGGGATGTTGTATTTAGCCTCAGTAGACCAATGCTTTGGCTTAATTCAGCTAAACATTGTCATTTGTAACTGGATCAGTTATTCAGACACAAGACAAGCATAAACTTAGAAAAATGCTCTCATTTTAGAAACAGACTGAAAGTGATGAATATTTGCATAGATCAGCCACAACCCTATACAAATTATTATTTTGCTTTTTTCAAAAGATAATGTGTTAATTCAACAGGCCTTGTATATTATTAAACCATTTTTTTAATTGGAACTATGATAGGAACTAGGTTCATTCTCTATTGTAATACAAAGAAAATCTTGTATCATTAATTCCCTTTCTTGGATTGCAACAGGTAAAGGCAATGGGTCAAAATAGTGAACTGAGAAATGTGTCCCTGTAGATCTGATTGCCTGCTCTCTTAATTTGAACAGCTGCTTAGCCTCTTTTTTTTATCATAATCACATTGTAATATATAACTTTTTTCTTTTTCCCTACTGTAGCTTGACATATGGTCTAAATCCAACTATCAAGTTTTTCAGAAAGTAAGTCTCATATTTTTTTTTCTACATAATGTGTACAGGAGATATGTGGAGTTGATTTTAAATGTCTAGGCCCTTATACAAAAGAATTCAGGATTTATTCCTTTGTCATCACAACTTGGAGATATCAAACAATAATCTGTCGTAAGAGAGAACTGTAAATAGAAAAGCAGATCACTTCTGCTTTTATTTAATTTGGATTTATTTTCCATCACAGTTGTAGTTCATTGTTTGGAATAGAAAATTGGAGATTACGCTACTCTAGCCTTAACATTTCATGAGGAATCTTCAAGCACTCCTTTTTCAGTTTAAATCTTTTGAGGGAGTAAAGACTGTTTCGGTTTCGTTTGGATTTTGTTTTGCTGTTTTCATTGGGTTTGGTTGCCAGTCTCTCATGAGGACTTTTCTTCCCATGGTGGTGTAAGCAAAGGAGTAACTTACTGACATGAGTACCATTCCAAAAAGTAAGAAAAGACCAATGAGAGAGTCAAAACAATAGGTATAAAGTTACTAAGAAGTGTATTTTGGATGGATCTATATTTTGCTGTTTTCCAGGCAGGGAAGGAAAGATTTCTCTTTGAAGTCCTCTTGTCAAAATTCTGTAAGTCCAGACTGATCTGGGTTTAAATTCCTCTTTCCTTACCTTCAAGCCACAGTTCAAGGAGCTCGAGTCTCCAGCTAGTGCACTTGCTTCCTTTTCATCTGCTTTTGTATTTTGTGGAACAAATGGGGGTCAGGGACTCAAAAGGGCATGAAAGCAGGGGTCAAAAGTATGGCATATCAGCTCTATTTGTGGATCTTCCTTCCAAGATTTCAAATGCAGTCAGAAGGGGAGATGTTTGACCTATGATATTAACCTGCTAGAGATCAAACAGCAGCTTTTGAGTAGGCTGGTTACTCTCCCTCTCTGCCTAGCATTAAAGCAAAATTTTGCTGCAGTTTATTCTTCACCCCAGAGATTAGTGGATTAAATACTCCTTCCTTTTTTTTTTTTTTTTTTTTTTTTCACTCCTCAGAAATATTTAGTGTCGAGTTGGGTAATACAGCAGGAAGTCAAACAACATAAATCTTAGCAACTTCTTTACTAGTATGCTTTAAAGTAATTTTCAAAATCTAATAAATTAAAGGTTCGGTAATTAAAAGCATCATCTCAATTTCCTCATGTGTGTGTTCCATTTTAGCATAAGATGTAGTCTTCCTGATTGTTATAATTTGTAAGAGTTAAGTCATATTGCCACTGTTTGTACTAAATTATAATAAAACTTGAAATTTTGTTTATACAGTTTTAATAGTAACAGTAACAACTAAATGCAACTTAGGTTAGGGTATTAGGTGATGGCCTTCAAACCAAAGGTGGAAAAAAGGGAGAAAACATGAATTTCCTGTCTTGTTGCTGCCTGAATGGTTGCATCGTGGATAAATGAGAATCTTTATTCTCTACCTAATCCTCTAAAATAATGTGATGTGACCTGAATATTAAGTTCCTGTTTTCCAGTTCTCTGTTTGTAAATAATAGCAAATGCATTGATATTTACAAAAACCAAAACACAAACCTCCAAAACAAAAAACAGAGAAAAAACTGCAGGAAACTGCCTGTAACTGGTTGAACAGCTGTTTGCATTTTTTTTATAGTAGTTTTATAAATTTTGTTTCCAGCTCTGGCACTGTTTTACCTTGGGCAATTTAACCTCTCCTTGGATCAGTTTTCCACATGCCTTAGGCTGGGGTAATACTTGCTGACTTCACAAGAGCTATTGCTGAATTTGTTGTATGGTGCTCAAGAGTCTTGCATGAGAAATGGGATAAAAATGCAAGGTGATGGTGCTTTCTAATCAATAGATTCTGTGCTATTGAGCTGATAGTTAAAGAAGTTAAGGCTAGGACTGAAGTCAAGTTTTCAAACAGATGATAGAAAATGCTGTGGTTCAGCATAGTAAGTTTTTTCCCTGGAGTGCTGTGCTTGGTTTGGTTTTCTCTTTATTCTCTGAAGCTGCACTTGTATCCATTTATAATACCCAGGACTAGTGCTGTATTCCTGGGTAGCAAAATAGCAGTAGCAAAATAAAGGAAATAGATATAATTGTGGTAGAGAAACTATTATAGTCTGTTACTAGTGTAGGATCTGTACTGTACTGCAGGATCTTGAAAACAAATGTTTTCATGCCATTAGAAAATTGTCAATAAATGTGTCGGAGCACACCTGGGTGCTCCTGGAGCAGGTGTCTCATGTTGGGCACCAGGAACACTGCATTGAAGTGCTGTGCTGAGATGGAAAAATACAGATGAGGAACTGCCCCCAGGGAGGAGGCTGGGTCACCCTTTCCTCCTTTAACCCTGTAAAATCAATTGTCCCTCTGAAGGACAGGGCTGTTGCTCTATAAAAGCTGGACCAAGTTCTCCAGCTCTGTCTTCAGTGATAATATAACATCTGGAGCTCACAAAGTACCTGCCTGTGGTAGCTGCAAGCCTGTCAAATTCTCACAGGGTTGCAGAATGACATTCTAGGTGAAGGACCAGACCTCTGCTCTTCAATCCAACCCTGTCAAACAAAGCTAAATTTGTCCTGATTTTTTGTTTGCAAACATAGACTGTGTCAGCAAGCCTTTTTTCTCTCCTTCTTATTAGGCAGGATACCCAAGTGTGTGCAGTTTGATGGGGGATGGCTCCCGGAGGGCCTATTACAGTTAAAGTGTACAGTCATTTTCTAAGTTCCCTGGAGACTTGAATCTCTTCCTGGGGTGAATAAGCTTTATAGGCACTGAATCCACCAGCAGGGTTAGACTCAGAGAATGGAGCTTGAAAATAGGAGAGGGAAGGCTGAAAGGGCAAACTCACAAGGAGCAAAGAAAAGGTTTTTCAGACTTCCATCTTGGTCTGACATTTAAACTCCACAGGAGAGGCAACTGTTTTGATCTTAAACCTCCTTATTTTAACACCTTGCATCTCTTGATCCACTAGCACAAGAGGAGGAACAAAAGGGGAAAAACAGAAATGTTTTGGGGCTTTAAGTCTTGGTAGGAAGAAGAGGGCTGTATAATTCCTGGTTGTGAAGATTATACATGTATATATATATATATATACACACACACGTGGTAGAGAATGGTGCAATATGCATAAGTTTGAGTTAAAAAAAAAACAAATCATATGGCGTAGTGGAACTGCTATGAGTTGATCAAAATAGGAGATGGTGTCAAACATGAATTTCTCAGGCAGCTCAGTTAGGAGCAGCATAGCTGGTTTTGCTGTGTAATGTGACCAGTTTGGCTGTTTGAGTCACATGCATAGGCTTTAAATCCATTTATTTCTTTGTTATCTCAGAGTCCTATTCTTATTTTCACCTAAGTGGTCTCTCAGTTTTAGCATTCCACAAACTGGTTTTGTTTTGGCTTGGTACACTTGCACCAAGGCACATCTGAACCTGAACTTTGAGAAGCTGTTTTGCCTATCCAGCTGTTTGGGAGCTGTGTGGTCTCAAAATGTTGGAACTCGAAACACAATTTTCACCACTACAAGGACACATAACTATTGTAATGTATGAAGATGTATTCCTGTCAATAAGCTCAGAATAAAATCATATGCAGGATGAATGCATGCATGAGACAAACATTGGGCTATTGATGATGTCTGTTCAAGGAGAGGAGATGGACTGTTCCAGGGTCACATGGATGTTTGCTCCTTTGTGTGGTCAGTGCTTGGCTCTGTTCAGAGCCCTGCTTAGGTGAGATGAAATCTCTGTGACCCAGTCCAAATAAGCATAACAAGCAAAATAAAATCTTAAACACACTGGAAACAACTGATAAATCCTACACTTCAGAGAAGTCCAGTAGTGCTTTACCGAAAAGGGGTGTGAAGGGTTTGTGTGGAGTTTGTCAGTGCTTGCTTGCACTCTCATCCTCTCGAGGATCTCCCATCCTTCAGGCACTGGTTTCTGTGCACCAGATTCTCTCCAAAGAGACTCAGAGGTGGTCTCGGAGATCAGGTTGAGTGATGGGAATCCTCGAAAATGAGGATAGGCATTTTTGCAGTTTATAAAAGGTCTAAACACTAATAAATTATTTTAAAATTTTTAAAAATTTCATTTAGTGCTGCGATCATCCTCCAGAATTCACTGCTGCAGCTACTGTTACAGCCATGAACTTAGCAGGGTTTAAAAAAAAAAAATTAAAACTTTCTGGGGATTTAGAGAATCCCTTCACATTAGATGGAGGTGTCAGTGCCATACTTAAGGGAATAAATGAGTAAGTGGCAAGGGAAACTATGGCTTGTAAAGGAAGTTTTGCACCTGCATTTGAAAAGCATATTTATTGGCAGTAAGATAAAATACTATGAGAGAGAGAGAGAGCTTCTCTAATTTGGTCATGTGTTCTTACGTATTTGTGTTTTTATGCCACATGTATCTTCATCCATCTTATGGAACATAATGAGTCTGTGGTGGAGCAAAACTGTACCACAGGTCTTTGTTTTTTGTGTTTGATATTCCACTCAGAGGAAGCACTTTTTTAGTTGGGGTATTTTGTTTCGGGTTTTTTTTATTAATGAATTTTCAGCTTTGGGATTGCTTTATGACTAACAAGTGTCAGGAAGGCCAAATGATACCACATTTTGGATGTGTCACCTTTGGAAAGCGTATTTCAGCAGAGCAGCACTTTCAAGTGGGTAAAGAAATGCTCTAGCAATGACTGGTGTGGATTCAGTTGAGACAGATAAGAGGGGGCTTGGTTTTTGCTCATCCCTGAGTGTTGCTGTCATGAGCTATTTCTAGTTTGCTGAGCAGTCAGCTGGGAGAGGGCTGTCAGGAGTCCAGGTCTCCCTGCTCTGCCCTAGAACAGCAGTGGGGGCTCACCCAACAGTTTCTCACTGGGTCTCAGACATCCCTGCTTGGGCCTGGTTGTTCCCCGAAAGTGACAAGTACATGTGATTTAATTTTCATGAAGTGACAAGGAAGATGAGGTTTGGTCCAGTCTCAATCTGCTTTGTATTCCTGATGTACACAGTGCCCTCAACAAGGCAGCAGATGCATTTTAAAAGTACATGCTTATAGTCAACTTGAATTTGGAAGCAAAAAGGAGAGGGGAAAAGAAAAATCTCAGGAAATGTAATGAACTATTAACAAGAAGGGAAGTTTTTATGTTCAAATGGAGTCTCTTTGCCAGAATTGGTTTTTTTTCCATGTAACTAAAGCCTCTCTTGCTCTGTCTCAAAGTGCTTGGTTAAACAAGAGCTGTTTTATTTAGTAAAGTTGTGCTTCAGGAGATTGCCTTGTCTGTCGTTTTTTTTTTCCAGACAAAAATTCCAAGTGCTTTACAATATATGAACTGTGAAATATTGAGCTTTTTTGCAAGATCTCTTGAAGATCTATTTTGAGGTCCAGAGCAGCAGCTATCTCAATCAATATGTGCTCTTCTGAATATGTTCCCATAGAAAAAGAGGTAGAAAAATTGGAAAGTGACTGATAATTTAGATAGCAGTAGAGAAGGTAGAGCCATAAAGTGAAGTTAATGTACAAAATGTCATCCTAAACCCAAGAAAAATTAGTTTGTGATTCCAACTTGGCTGGAAGAAAAAGTGGGTCCCTTCAGTGAGCTGGTGCATATGTAGTTTGTTTTGCTTTGCTTTGGTGTGAAATCATGCGGCCATTAGCAAAGCTGGGTATTGATCTTTTGTTTTCCTTTTTTTAAATCTTGGCCAGTCTGTTCTTTCTCTCATCATCTCTTATCTTGTTGGGGTTTAATTCTTCTTTCACTCCTCTGCACTGCCCAGTTTACCATTTACTCAGCTCTTCTGGTTTTTTGCAGGGCTTGGGGAGAGGTTGTTCCCCAACTCCTCTTCCTCATATTTGACACCCACTTTGATCTTTTTTAGAAGCACTTTATCAGCATTTGCTTATGGTAGAAGTTGCCTCCTTTTTGTTCAGAAAACGTTTATTAGTGTTCTAGCAATGCTGGGCTGCCTTTTATCTCCCTGTGGAATCTCATTAGCTTTACATTACAATAGGAGCAGCATATGTGCAACTTTGCCGAAGTGGCCAGTCAATTTAAATTTTTTAATAGCAATATTTCTTTTAAGCATCTTTCTTCCCTGCCAAGAGAAAACAACTTTGTTGTTCAGGGAAAAAAAAAAAACAAGTTTGTTAGAAGTAGAAATACAGCAGAAGGGGAGCGGCTGCTCATAAATATTTTCAGAACTTTCTATTCTTTGACATGTCTGGTACTATCCTATAAAAGCATCATCTTAAAGGCAAAAAATTCACATAGCTACTAAGGTTTAGATTACAGTAATTTCTGAACACTCCATGAGATGTGTTTAAAGAAATTACTGATTTGAGTTATGCTGTGCTACTAATGCACTGTTAATCATGTTATTTCTAATAGATTTTTTTAAATGGGGTAACATATAAATAGCTTAAGCAGCCTGAGGTTCCTTTTGTGAATATTTTTACAAACTCCCCAGAATGTGCGCAGTCCCAAGAGTTTTTCCTTCTAAATGTTAGAATCACATGTCCTTGTTCATGCTGAATGGAGCTGCTTTTGGAGTTGTGCACAAATTGGTGGGGAACAGAATCTGTTTCTAAAATTGTAGTGTAACTTCAAACTAGATTCAGAATAGGACAGACTGGGATGTGGTGTTCTGTGGAGGAAGTTTGTCTGGTGTGAATTAGAGCCTCTCTGTACACGGATTTATTCAGGAATGTCTTTTACAGATTCACCTCCCTGAATAGCTTCAAGCTTGAGTCTCTTTCTCCAGTGAAGTTTGAGTGCTTCAGCACAATTTATGCTGCTGAAATACAAATCAGGAACAAGTGGAGCTGTTAGCTGGGAGTAGCAATTTTAATTTCACTTCACACTTTATCTTACTTAAAATTTACTATAGTACATAGACAAGCCTTGAGAAGGGCACTGCTTATCCATATTAAAACTAGAAAATACAATTTCATCCCTAAGTAGACAATCACATAGTTGGATACTTTGATATCACTAATGAGAACCATTAATTGATTTACAAGTTGCAAGATGTGAAAGCTCTCATGGCTGTGTTGTCTTGAGTTCTTTAATAGTCCAAACCAAAGAACTATGTCAAGCATTTGTGTTTTAAGTCTAGAACTTCTGAGGAGCAGCAAACTGCTAACCTTGCTAATAACTTTGGAAGCTGACAGGCTGAATACTGTTAGTGAATTGTATCATAGCTGTAAGAAACTGACAGAATAATTTAAAAATAGTAATGATTTTTTAAAAAAATTATAAACCTATTGAAGCATTGATGTGTTTTCCTGTGGTTTTTTTGGTTTTTTTAATTATTCTTTTTATTGTAAGTGTACATTTTTTTTAATATTCTGTCTAGCTGTAATTCCCAAATGTAAGATATTGTTATGGCTCTGTCTGGGAAATTAAAAAGCTTTCTATCAGAAAGCTTTTAGTAATGCAAGTTTTTATAAACCATAATCATATTAAGTGATTTCTGGCTTCAGAGGAAATGAGACTGAGAGCTCAATTCCTGCTTCTTCAACAAAAGTCACCTGAAATAGGACTACAAGAGTTAAATATTTTAAGTTTTTCCATTTAAAAAATTGAGAGTTTACTCACTTTTCTGTAAAAGTGCAGTTTCAAGTCATGGTACTTAGTTTGTTAAGATCAGGGAAAGGGATGGTATTTTGTTGTTGCTTTGGAGTTGTTTTTTTCTGCTGAAACAAACCAGTTTCATCAGAAACTGTTTGGTTTGGTTTTTTGAAGTCTTGGCCTCTGCTCTTGCAAATTGGTTTTCCAGAACTATTTAATTCAGGCACAGCGTTGACAATGCTTTTTCTCTTGTTGAGCTAATCATAGCTTAAAGGATATAGTCTTTCTCAAAATAAATACCAAATTTAAATTTAAATTAAATTTAAAGGGAAAACCAAAGTTCTCTCTTCTATATTGATTTGATTAGTCACTTTGTTTGTTTATGATGTCACAGAATACATGGGATTTTAATCACAGATTCTCCTCTTAATCTGTAGACATTTGAAAATTAGGCAAATTATTTGCTATGGATGCTTTTATTTTATATGTTACAACATATTTTGTTTTGCTTTCTTACTGCCAGCCCAGTTGTAGAAAGCCTGTGGGGTTAGCACAGGAGCTACCAGTCTAGATTCTTTTACCAACACTGTTAGTTTCAACCATGGTACGAACTTATAAAAGTGTTTGATTTTACTGTATGCATACAGAGTTATTTACCTTGATTGCTTCAGCTCATTCTTGTATGAAGTTGGCAGAGGGAATGGAGGCTCGCTGTCAGAAATTACCCAAAATTACTTGGAGAATGTCTTCACAGTTGTGTAATCTTTGGTTTGCTACTTCCCCATGGAATACACACTTCTTTCCTGCAGATAAACACTGCTGGCTCTGAAAGGCAGAATGAACTAGTGTATGTTCTCCTTTTCTGTGATACAGGTGACAGATCATGCGACCACTGCTCTGTTGCACTACCAACTGCCTCAAATGCCAGATGTGGTAGTCAGATCTTTCATGGTAAGTATATTGGAAAATATAACTTTCCAGATAGACTTCAGCATGCTTAGAGTGACTGGCATGAGGCACTTCTGATACAGTTCTAATTTCCCTTATTTAAACAAGCTAGACAGGAAAGAAGGACTTTCATGCTTGGGTTCTGATACCTGGATGAGGATGTAGAGCTCGTTCACATTACCCTGGGATAATTGGTGTTGGAAGACTGAGCTGTATACAGTTCTGACTCACTCACAGGTCTCAACATTTGCTTGAGAATTCCGGTTTGCAAAGCTACTCTGGGTCATCGCTAAAGACAGGAGAAAAAACTCTCTCAACCAAAACCTTTGCTGTGGGCCACTGTTCATACTAAGTCAGGAGGGGAGTTCTGTATGTAGGAAGTCTGCTCCAGGGGAAATTCCCCAGTAAGAGGAGACTGCCAGGTTCCAGCTGAGGCAACTTCCTCAGTGTGGGAATTGATGAGAATTATGGGACAATGATGGGAGGGAGGAACATGGTCGGGAAGAGTCCGTTTTGCAATATCCACTTTCAGCACCAATTTTGTTCCTAAGGAATTGAAAATCCTCTCCCAGCAAGGTCATTTTTGGAATCAAGGAAATCCTTAACTGAAGTATTCTGCTGTTTTCTTACTAAATAAAAATAATCCAATGCTGCTCCACCTTGATATGCAGGCTTAGGTTTAGCACCTGTAATTCTCTTTGTATTTTAGCATTTTATTTGTGAAATAACTTGTATATAAGCAGCCCTGTTAATCTGAGGACTAAGAACAAGTTTTTGTGAGTTAGAACTCCTTTCACCAAGATGAATTTTGGGAGTGGAGATTCTTGCTGTTCTCTCTGCTGCAGTCTCCCAGAGGAGGCTTTTGGGAGAGGTTTCTCTGCTCTTCAGACTTTTTCCTTCACTTAACTTACATTACCCCTTCACCTGGATCAATGTAACTGAGGCTTCTGAATACAAACATCTGATTTTGCCATTCACAATCTTTAGGTGTGTACAGTAGCACTGCATCTTTTATATCTTTAATTCCCACTGTATAGGTTCAGATCAGTCAGACTTCCCTACCTGCTGTGCTGGTTTGTTTATTTAATAAAAAGGCCACTAAGGTGAGAGATTTAGAAAGGTCTTTTCTCTTGCAGTGTATCTTAAAATAATAGGTTTTGAAAGGTGAAAGCAACTCTTACTGGTCAAATCTATGTTTCAACATGTTGCTGAAAATTAATGTGTAATAGAATGGGTAGCACGTTTGTTTAAGCCATGGACCTGCCTTATTGATTTGATAAAACACTGCTAAAACTTCCAACAAAGCAAAACCAGAGGTACACCACCAGTGTCAATATGTTGGTCCTTTCACATGTCAGCTGTGCAATCCACATAACAGGATGTAGTGAAGGCCTCATTTTCTGATGGGAATGAAGAATGCAGGGTTGTTTGTATTTTTTCTTTCAACAGGTGTCTTGAGTGCACAATTTAACTTCATTTACCTATTTTTGTATTATGGTTCAGAAAATTCGATTTCTCTGTAGTGCAAGCAAAACCCATCCAAGCTGAAGTAAATAACAGCAATTTAGTTGTAGTGTTCTGTTGCCCTTGTCCCCATATTTACTGCTAAACCCAGAGAAGATGTAGTTCTTTTGGAGGAGAGTTATTGACAGCCAAAGGTTTGGTTGCTATAGAGAAGGCTCTGATGAAGATGGAAGGATTTGTTTCAATAAACTCAGCTGACCTCTTCTTCAGAGAACAATTTTCTCTTATCGATGTAATTCAATAGGACCTGGAATGACAAGATTCATGTGCATCCTTCACAATATAAATGTGCTGGTCTAGGTGTTTTTTAGTAGTATATCTCCTTGAGTTGGGAATCAAGTTATGGAATCCTCTTTGCTATGGATGATGGTGGAAACAATCCACTTTAAAGGAAGGAACTTTACCTGGAAACACCTGGACTTGCTCTGTGGTGTTCAGCACTAGCCTTTTATATATATATATATATCACTGTAATCAGATTTAAAATGGTAGAGTATTTTTATGACCAATGAGTATTGATCTTAAAATTGCATTAGAAAGGAAGTTATTTAGTTTGCTGTGAAAGTCTTTAAATCTTCAGTTATGAAGAGTTCAGACCATTGCAGCGTGATTGCAGCAGGGGTGTGATAGATGGTCATAGGAAGAGAAAACCAATATTTGGTTGAAGAAGGTACCCATCAAGAGCAATTATATTCCAGTAAAAACATGAGGCAGGTTACAATATTTGTCTTCCATCATGATTCTCCAGCTGCAAATACCTCCTACTCAGAGTGCATGAATTTCTATTAACAAACTTGCTTAAGTGACTATAAAAGCAAAAGATGATTAATAAAGTGGGAATTCAGCTATACAGTGACCTTGTAATCCTTGGCATGTTTCTGTTTATAAGATCGCTGTGTACCTCGCTGGGGCCTCGCCAGAGTGCATCCTCTGTCCTTGCTATCACTGTTTGACAGGAATGATGACAAAGGGGAATATCTATACCCAGTTTTCTTAATTTCTCTCCCTTTTCCTTTTAGACCTGGTTAAGAAGTTACATAAAGCTGTTCCAGGCTCCTTGCCAGCGCTGCGGAAAGTTCCTGCAGGATGGTCTGCCACCCACCTGGAGGGATTTCCGAACACTTGAAGCTTTTCATGACACGTGCAGGCAATAGTAGCTCAGCCACTGAGACAAGAGTGAACAATCTTGTTGGACTGAGAAGAGAGCTGATGGTTGAATAGGTGGTTCAATGAACCTTTTCTGAAGGTTCATTCTGAACCTTTCATACTGTACCAAGCAGTGAGGTTGCACTAAGATGTTTTGACTATTTAAAAGCCATCAGTCTGCAAGGTACATGTGAGACTGATGTATTTTGAAGATGGTAAGATCTGTGTGAGAGCACTTGATGCTTCTGGGGTGAAATAATATGTCTGGGGAGATCTGACAGTAATAATTGTTATTCTAAACTTTAATGAAAAAAATCTGTGTACAGATTGTGTTTCGTGACAGAATTTGCAACATTGAAAACTTTTATAAGCTTGAAATAAATTTTGTATTCCAGAATTTGTGCTATTTATTTCATTACTTGATCAACAGAATCCTTGGGGTTTTTTGGTGTGAATTTTTCAAGGCTGCTCTTTTCTTTAGAAAAAATGGAAACTTCTAAACATGTATGCTGATGTGGTGGGGTGATGGTTGCTGTTGCAGGGCTTATCTGAGTGCTGGTCTTTTTCTGGAAGAGATTATGGTGTTGATTAAACATGGAATTTCAAAGGAATGTGGCAGCTTGGAAGATGCAACATACTTTCCACGGCGGGGGGGGCAACAGATGTTTCCCTTTAGTGAAATTGTAATGAAAAATGTTTGCAAAAATCTGCATGTATTAAGTGGTTAGAAAACGTGTGATGAGCAGGGACAGCTTGAATAATTCATCATGTTTTAGGGCTGAAATTAGCAGAAGAATTCAGCCCTAAAGCACAGCTTCTGCAGAAGAAACACATGCAGCACATTTCCTAAGTGATTTAACATTCACATGCAACATGGCAGTGGAGAGCAAGATCCCTCACAGTGGTCCTTCCACTTGGAATGCCAGAGACTGGGAATGTCCCTGTTCCAGCTGGATGCTCAGTGCCCTGGGGCGGTAGCAGGTTAAGTGTCTTCTCTGGTATTTTCTTGAGACCTGTGCATTTCATCTGTCATTTCCTGGTAGCCAGTTTGATGAATTCAGCTGTCATTCCTGGCACTGCACCCTTGTTTCCTTCACAAGGTACAAAGGCTTCAGTAATAAGCTCACTTTTGGGAGCTGGCAGAAGCTTTGTCAATCAGATGATTTTCAAATAAATCTGAGGTACAGTGCTGCAGGTGAATTTTTGAGGTTCTTTCTGTGTGGAAAGCTTCTGTTGCAGGAGGAATAGTCACCCCTCTTGAAAGCTTTGGTGGTGGCAGAGTTTGGCTTGTTTTTTGCAAGTAATGCTAAATGAAGTTAGTCATATTTAATGAAAAAAAGGGGACAAAAATCAGGACAGGGAGGGGAGGGACTCTTCTTTGCATCACCCTGTACATGCACGGTACTGAGTTAACTGTTTGCTGGTAACATAAAAGACTGAGCTCCCAAAGACAGCAGCTCCTGCCTGCAAGGACAGCTTGTGTGGTGTGAATTTCACCTTTTTTAGGTCTGTCTCATATTAATGAAAGAAAAAACTGAAAGACAATACATGTTTATAACTTCTTTTGGAGGCACAGCATTGGGTATGAAAAATGTTTATTTGTTTGAGGGTTTTGGTGAGATTTTTGTTTTGTATACTTGTTTCCTCTCCCCATCACCAAACAAACATGGCCAGAGCTGGGGGATAATGGCAGTTTTCTGTCCAACTACAGCTGATCTACCTAATGAAAACTCGTGCTTTTGTTTGACCCAAGCAGCCTTCCCAGTATAAAGATCACTCAAGACAGAACAATGTGTGCATCTTAGATGAGAGACAGCCTTGTAAATAAGCAGCCCTGCTATCCATCCTGTTACTGTACTAATTAGAAGGTGTGGGCTTCTGATAGTGTAAGCATTTTTTTTTTATTAGAGAGGTCATAATATGGTATCCAAGCTGCTTTAGGCTCTGCTGTCTGCTCCAGTCTGTTTATATTTAAATAATGGTGTAGCAAATCCTGAAGTTCACAGAAGTATTGTGTGTGCAGTTGTGTCTTGGCACTCAGTGAGAATTAGTTGTAGAAAACATCAGCAGTCTCTGTGTTAATTGAGCCTGAAATTTTAAACCTGTAATTGGCAAGCCTGGTGGAGAGTTGTAAAATTCACTGTGGGTACTTCACTACAAAAATAATTGTCCTTACTGAAGTGCAACACAAACCTGTTGGTCACATTCCTTCCCACAGGAATCTGCAGCAGGAGGGAATATTCTCTCCTTTCAAGACCCTAGGTTAAACAACCATTTCTATCCCTGCCTTTAAGTGCAACAGGTTGGATTGTATCTGGTTTGGGCAGTGGAGTTCAAGCTGTCTGAATTCTTCCAGAGCTCATGAATGTCAGCAGTTTGGATACGGAACCTGCTGGACTCTGCTCCCTGTCCTGGGTGGCAGGTGCCTGGTTAGTGCTGAGCTGGGAATGCCAAACAAGCTCACTTCTAGTTTTGAATGTGAGGAAAAGAAACTGGGAGATCACTTGTAACTGAGAAACCTTTTTCCCCATGCAGCCTTTTGGTGGTTTTCCTCAGCTTTATAGCTTGGTTACTGGACATATGTATTTTTCTTTTCTCCCCCCCATATAAAAGTGATGGGTGACAAAAAGCAGTTGAATTGCAAGATGAGTAACCTTGCTTTTTATTTCTGTTTGGAGTTTGTTGCAGCTTTTAAAACAGCTCAGATCCTTAAGGCAAGCAACCAGCAAGGACCATGATCACTGCAGAGTGGTTGGCTCTCACCTCTCCCAGAGCATCTTCTAGAACTCCCTTGCTCCTGATGCTGATTTCTGCAAGGTGAGCACCACTGCAGAATCAGTAGCAGCCAAATTTCACAGAGAGAGAGTAAAGGAAAGTAATCTATATGCAGAAACAACTGTGCTGCTTTTAATGGCTGAGGCTGTGTGTGCTATAGAGCTGTATCACCCCAGCACTGTTGTTTATAGCACAACGATAGAATAATTTCCCCCAATCCTGCAGGAAAATCAGGTTGCCCCTCCCTGCTCAGCAGCATCTCAGGGTCCCTTACCCTCAGCTGAGCTTGCTCTCTCCTCTCGCATCTCCCATGGGAAGAAAGCCCATTTTATTTTCCCATCTGCAAGACCCACCTACTGTGCTTGTGGCACTCGCAAGTGCTAAAGGTTACAAAATCCATCTTTTTGCTAAGAAAGCAACATAATTAATGTGAAAGTTTCTCTCGTGAAGGGAACCCGCAGCAGATGTGCCGTGCAGACTGCAGCCGGCTCCCCTCTTCCCTCCCAGCACCCCTCCTCAGACCACTTTAATTTCTCTGCCAATATTGGACAAATGTAACAGGCTGACTTTTTAATTTTCTACTCCCAGGTCTCCCTTGTCCCCTCATGCATTTTTCATCACAGCTCATGGCTCCCTCCCTGCCTGCCCTGTGAACAATATTGATCCACTGATTAAGCCATCAAGCCATGGCAAACAACTTTAATTTTCTAACCAAAGCCCTTAGTTCTCTTCCCTTTCTTGTGTATGTTACCTTCTTCTGAAGTTTTTAAGGCCTACATGGAAACAAATATATCTTTTTAATTAGTCCCTAGGTTAATTGGGAGTTATGTGTCACCAAGAGCAATCCACCTTGAGATACTAACCCACAAAATGTAAAAAGGGAGAGTGGGAAGTGCCAGATACCGTCCTAGTTTCAAAGCCAAAGTCATTCCTGCTCAAGCGTCTGGAGAAGGGCTTAAAGAGGACTTAGAGTGCTTAGCTGTTCCCTTTGCTCTCTCCCAATAGCCTTAAATTTAACTGGGAAGAGAGGGAGCCCACCACAGTGCACAACACCCATAGACATTCCTACAGCACTTGGGCTCTGGGCACCAGGCTGGGCTTCTGCAAGTTCTTGGACCACATAGGAACATTCTCAGCTAAACCCACCAAAGGCTCCCCAAGGCTTCATGTGCTGTCTATGTGCTCTGAAAACCTGAAGAGTTCCTGCAAGTATATGTGAGACCCACTTTGTCTTGTAGAACATTTTTATGCCATACTGATGATGATAAAGTGAGAGGAGAATCAGGATCTGACCTGAATCCCAGGGCTGGCAGGTGGCTAAATGCACCTTTCTTGCAAACTCAGTACCTGTGGTTTCAGTGAGGCTTTTCAGAATCGCTCTGTGGGTTTGCAAATTGCTTTTCAAGGTAAAAATGCAGCTTAAATATCAGGGTATTTGTCTGTCACTGGAAGCTTTAGAGTTCTGTTGTGTGTAGTGATGCTCTAGTCCTGCCTTTGGTATTGGTCCTTCAGGTGGCACTGAACTGTGAGAGCGCAAATGGGGAAAGGGATATATGGAGGATCCTCGTTCCCCAACATTGGCTCAGCCACTTGTTCTGGTGTCTCCAGATCTGTGAATTTCAAAGACAAGCAAAACCTTCCAAAGGAGCCAGGCCACTGTCAGTGGAGGGTTTGCTGGAAGATGTCTTCACACCCCCATGACTGCCTCATGAGCAGTCCTTCTACTCATATTTAGGTGGGAATCAATCACCCTTTGGTCTGTACCAGCACAGGCAGAGAGCTGACTTCACATGCAAAGTGGTTGAGCAGGAGGCTCAGTTCTCTGCTCAAACCTCACAGTCTGTGCCAAATCCTCCATTTCCCTCAGCTGATCATGAAAGCACCATTGCTAGGTAGGGCTTGTGTTCTCCTAAACCCACCTTGTGTCCTTCAGAAGAGATTTTTCCATGAGTAAATAGTGGAAGTATTGGCTTTGACTGGGTTTCTTCACAGCAGAAGTAAGCTGGCTTTCCTGGGCTTGTTCATCACACAGAAGAAGCTGGGGTCTGGATGGAGTTGGTTGTTTTGTGAACAACAACCCCAGAACAAAGCTGCCATAGAGTCACTGGGGTCTGTCACCCCTCTTGCTTGGGAGGACTCTGAATTCCATACCAGATGATTAGTTCCTATAAAACATGTATGTGTCACAGACTTGTTAGAATTTTTTGAGGTCATCTTTTTTCCTCCCCTTTTAAAACCAAGCGATCAGAACGAGAGACGGCTCCAGATGGACTCCTTGTTAGCCTGAGAAGAGCAGTGAACCCCTTGGGAGGTCAAGGCTGTATATGCTTTTCCAACAGTCAGGTGTTTTTTTATCCTATAGTATTTTATTCTCTGGAAAGCTTAACTGTGGCACCAATACCTGATCACTAGATTTGTGTTGTTAAAATAAAAATGTATTTAAAAAAAGAGAAAAGAAGTGTGGCATGGGACTGTAAATAGTCTTTTATTGTACGCTGAATTGTGAGAACCCAGGGACAGCTGAGCATTTCTCATTATAACCTTTTTATGTTAATAAAGGAAGCTAATTTAAAATTAGCATCCTTGTAGTTGGGAGTAGAGGAGTTTGTGCTGATCAAAAAGTTGCTCTGAAAACCAGAGGGCTGGGATCAAGGACAGAGCTGTTTTGTTATTCCAGTGCTGAGATTGGTCAGTTTGGGTTGAAAGATGCCTGCGTGCACCACTCTTTGGGTCTGTCCTGTTCAATGTCTCCAAGGTTCAGGCAGATCAGCTGAGGATTATTTCCAGACCACAAATACATTAAAAAAAAAAAAAAAAAATTAAAAAAAAAAATGGTGAGGTAATCTGAATTCATTAGAATGTCTGTGCATCGAGAGCATGATTACAGGAGTTAAACTCATGGAAGAAGAACACAGGCTTTGTGGGATTTATGTGCCACATTAGAGTTAACCCATAGTACCAACATTCCAGCCAGCAAGTTCTCACAACAAGCTGCTCATTCAGCATCCACAGGTGAAGAATTTTTGGCAGGAAATCTCACTGTAGCCTTGGTATAAAAATAAAATCAATAGTGGTGAGCAGCAGCCTGTGCTTGTGCGGAGCTGCCATGCGCTTGTCTCCCATCATCTGCACTTTCTGTGTGCATTTTGGTTTTATTAAGGTATTTTTAGCCCTTTTTCTCTCCTTACAGCCTCACTACTGTTGATGATTCCTTCTTTAAAATGCTGCGAAGAAAGCAGGAGCCTGTTTCAGGTTGTTTTCAAGGCACTAAAGTGACAATGACAATGGGGCCCCATTGGTTCCCCCTGGTTCCAAACAATCTCTGCAGCATCTCCAGGGAGATGTGACCTGTGGCCACTGTTCATTTGCAGTGAAATGAAAAAGTCAGCCAGTCATCCTGTCCTGCAGCTGAGGAGGCTGAAACCCACGGAGGGCCCTAAAGAGAAGAGAAATGTCAGCTGAGAATGGCAAAAGGGGGAAGCTCTGCCCACAGCTGGTTGTTGTCTGTGTCCTGCTGGAGGAAGTAAAGCATCCCTGGAGGGGGATGAATGAGCTTGTCCAGCCCTGGGGTCAGGCTGAGCTGGAGACAGGTAAGGTCCCCCAGTTGTGGGGAAGAATTACTAAAATACAACTTTAACAGGGGGCTTCATTGCACTTCATTTTCTTGCTTTCATTTTTGACTCAGCTCGTGTTAACCCTGGTCTTCTGTTGAATTCCTCCTGAGCCAAGAGGTGATAGTTCTGAGAAAACAGTCCCATGTTTCCCAAACCCTTGCTCCTAAATTTCCCCAAATGTGGTTTTCTGACTCTGATGTGCCCCCAGCTAAGGGAAAGGAGAGGAACCAGGCTTCATGTGGAGGTCTGCTCAGCTCAGGCACCCTTTGAGATACCCTCTGAGTTTTGGCTGACAATTCCCCCTCTCTACAGAGGAATGATTGATGCTGATGTAGCTGGTGCTCATCATCTCACCCTTCCACCCAACTCCCTTCCCACCACTGTTTGGAGGCAACAGCCACAGCAAATTACAGTGAAATTAGCTTCTTTGTATTAAATACTTTTCTCCTACCAACAGGAGGAAAATTAAAGGAAGGAAATTAAACAAAGAATATTTAACAAAACATGCCAAAACAGTGAAGCTGCTGAAGCTCTTCAGATTTTCCTTTTGTTTCTGCTGTGCATGTCACTGTACTCACATAATTAAAGGCATCCCTGAAATTAAAGCTGCAAATTGCTGAGGTAAGAGAGTGGAGAGGCATTTAAAATTGCTGCAATGTCACATTTTTCCATCCTTAAAGGCGCAGCAGGTGATCTGTGAGGAAGCAAAGTCCTGGCCAAACTTTGCTGGCAGCTGCTTTTGCTATGCTGGGAAACTGGAGGTGAACTCTCGGATGTCAGAGCTGACACCAGAGGTTGCCAGCATGCAGGGGGCACTGCCCTCTGCGAGGAAAAAACTCGCCCATTTGCCCAAGACGCTTTAAAACTGTAGATTTTTCTCCACAAATGTATCTCTGACCCTTGTGTATAGCCCACGTTTGGTATCTCAGTTTCCAAACCCATTTGTTTGCTGCTGTTAATAATTCTTTTGGTTATTCCATTGCTCATGGACTGGTTACAAAATCCAGCAGCAATTTGAAGTATTTCTTTTTCATCTAAGAACATTTTGAAAGGGTTTTCTTGAGGACGTGTGGTTCACCACTACTTAAAAAGCAGTCAGACCTGGGCCTTTTCCTAACAGGCTCCAAACCAGAAAAGAGCTGAGTTCTCTCTTTTTTAATACAAGCCATCTAAAAGCCCAACATAGAGAAATCAATATACCCTCACCCGGGTTATCAGGAACACTGAAAATATTTATCATTAAATACTGGTGATACAAACAAAAACTCCCGCCATCAGCCCTTGAAATTAAAAGTGAATTTACTTTATTTTCCCCCAGTAGAGTCCCTAAGAGCTCTGTGCAAGCAGCACGTGAAAAATTCTCAGGAGAGAAGCAATGCAGAGAAAAAGCTTTTAAAGGGCATCCATAAGGCAAAGCAATTAAATAAAAAATATCCCCAAAACAGAAACAGAAAACCCCCAACTCTGAGCCACTGATTTGTAAGCTGCATTTTAAATTGGTGCTGCCAGCCAAAACTTTCTCTGGTTAAGACTGTCAGCACAGAGCACTGTGCTCTTGGTCTGGTTTAATACTATTTTAATTTGCTTGCTTTACCAGTTTTAGATAAAGCTGTTCCTTTTCAGGCTCCTGTTCCAAAGAAATAACTTAGACATTTGGATACCTGGCATTTTGATCTCTTCCTCCATTATTTTGAGGAAGCTGCAACAAATGGGGTTTATTTGCTGTTCTTTCTGACTGTGCTCAGAGCCCATCAGGACTAGAGAGTCTCCTGGCTTGCAGCATTCCTTGATGCGAGCTCCAAAGTGGATGTTGGCACAGGGGCTCCATTCCATCCTCCAAGTGCGTGCTTAGATTTCAGCAGCTTTCTCCCTGTGATGGATGTCTGCAGGATGAGAAACCATTTCCTGTTTTTCATTACAACAGGTGATGCTGGGTTGTTGGGTTTTTTTTATTGCTCATGGAAAAAATAGGATTTCTGTAAAGTGTAAATGTTTAAAATAGTTCTATATTTTCTCTTTCATCCCTGATGTATCATAGGCTTCACAACCCCTTTTTAATCTTGGATTGATTGATGTTGATGGAAGTTTTCCACTGGCTTCAATAGACCTTGGACTGGTCCCAGAGTGCAGCAATGCAACAGTCTCCAGGAGGGAATGCAGCAGCTGTTAAACCTCATGAGGTGAAGCTCCAGGACAAGCGGAGATGCTTTATCAGGATGAGTAAAAGAGAGGGTGCTCGTGGGTAGGCATCTGTGAACCCCTGGAGCAGGAAGAGGTTGGAGATGGGTCTGGGCAAAGAGCCTGGATCTTTGGTGGGTTTAGTAAAACCTCAAGGGTGTTACCTGAGGTTGGTGTCTGAGGACCAAGACTCAGCATAAAGTGGGTCCTGGGGACCTCTGGGACAGTAAAGGGACACTGTCAAGGTGGCATGGTCCCAGGATAGCACCTGGGGTCTGGGGTTAGGGATGCTGGATGCGGATGAACAGTTTGATGTTTGTCTGAGAGCTGGTGTGGGAAGAGGAAATGAAGGCTGCTGTGACTGGGGAAGAAAGAGAAGAGGGGGGCCAGACCTCAAGAAGAGGGATGGAGTGGGTCCCTCCCTGGGGAGACCAGCAGCCCCCTTGTTGCACCTCTGCAGCACTGGGACTTGGGGTCTCAGACCCTCAGCATGGGCTAAAGGGGCACTGGGCTCTCTTCTTCCCCAATCACAGTTGGTAGGAAGGTGTTTTGCCCACCCACATTTAATCAAACCCCATTAAATGTCTGATCACCATGTTTACACAGCTAGTTAGAGAAGCCATATCCGTGAGGGGGGAGAGGCCACATCCTTTTATTTGCTCAGGGACCAGTTTATAGAAATATCCTAATATGTGGTGTAATACAGACATAAATCACATCCCTTTTTTTGTAACATGCTTGATCAATCTGTGCTACAGTTCCCCCTGCTTGCCCTGTCCATAATGGTCCATCCATCTACTGGGCAAGATTAATAGTATCCCGTTGGAGAACATTAAGATGACATTATCTTAAAAAATACCACCACTTGAAAGAAAGAAACCACCACTTGAATTAGGGGTTGTAATGGGACTGACACTCCCATTTTCCAAGGGGAAAAGCAACTGAGTGCTTGTGCTTGTGCTTGTGCCTGTGGAAAAGCCCCTGGCGCACAGGAGGGGATCAAACCTGGTGGTCTCCAGGGGTGGGCGCTTGGGGTTTGGTGGTCCCACCTCAGGATCAGGATGGTGTTGGAGGGTCCAAGTGTTGGCACAGCTCCAGGAACCAGGGAAGGTTCAAGCACATCATCTGAGGGCTTCTGAACACGAACAGGTGCATTCACACACACACCCCTGGAAGAAGAGCTGATAGATTTTCTTTTAAAGATCTAAAAGCCAGGAGTGAGACCCCAAAAGATGCTTTACAGCCACCATTCTCCTTTCATACACTTTCAAGCTCAAGGCAAGAAAAAGCCAAACTCAACACAACCTCATCTCTTCTCCTTGTCTCCCCCTTAATTTCCCAGCTCTGCTTTGAGGACCTTCACACAGCAGTGACTCCACCACACGAGGATGTCCTCTACTCGTCCTCCTCTGAACTATTTGGTTGCAGCTTTTTCTCCCGAGCTTGGCGCTAAAAATACTTTAAAGGTAAACCCTGGAGGTGGCTCTTTCCACTGATTCATTCTCCTCCTGCCTTCTCCTTCCCAGGTAATTTCCCCCCAGCAGAGCCAGCTCTTTTATCCCAGCTGAAGCTGGGTATTGATTTCTCCCCTTGACAGAAGGAGGGGAAACTCAGCCCCTTTCATCTTCTCCTTGCACAGACTGATCCCCTTGTCCGGTTTGAGTTCAACAACAGGAGGATTTTAATCCAGAAGGATTGGAAATCTTTACCTGATCAAAGAATGCCCCTGCATGGTGAAGGCTATGGTCAGGGGCTGCAGCTCTAGCAAGCAGGAGGAAAAATAGGGAAGCAAAGGGGATGCCCAGCCCAGGATCCAGTCTCAGGTGTTCCTAGGGATGCAGTTGCAAATTGAGCTCAGCTACACATTGTGTGGCACAAACCCTCACATGGGAAGTCTTCAGCCATGTCCTCGAATGAAATCCAAACTTGTGTGTTTGTTTTAATTCTCCAACCCTTCCCTTCTGCTTCTTCATTAACTCATTCATTTTTGAGCGTGAACACCCAAGCTATAAATCTGAGGCCATTTAGCAGGTGAGGTGAACTGTGAACAGCAGATTTGCACAATTTGCAGATTGCTTGTTGAGGTGAGAGGTAATGCTGCTGACTCACAAGCTGATCTAATGCTGTTGGCAATCCTTCCCCAGACTCCAGCTATTTCTCTCTATCCTTTCACCCCTCTCAGCATCCAAAGTCTGTTCCCAGAGGAGAAGTTTTCTGGATCCAGCAAAACCACCTGTTTTCCTCCCCAGTTGGTGCAAACACATCCAAGCCCCTGGCCCCAAAGCTGTGGTTCAGTGATCTGAGCTCTGCCCCAGAAATTGGTATTCAGGCAGGAGAGGCGGCTGCCGGCGGGAGGGCGGCCACGGCCCCATCTTTATTCATGATCCAGAGGAGTGTTCGCTGCTGCAGCGCTGGAGGAGCTGGCTCCAGCCGAGCCACGGAGAACCCCTTGGGTGCTCTGAGACTCCGCTGTTTCTTAGCATTTCAGGATCATTTCTGCGCTCAAGCTCCGACCCAACCCAGGAGGAGATGAAAATCCTCCCAGCACGGGGCTGGTGCTTACCCGGGGCAAAGCTCTCCAGTGCCAAGCAGAGGGCATCTCTCTGTGTGTCCTGCTCTGTTTTCTCTCCCCACCACAGACACCCCTTGTCCTTGTCTCCTGACACAAAATGCCTCCAGAGATGAGCTTTTAGGTAGTTTCCATTGATCAATTGCATATCTGTTGTGATGGTGGCTGGGGAGAAGGGTTTCCCAGCCCTGAACATTGCTTCTGCTGACCTTCAGCTCCAGGGCTTCCTGGATGGGGGAAAACCACTTGCTCTTCCAGCCCAAAGGCCTTTAGTCTGGATTTTATGCAGAAAAAGGGAATTATATTATTTTTTAAACCCACTCCTCGCTGCAATTTGCATCCTTCTCCCAAAGGATAATAATCTCTGGAAGTCTAGCAATATTTCCCAAGGTGAAGTCTGAACCTGGGGCTGGGATTTACAGGGAGAAGAGGGGGTGAGGGATGGGATCTCTCAGGGAAAAGGTTTTCAGCCATGCCTCCCTGCCTGGAGACGCCTCAGTGTCCCCCAGCAGCTACAAAACAGCTGCCAAAAGCCAACATCTCACAAGCTCCGTCCTCACACTGCCAAGTGAGGATGGCAGTGATTAATTTGAACAAAGATTAATCAATAATTTATGCTGGTGTTTTCACTCACCTGGGGCTTGGAGAGACTCTGATATGATTTGATGGGGTGGGGAACCTCCTCGCTTTAATTAAACGTGATGGTGAAAATTAAAAGGCAAACCTATTGGCTACTGGACCCTGAAATCAATCTGTGATCAGTAACAAGAGGCTGATTAAAGAGGTGATGCCCAAGAAACGAAAGGACAGCTCCAACAGCAGCTTTCTGAAGGCCAGATTAGCAGGACATATTGAATGTAAATACACCTATTGGCATTTTGTCATGGTGTGGCCTTTAGCAAGCGAGCTGTGGGAGGGCTGTGATAAATGGTTTTGTACCAGGGAAGGTGCAGCAGGAATCCAGGGGTGCTCTGGATGCTCTCCTGGAGCATCATGGGGCTGGGGACAGCATGGAGGAGAATGAGCTGGGGCAAAACCTGGTAGAAGAGCTGAGCCCTGTGCACCCACCACCCCGTGCTCTGTGGGGAACAGGCTGTGGCAAATGCAGTTTGGTTGGGGTTTTTTGGCAGGGTTTTGCCTGGCCGGGTAAAGGCAAACTCGTGTAGGAGCCTGAACATGGCAGGAGATGGGGTGTAGGTCTGGCCAGCTCCTGCTCTTGCCTTTCTCTCTAGCTGCTGAGTTCTGGTTGGGCTTTGAAGAAGTGGAGCTGCAGCAGTACCACAGAACAGGCTCTGGACTGAGCAGGAGGGTGGTTAGAAACAGACCCAGCTCTTTGCAGGGACTAATTAAGCTGCTTTGCATCCACCCGGGGAAACATGCTCTAGGAGGAGAGATGCTGTAGGAAGAAGGTTGAAACCACACCTCTGACAGCACAAGGCTTTGGAATGGGGAAGACAGACACCGAAACCAGGGCTTTCAGGAGGAGAGGTCTTCACCCTGGGTATGGGGCAGGGTTTTGGGGGCACCCAAGTGATTAAGACTGACCTGGGGAGATTGTGGGAAAGGAAATAGTCCTGGGAGCAGCTACTGCATTGGGCTCTTCACTGCTGTCAGTGAAGAGGCAAAACGCCATGAAATTCAGAAACCATGATGGGGAGGGATGTTTGCCCCTCACCTGCTTTCAAAATAAGCTGGCAAAGTCGAGTTAGCACATAGAAGTGCTTTGCTGGGCTGCAGGTTTGTGAGAGGCTGTGCCGTCCTGTCCCACCACCAGGGCACCAGTACTACCGCACTGGTCCCAGGGCCTGGAAGCTCTGCTGGTCACGGTTCAAAGCCTGGAGCACCTCCCTGTGCAGGGTGGTTTCCCATCTCTCTTGTCAGGGCTGGATTTTTCCTCTGAAAAGCAAAGAGATAAACCAAGCTAAACCATCTCTCTCCATCCTACCCTCACTCCTCTTTTGTATCAGGCAGGGGGGACAAGCAGTATTTTTCCAGCCCCTCTCGTGCTTCTGTCCTCTGCTTTCCTCCACCTCTGCAGCTCCATGAAAAACACTTGCAGAGACCCGGAGGGACAGCGGGGGCAATGGGGACAGGGACAGACTGTAGGAAGGAACCCTCAGTTCCTGCTATTTCTCTTTTTTAAATTTCCCTGTTCCTTTGCAGGGGGAAGAGCCGGCAGAGAGATGCTGGGGGCAGCAGGTGGTTCAGGATTTTAACAGTTCCCAAGGAAGAAGATGGAGTCACCACGGGCAAGGCAGATCTGGGAATGGAGCACTCTGGGTTAGTGTCGCACTGCCGGGAACCGCCTGGATTTGGGACGAGAAAGAAAAGCCTTCCTGGGAACAAGGTGCCTTAAAATCAGCTTTTGCCATCAATAATTAACACGCAGGGTCTTGGAGCTCAGAAATGGGGTGGGGTGGGGGAGGCTCCTGCTGGCACCGACACTGTAGCCACGTAGGGATGGGGACAGGGACAGGGCTGGGGACAGGGAGGGTCTGGGCGAGGGGCAGCACAGGAGCTGACGGGAGCGTTCCGAGAGGGGGGGTGGTTGGAAACCGCTCCCTCCCCTGCCTGCCTTGTTGGGACTTTGATTCCTGGCTGACAGCATGCTGAAGGATTGATCTGAGCCGGGATAAATAATTCATGAGCTTCTTTCTTTTTTTTTTTTTTTTTTTGAGCAGCTGTGAACTCTGAGGCACGAGCTCTGCACAGCAGATGCTGTTGGGACTAAAAGAACAGTTTGAGGAGAAAGCTGCATATTTTTGTTGTTGTTGTCTGTTGCCGTTTATAATTTCTTATCTCCTTTTTTCTTTTTTAATTTTTCTTTTTCCCTCCACGCACTCAGATCTGTTTTGTTTCTCTGGCTCTCAGCAGGTGGCTGTGGCAGAGGCAGCATCCCACCGCTAGTGGATGGCTCCATCGGCCAGGCTGTGCCCGGGCATGATCCATACATCCCAGCGCTGGGTGAAACTCTAACCTCCGGAGGGAGATGCTTTCCAAGGGCATCCCCTGCTCACCGGTGATGCTGGCCCACCTCTGGCTGCTGGCATCTGCAAAGCCCGTGGTACTCGCGGCCCTGAAGTCCAAGGAGTTTGAATGACAGCCTGGGTTTATTCAAAACCAAGGGGTTTGTGCCCTGGCATCCTGGGAGCTGAGGTTGCAGCTCAGCTCCTCTGCTGTCATCTTCTCCCCGTGGGCAGCACACGGGACCCTCTGGAAACGGAGGGTGGGAGCAGGTCCGTGCACAGCGGCTTGGCTGGGAGTGGGGCTGCTTGGGGCTGTTGGTAAAAACTGCCTGGGGAGGTACAGAAGTGGGGAAAGGGCTTTTCCTTGGGGGTGTTTGGGCAAGGGGCAGTGGTGTGTTGCCAGAAAAACTGCAAATCCCTGACAGCACCTTCCTGGCTGCTGAAGGGGTCAGGGAGTAGGGGTGGCAGCCATGACCTACAAGGCTCTTGGACAACCACTACCTCCCCAGCCCAGGCTGCTAAAACTGCCCCTGGAACAACACCCTATGTCAGTATCCAGGTGTTTTACCCAGGCTTTGATGGTTCCTAGGTTAGCTGGGAGCATTTGTTAGCTGGATCTCTACCAACTGCTTAAACTCAACTGTGCAAAGCTGCTAATGTTGGAGGAGCTTCCAGCTGAACCCCACGGGTCAGCACATGCTGCTGCAGAACCCCCCTGAACCCCAATCTAGGCTGTGACTCCCTGAGAGCCCAGGAAGGGAGAAAGTGGTTCCAAAGATCTCAGAAGGAAAAATTAATGCTAAAAATATTCTGCTGCAAGTCAGCCTGATGTTGTAGACTCCAATTCCCCCACTGGTTGAGGGCCAGGTTTTTGGTAGAGGCAGGTGGTGTGGGGGCAGATCCTGCAGCTGCATCTGGCCCAGGGAGATCTGCAGCTGCAAGTACAGATCAGCCCAGAAAGAGCCTCTGCTGTGATGAAGTTTGTTCAGGAAAATAAGAAAGAGTGCACTGTTGAGGTAGGTGTAAAGCTGGCTGAAAGCCCTTGAGGGCAGGATGGATGCATGGATGGATCACCTTGCCATGGAGAAGAGGTGAGATGGGAGCCCTTTGTCTTCCTGGCTCCCTGGGAGTGGGGTTTGCACCTGGCTGGGGCTTCTGCGGCCCCAAGGCTGGGAGATGTGTCCATTGCAGCTCCTCATGCTCAGCACTGTGGAGGTCTTCTCCAGGACAGGCCCTCACTCTGCCCCAGGAAGGGGCTGGGGCTGGAGCCCAGAGTCTCCATGGGCCCCTGGTTTGTGGCTTTTTCTCCAGGGTAGGGTTTTCTTTGACCACTCCAGGGAAACTGGCATGAAATGATTATTTGGGATATTCCCCCATTGCAGGGAAGGTTTGATGGGAGGTTTTGCATCATTTCACCCAACTGATCCAGGTTTTCCTTTGTTCATCAAGAAGAGGGGATGAAGTCTGCTTCACGATGGACCCAGCAGAAGATCTGCAAGGACTCTGGGGGGTCACCTTTCCCAGCAAGTCCTGCTGATACCCAGCTCCCAGGGGCTGGTGGGAATCTCACTGCTGCATCTCCTGAGAGGGGTGAGGAAGCCCTCACTGATACAGGCACTTAGGCTATGTCTCATCAGGGATAAGTGGTTTCAGTCTGATGGAAATTATTCATGAACTTGTGTTGAATTAGATGAGGAGCTGAGGAATGAGGGTTGGGGATTTGTGTCAAAATGTTTCCTCCTAACACTTAAAAATAGAGTATCTTGGCTCTTTCTTTTGAAATTATGTTAAAACAACTGAATTTGACCAAGACTAATTTAATGAAGAGGGGGGACACCTAAACAGCATGAGACATCAGGATTGGTGGCAAAGCATTTTTCTTTTGCTTTTGCTTATTCTGACAAGGGAGGAAAGAGGCAGTTGGGAGGCAGTTTTAGGTTTTTTTTCTTTTGGTTTTTTCCTGAAAGCAACAGCAATTTCTATAACTCTGCCTTTTGCCAGGTGGGTGGTGGTGGTGGTGATAGGGGAAAGTGAAACAATTCCTGAATTTAATTCTTGGACTGTTACACAGAGGAGAGGGAAGATGTTTAAACAACAGTACTGAGTATAGGAGGGCTTTTCTTCCTTCCCCTCTCCTTCTCAGCACTTTTCTGCCACGTCCAACCTCTCTTTATGGTGAGCAAAGCAATGCAGAAGCCACCGGTGTTGGCCACCTGGATGGTTAATCAGGTAATTAATTAACCAGTTTGCAGGATCCAGCTGCCAACTCAGTTTAGCTGAGTTTTCATTCTTCTCTTTAGTGGCTTCGTAATGTTCATGACAACTTTTCCTTTGGACCAGGAGCTGGACCTGCAGCAGCACAAACTTGACTTCAAGAGCTTGAGCTGCTCAGTGGCACCCGCTTGACACGAAGGAGACACAGCTGTGTTGAGAGGAGGAGAAAAACACTTGGTACATGGGATGAAGGAGGCTTCAAACATCTCTGCTGCCTGCAAAATACATTTCTGTTTCCAGATTCCTTTCTGAAAGACAGAGATCACAGGAAGACACTCAGAACAGGTGGAAATCTGTGGCAAGATATTACTTATTCATAAAATAATGTGTAATCATTCCTGTAAAGCGCTGGGGTTGGAAGGGTCACTGTAATTCAGATGAATCCTGATTTCTTGTTTCCAGTTTGGGGACAGTGGAGCCCAGGAGGGATGAGGCTCCTCGGGCACTGATGAGGAGCAGGGACACCCACCTTTCCTGCAGGGGAAAGCTCAGGAGGGTCTTATTCCTGGAAAAAAAAGCTGCTGACCAGGTGAAGAGCAGAGCGTGGTCCTGGGGTGTGCTCCTCTCCTTCCATCACTGCTGCAAGCTTCAGGGGGTTGACACCCTGCTGCATCCATCCCATGATGATGCTGCACCTCCATCTGAGGACCTCTTCCTCTATCAAGTTATTCCTCTTCAAAAATGGTGGCATGAAAGCCAGTGGGAAATGAGACATAGAATCATAGAATCATAGAATTAGCTGGGTTGGAAGGGACCTCAGAGATCATCTAGTCCAACCCTTGACCCACTGGAGCAGTTGCTAGACCATGGCACTGAGTGCCACATCCAGTCTTTTTTTAAATGTCTCCAGGGACGGAGAATCTACCACCTCACCGGGCAGCCCATTCCATAGCCTAATCACCCTCTCCGTGAAGAAATTCTTTCTAATATCTAACCTAAACCTCCCCTGGCACAACTTAAGACTGTGTCCTCTTGTCTTGTTGAAGGTCATCTGTGAAAAGAGTCCAGCTCCCACCTCGCTACAGCCTCCTTTCAGGGAGTTGTAGACAGCAATGAGGTCTCCCCTGAGCCTCCTCTTCTCCAGGCTGAACAGCCCCAGCTCCCTCAGCCTCTCCTCATAGGATCTGTGCTCCAGTCCCTTCACCAGCCTGGTTGCCCTCCTTTGGACCTGCTNTCTTATTGTCCTTCACAGAGGTAGCAAGATTCAGTTCGTGTTGTGCCTTTGTCTCTCTGATTTTCTTTCTACATGACCTGACTATATTCCTAAATTCCTCTTGAGAAGTTAGCCCTTTTTTCCATAATTGATAGGCCCTCTTCTTAACCCTAATTTCTTTCAGAGTCTCCCAGTTCAGCCAGACCGGTTGCCTTCCCTGCCGGCTTGCCTTCCGGGACTCTGGGACAGCCTGTTCCTGTGCTTTCAGAATATGCTCTTTGAAGTATGTCCATCCCTCCTGGACCCCTCTGTTTTCAAGGGCTGTTTCCCAGGGTATACTCTGAACTAGTCTTTTGAATAGTCCAAAATCTGCTCTCCGGAAGTCCAACACAGAGGTTTTACTGACGACCCTCCTTGTATCCCTGAGTATTGAAAACTCTATTATTTCATGGTCACTAAGTCCCAGTCGTCCATCAACCACCACATCTCCCACCAGCCCCTCTCTGTTTGTGAAAAGAAGGTCAAGTGGGGCTCCATCCCTGGTGGGCTCATTTACTAGTTGGATCAGGAAATTATCTTCAATACACTCTAGGAATCTCCTAGACTGCCTTCTCTCTGTGGTGTGGAGTTCCCAGCAGATGTCTGGCAAGTTAAAGTCACCTACGAGAACAAGGGATGATGGTTTTGAAACATCCTCCAGTTGCTTGTAGAATATTTCATCAACCTCATCATCCTGATTGGGCGGCCTGTAACAGACTCCCATCACGATATCGGCCTTGTTGACCTTCCCACTGATTCTAACCCACAGGCATTCTGCCCTATTATTGGTGGTCTCAACTTCTACAGTGTTGAGAGATTCTCTAACATACAGGGCTACCCCTCCGCCTCTCCTACCCTGCCTGTCCCTTCTGAAGGGCCTGCAGCCACCCATGGCAGCACTCCAGTCATGGGAGTCATCCCACCATGTTTCCGTGATAGCGACTACATCACAGCTTTCCTGCTGCACGATGGCTTCCAGCTCCTCTTGTTTGTTGCCCATGCTGCGTGCATTGGTGTACATGCACTTCAGCTGGGCTGCTGATTTGTCATTTATCTTGTAATAACACATCTTGTGCAAGGGGGCAGGTTGTTTCATTAATCAATAGGAGATCAAATGTTCCTTGCTGGATACTCTAACACAGCAAATTAATTAGCAATGATGAGATAACTACCCACAAATCTCATAACTGTAATTGTACGGCCATGAACATCATGAAGCTGAGCACAAGCTGCTGGAGAGGACCCTCCTGTAATAATTCACCCTATGTAGGAAACAAACTAATAAGAGCTGATGGACAGCATCGACATGGAGGGCTTTATCCCATGTGGAACTATGGCTGCATCCAAGGCTGGAACAGTCAGCAATGTCCCAAACAGCAGTGAGGAAGTAAATCCATGCTGATTATTGGGGAAACCAGAATTTATTTGCTGTTAGCACCTTCTACTTTGAGAAGGCTTCATAAACCACACAGGCCCCATATCCCCCTGCACAGCAAGGGCAGCAGACAATGGGGACCCCCACCTGCTCCTGGGGTTGTGCAGCCCACCCTGGTTCTTGTTGTGGTCACTTGAGATGGGCACAAGGTCTCTGTGCCTGAATACCATCTCTTGGGGACAACTGCCCTGCTCAAGGTCACACATGCTGCACACATGGGTCCTCAATCATCCCGGCTCCTCATAGCTCTCACTGTTCATCACACCTCTATGGTGCAAAGAAGAGCCCAAAAGTCCCAGAAGGAACCAAAGTGTTTCCAGAAATGGGGCTGGAGCTTGGCTTGGGGTGATCACCCCGGGGCACTGGGCAGCAGCTACCCCAGGTCTCTGGATGGAGATGCTCCTTCCACTCCCATAGAAACCTTGGTCCTTTGATTGAAATAAAATGCTTTCTATGTCCACTCAGATGCTGACAACAGAGCTGTGATGTGCCACAGCTCATGTCTTCAGGACAAACCCAGATTTTCCTGCAAAGCCAGGTGCTGGGCATTCTGCATGTAACCCACCACCAGTTTGGGTCCAGGCTGGACCGGGCTCTTGGCTGCATATTGCCTCCTGACCTAGGGTAAATTATTCAGAAGGTGGGTTGCTCAGGCTGGACAGGACCTCAGGAGCAGCCAGGCTACTCTCCCCTTGTTTTGCATGCAATAATCATAAAGAAATTTAAAACAAAAAAACCAAACCCTCCACCAAATCAAACCCAAGTAGTTATTCAGCTATATTAATATATATATTATGCCAAGTAGTTATTCAGCTTTATTTGGATGGAGGCCTAAAACACAGTCTGGCGAGGCCTCATGCAGCACAGATGGAAATCCTATATGGGGCTACTGACTCACAACACTAAAAAAAAACAATCCACCCTGTTAGTCAAGGTTCCAAAGGGCTGTACCTCCCCAAGAAACACTCTGTGGTCCCCACAGGGGATGTTCTGCTTTGGGACTGATCCAGGCAGGGGACCATCCCCAGGAGCTACATCCACTTGAGCTGCTCCTGGTGTTGATGGGTGCTGAGCACCAAAAGCCTCAGTGGGCTGATGAGGTGGATGCTATAGACCAGGGGCTTTGCCTGCCTGCCTGCCTGCCTGCCTGCCTGCCTGCCTGCCTGCCTGCCTGCCTGCCCTGCTTATTGATTTTACTATCCCTCCTCAGCACACTGAGCTTTTTAATCCATCCAGGTCACAGCCCAGCTCAAGCAGGGCCAGCCACAGGGTCAGCACTAATGATATGCTAATGAGGCAGGGGCAATCAATTTCCCCCTAATCAGGCAATCGATCCCCAGTGCAGGTTTCTGATCTTGGGATGTGTGGGAGCAGCATCTGATTTTAAATGTGGTGGAGAGGCTCTTTGAAGCCACTTGGTCACAGTGGGACCGGGCTTGGGGGAGACTTAGAGGGCTTATAATAATTAAAAAGAGAATTATTGCAAAAAAATAAAATTTAAAAGAGGCTTTGAGAACTGGGGCATCCTTTTCAATCCAAGTGCTGCTCTCTGGTCTGATAATGAATAAAAGCTTGTTGGCTGCAGTAAGTCAGGGCATGTGGGGGACCTGACTGGCAGGTGGAGGGAATTGGGATGGGGACGGGGATGCTGCAGCATCCAGACCCAGGGAAGGGGGAAGTCTCCTCCCTGCTCAGCTTCACACCATCAAGAGGTCTCACAGACCTGGCACTTCATGCATGCCCACATGTACCCTCATATCTGCTCTGACAGTTCCCATCCTTCTCTCAGCAGCAACCTCTGAGGCTTTCTCACAGGATGTATCCCATGTGTGGGTCCATTTCTCTGCTATGGGGCACGTTGTCACTCAGGAAACTGGGAAGACACATCCAGCCCTGCCCAAGCAGGGATTTCTCCAAAGGGTGCTGGAAAAGTATATGGTTTCCAGGGGTTTGTCTGCTGCTGGCACATGGAGGTGCTCAGACGGACAGACAGAGCTCATCCTGCACCCCCTCTGAGCACCCGGGGATGCACAAGAGTAAGGCTGGTGGGTGACATCCCAGATCCCCTCCTCAGCCATTGCCTTATTCCTCCAAGAAGAGCAACACTCCCTTTACCTTTGCCTTTGCCTTCGCCTTCGCCTTCCCCTTTCCCTCTCCCTTCTCTCTTTCCCTCTTCCTCTCCTTCTCCCTTTCCCTTTCCCTTTCCCTTCTTCTTCTTCCTGAAACGGCACCCTCAGGGGTTTGCTTCCACCCTCCCTGCCCATGCCCAGGGGGCACCTGAACCTTTCCAGAGCTCTTCCAGCACTGCTGTCTGCACTAGAAATGATGGGGAGAGGTTCTCCAGGATGGGCTCTGCTACGCAGACATGAAGGAGAGTAGTGTAGCCACTTCTCCAGTATAGTTTCCCTTATTAGTCATGCAGCTTTGGGATGTTTACGTGTCTCTCTGATTTAGTTGAGGCAACGGCTTTTAAGGGCTGATTATTTATGGATCTATATAGTACACAGTGCCAGCAGGAATAAATTTCCCCATCTTAAATCAGTTATTTTCCCAGCACAACACATTCTCCTTGAAATAGATGCAGCCACCCCCTCATCACCCAGCCCAGGCACCCACCAGCACGGCACAGCTCCCACCACCAGCCCATCCACCACCTCACCCAGCCAGGGTTTCCCACACCTCCCTCCCTACCAGGGCTTGCTGGAGGTACCTGCCACAAAATAGTGGCTTTTTGGAGGCTTTTAGGTTTCCTGTCTCCCATAGTATCCATCAGCAGAGGCATGGGAATGAGCAGGAACAGGTCAGGGTGTGAGATCCCCTCTGATATATTGCGTTTGAACCCTTCAATGTTGGGGATTTTTTAGTGTCCGTTATCTCAGGAAATTTTTTGAGCTGATGTGCTTTGTTCCCATCCCTTTTAGCTCCTCATCCATTTTTCTCTCAGCCTACATGATTTTTGTTTTTTCCCCCACCCGCATCACCCTTGGGTAAGGATTTCAGTTCACCCCTGCAAGGGCAAACCCATTTAGCAGCCTGGAGTCCTTGCACAAGGAAAGCCTCTATTCCTTGCAAAGGGGAATTAAAATTCCTTGGTGCTGCCCAAATTCTCCCTTGAGCACCTGGACCAGGAGGAGGTGACAGAAGGGTAGATCTGCTGCCTGCACACCCCGTACACGCTTCTCACTCCTTTGGTTTTAGTTTTGTTGCATCTGGAAAAACTGGAATTAAAGTCACATGGGTGTCAGGATGTACACCCCCCCTGCCCCGCCTCCCCCCCCCCAGGCCTCCAGTGTGTGGCTCTGATGAGAAACACTCTTAACACCCAACCCAAACTGTGGTCCTGGCACCATCCTGCTCATCCAGGAGAGGCAGGGCCAGTGGCAGGGCCAGAACTGTTCCTCAGCCCCAGCTGGGACTGCTGGCATTGCCACCTGTCAGGCTCATTGGGTTAGAGGTGTTAGGATTTATGCTTTTGCCTGGGGCAAAAATCTCTCCCAAACCACCCCTCTCCAGATTCCCCTGGACTGTGCTTCACGGGCCAAAGCCACTTCCCCAGCTGGGGCACAGGGTTCCCCTAACATGGGGGTTGCTGCAGCCTTTCTCATCCCCTCAGGCTTCATACACAGATCTGCACCCCTGGCTCACCATCACTTCTCCTCCAGGAGCTTCTACACCAACACCTCCTCGTGTCCAACCCATCCCACTTCCCTCCAGCATCCTTCTCTCTGGACTGGTGTGTCCCTGATTCCAGATGGTGTCTGTCACTGGTTACAAACTGGAGCTGGCAGCACCTGTCTCAAGGTCAGGAAGAACTTTGGGGTTATCTCTATGGTGTCCCCAGGCTCTGCTTTCCCACCAGCACGCTGCCTTCATCAGCAAGAAAACTCTCATCTTAACACTTACTAAGCCCTAATTTTCATCTTATTCATTACTACCAAGTCATTAAGCTGGCAAGGAATTAAATGAGGTGAAATGAAAAGAATTGAAAGAAGACTGAAGGTTTTGGGGTGGTTGGGTTATTTTTTAAAAGAGACCAGAAAATAATCTCCCAGGATTAAGCAGGTGAGAGCAACCAGCCCTGTGGAAGGGCACATGAGACTTGGAGACAGGGTTTCTAATTAAGAAGAGGCATTGAAGGAGCCTGAGAGGTCTCTGTCCACTCCTCCCTGCCCACCAAAATGAAGCAGCTCATTGTTAACCTCTCTGTTCAATAAAAGATGCTGAAGAGAGAAATACAGGAGCCTGGTGGGCATTTGTGAGGCTTCCAAAAACCTCTGCCAAAGTCATGGCTGTTGGTACCAGAATAAGTCCCTGAGCTTAAAAATTGTGTGTGTGTATATGTATACATATATATATGACACTGTGTGTGTACAGAGATATTATTTCATATATTAAATATGTTAAATATAAACTTACTAATATATTAATATGTTTATATGTTTAAAGATATGTCTGTACATACATAAAGCTATTGCTTTCAGAAAGCAATTTTCAACCTTCAGGGTTATCTTGGCCCTTGCTGGGCATTTTCTCCCAGGCTCTCCTGCAGCATTTATGAAATGGTTTAAGTCAAACATGGTGTCTGTCCACCTGTCTGTCCCTGCCTTCCTCTCTCCTGCTCCCTCTGTGCCTGCACATATCCTGCCACAGGGGCATCTCCTTGCTCTGGGATGGGGTTGAGGTATCCCCGGTGAGCACCTGGGAGGTGCTCACAACCCAGCTTTGGGGTGACCTGAGTTTCACCCTGGGTGAGCATCCTGTCCCTCCAGTAGGCCATTTCAACCCACCACCCATCCTGGCTCTGCAGCCACCAGCCAAGCCAGAGGGACCAGCTGCAGCCTTGACATATCACCCCAACATGTAGCTTTTGCATTTTTACTGTTGTTTCTTCAGACTGAATTAAAACAATGGTTTCACAGAACAATGTCAGACATGCCACAGGAATCCCAGCTCTCTGGTGACTTCATTAGTGCCAGTGCCTCCAGTCAGCTGAGTCACAAGGCTTTGTTATCACATGGTGGGGTTTCTTCTCTCACCCTTTCACACACAGAACCCTCATTAGTGGAGAAGATGGAGCACTTAAGAGTTCCCTTACATTTCCTTCCTGACTTGTTTCATCTCCTCCTTTCCTGACACTTTGCCCTATCACCTCTGCTCCACCAGTAGAACAAAGGGATTTGGGACCCAGCAGCCTCCCAGCATCATGGGGCCCCTGGTGATGTCTCCAGCCCCTCGTTGCTCAGCAGCAGACATGCACTGAGCTCTCCAGGCTCTGACAGAGCCATCCTTGCTGGGAACATCCCATCCAGGAGACATGGAGACCACAAGACAAAGGTAAGAGCAGCACATCTCTTTGCCCTGGCCTAAACTGGTGTAACTGGGTTTAAACCCACCTGCATGGAAGGTCTGAGCTCCTGGAGTCCTGGTTTACCCAGGACCCAATGGGTTAGGAGGTGTTTCCACCCCAGTTCTTGCAGCCTTGCTTCACATGCAACATGGTCCTGGTTGCATCTGTGACCCTGCTTGTCCCCCATTCATGTTGATGCATTCAGGATGGTAAGTGGCTGTTTTATTTTACTTTATATTTATTTAGTTATTATAAATGTATATTTGTTTTTTATTTTATTTTATGATGGATTAACGATGTCATGTTTGATTTTAACCTGGTTTATGGTGCCCCTAGTGCCTTGGCTCTAACTCTTGTGTTTATTTGCTATCCCAACAGGCTGCTCATAGTGATTACTACAAAAACTTTCCCCACCATGTACCCCCTGCAAAGAGGCAGGAGGAGCCATCCCAACCCAGGTGAGGCTCAGGTCACAGAATCACAGCATCACAGAATCAGGTGGGTTGGAAAGGACCTCTGAGATCATCAGGTCCAACCTTTAATCCACTACCACTGTGGTTACCAGACCATGGCGCTAAGTGCCACATCAGTCTCTTTATAAAAACGTCAAGGGATGGAGAATCCACCACCTCCCTGGGCAGCCCATTCCAGCATGTCCTGGCTCAGCATCCCTGTGCCATGGGAAGTCTGCCTTGAAACTGGGCTTTGCTGCTCAAGGGGGATGGTTGAGAGGCAGGGGGTGCCTGAGGAGGGCAAGAAGCCAAAGTTGTTTAAATTCAGCATCTTTCTTAATGCATCCAGCTGCCCATGTGCCAGTCTTGATGTGGTCACCACCCTGGGGCAAGGAGAAAAGGGATTTGGAGAGGAGGTGAGGAGCCATCACTCCTATGGGATGTCACATCCATCTCCTCCCCTTCGCCCTCAATCCTGGAGTGACAAGTTTGTCCATGGAGTTTGCTGGAAGGCAAACACAGGCTTAGGGCTCTGCCCAGCTTTGGGAATGACCTTGAGGGTAGACCCATCCTCTCCAACCCCCCTTCTGGGGTGGCTCCAGCACTATCTCACCTCCCCCCTCTTCCCCAGGGGTTGCTGTATCTTTGGTGAGTGCTAATAACTCACATTAGCACCTTTGGCTGAGGGATGTCAGCACCAAGAGCGGGGTTTTATCCCAACTGAAAGCCCAGCTCCTGATTGCCTGAAGCAAAATCAAGCAGGAGCTTCAGGGATTAGAGCACTGCATGGAGGGGAAACAAGAAATGAAAGGGGAAGACAAACATAAAAGTCCTACAAAACAAATAGCTGGCAGTAACTCCATTAAATCAGACATTTTTAAAAAAAAGAAAATATTAAAATATTAACTATGTAATTAAGTAGTAATTAAAAAAGAAGCCAAACTGTATTAAGCCAAGCAAAGCCCTAATCATGTGCACATTCTTGTTTAGGTCAGCTGCCAATGCAGTGGAACTCACATCTGGCCCAGGGTCTTGGGCTCAGGTCTGTCGAAGGGATGTGGAAGCAGATTCCCACTGAAGTTAGAGGGAACAAAATCCCCTCAGGGTGCCCATTTTCCTGACCTCCCAAGGGAAGAGCTGCCAGTGTTGGCTTTTCCAACAAGTGTCTCCTCCTTGAAGAGCCCTTCGGCTGCCCAGACAGCTGGGAGAGGGTAGGGGTGATGTTTTCCCTGTCTGTGCATCACTACCCTTCCTCCAGCTTTTTGGCAGTCCCTCCTTTGGTGACATCCAAGTGTTCCAGGACCTGTTGTCCTTGTCCTCCTGACCCGCAGGAACCAGGGATGGAAGTGGATCACCAAGTCAAGGACTGGGATGTCCTAGTAACTGATTGGAGACTTCAGTGTGTCCCCCTGCCAGGAGCCAGTGTCACCAGAGCTGTGGCTTGTGCAGTGATGCTGGAGCTGGCACCACGGTCACTTCGAGCTCTCCCAGCATGAGTTGTCTGGTGCCTCTGACAAACTCATCTGTCAGGGAGTGAGGGCCATCGGCTGTGAGACACTGCAGAAAGGAGAGAATTAGAAGAGGGAGAGAGAAAGAGTAATCAATACATTATTTAACAGTGGGAATGCAAATGACTAAAAATTAATGAGGATTCTCCTCCCCCCAATCTCATCCCCACCTCCCCACCCCTCTCCCAGCCTTCCTTTGCTGTAAGATTGCTGACAAATTCTCTGGAAAATATCAAAACAGCCGGAGGGTATAACCTGCCAGAGTGATGAACCATTATCTATTATTGATGGAAACCTTGACAAGTTCTCTTTAAAAAAGGAGCGAGAAAATGAGGGAGAGAGGAGGGGAGAAAAATTGCATCTGATCTTTGTTTTAAAGCTACAGTTGCTCGTTTTCTCTTCCCCGAGGGTGGCCAAGCACCAGAAGTTGTCAACACCGTGGTGTGATGCTCCCTGAGCCCCAGCACGGCCAGGTGCCTGCAGGCTGGGCTGGGGCTGGCAGGAATCAGCACAGGTATAGAGACAGAATATTTGTTTAACCCCCTGCTACTCCCTGTAAAGAGTCTTTTAAGCCTTGTTTAAAGATGATATAGGGTTGAGCTGGCAGAGACAGCACTGGGGATGGGGGTGTAGGTGGGGGGAGAAGAGCAACTGGGGGCTTGGGGTAGGAGGGAGGGAGCAGATGATCAAAGTAAGCTGGATGGTAAAACCAAGAAGGGAGACTGGCTGAGGAACAGGAAGAGGAGGAATTCCTGGTTGAAAAAGTGACCAGAGGGAAAAAAAATATTCAGCAAATGCCTGAAGCATATCAAACCCACTCCTGAGCAGCAGAGAGGCGAGAGACCACAGGAGCCAGCACAGAGCCACTATCAAACACTCTGGCTAGTGACATACTCCAGAGATTAATACTTTATAAATGTCATTGGCCTCCTGACAGACTCCTGTACAATACTCTTCTTTGGCATCTCACCAGCAAAACCCTCCCAGCAAACCAGGTGGAGCAGGTGGTCCCCACTGCTTCATTTATCCCACCCCCTCAGATCCTGTCCCTCCTCCCTCCGGTGCTGAGCTGCTCTGGCTGCAGACCCCACTGTCCCCACATGGCCCTGGGGATGCTGTTTACTGTAGTGCAGGGGGGGAAAGCCCACACAGCTGATGCCAGAGGAGCTCCCCAGCATCCTTCCCTCCACCCCTGAGCCTTCATCGAGTACTCACCTGGCCCTGAACTCTCTGCTTTCCTTTTTCTGCAGCACTCACATTCAAATGCCTTCACAAACTTTTCTGCCAACTGGACCTGCAGCTCGAGGGAGGGAATGCTATCAGTGGGCTCTCAGCAGAGCAGCTGTACACACGGCCACATTTTGTTGTGCCTCAGTTTCTCCAGGCAGGCACATGAGTCACAGGCGCTCGCTTTGAGATCCAGGGGTGAAGGGCATGCTGTAGGTGCCAAGTGTTATTATTCACTGTTGCTTTTTTTTGTAGGTTCTCACATGTATTTAACTCATCTCACAGCCAGCCCTCAAGGATGCTGATGGGACGTATTCCAGGCAGATGCTGAAATCCAGCTCCTGTTTCCCCATCAGTAGCTCTGGGTTTGTCCTCGGGCTATTTAATATCAGGCTGTTGGAAGTGGAGGAATTAATCCTAGAGGTTTGTTGCCCCACCCCTGTGTCCCATCTTCAGCAGAGATGATTTTGGGGACCTGAAAGGTACAAAATCGTGGATGGAACAGTTTTTATCTCATTCAGCTGAACCCTGGCAAACACCACAGTTGTTCTGGTTTATGCCTGCTGGTGTTGTTGACCCTGATAAACTCTACTTTCTTCTGAAACTTGATGGCATGGAGTCTTGCAGTCCTGCCTGTTGGTATTCCCTGTTTTTTGTTTGAAAGGTGGTGTTGTCTAATTGCATTGAAAGTCTCCTGTTTTGGTGCTGCAGAGGCAACATTTATGCTGGCAAGAACCTTCTCCACATCAGCCATTGATTTGTATGCCTCTGCCGTGCCCTCCTTATCTTCACCTCTATCCCACCCCCTCTCTTTCTTAAACTAAATAGTTCTAAGTCTTTTTAATCTATTCTCATGGATTATTGATACTATTTGTTGCACTTCTTTGGATCCTTTCCATTTCTACTCTATCTTTGCTGAGAAGATGGGGATGATGAGAGCAGACTCCTACTGAGGGTAAAGTTTAGAAAGTAACAATATTTGCAGGTTTGTCACCTCTCCCTGTGTTGCCCAAGTCTGATGGCTTTGAGGAAGGGGCTGCTCCTGCTCAGTTAAATCCAGCCACCCCTGAAATCACAAGAGACATCCTGAAATGTTCCAGCCTGCAGGGAAGCACTGAGAACCAAAAGAAGCAAAGCATGATAACGAAGCTGGGGAAGAGATTGTTGAGATGGACTGCCAAACAGTTGAGAAGCTCTGGCTCTAGGGGTAGGACTCCTCAACCCAGGTAGGCAGGCACACAGCTGGGAAAGGAAATCAGCTTTTCATGGAGCTGAAGGTCATCCCTGAGGGGGACAGAGAGCAGCTGCTGCTGTCACCATGGCGCTGGAGATGTCACATCCAGCCAGAGCATTCTTTTGCTTTTCCATTGTCTCCACTGTTAAAAGAAGCTATGTTGGAAAATGGACTTCATGGGAAGTTTATCTCCCTGCTGCTAACTTTGTGGGGGGAAAAAAAAGGAGGAAAAAACTGCACTAAACAAGTCATCAGCACTGGCTTGACAATGAAGAGAAGTGCTCTGGGCTGAGAAATAATGGTTTGAAGTTTGCATCATTATCAGGGCTGCGTGCCCCACATTTACAATGCTCTCTGAAATTCATGCAAGCTGGGACTCATGTGGCACAGTGGAAGCAGTGTGAGTGTGGGCCTGCCCCTCCTTCAGGGACAAAAGACCCAAAGGAGAGATTTGCATGAGACATCGCAGCTCATCACCCTGCACACTTCTGAGAGAGACCTCGGAGGGTCTGGGAGAGAGTAGCTGGTTCCTTTCTGTTCCGGCTGCCAGGCTGGCTACTGCGCTCACAAATGAGGCCCAGAGGACTCTGTGACTTTCTTGTCTAACTGCAAAGGTGAAAGAGCCTTTTTACGAAAGGGCAAACTGAGGCACAGAAAAGCCTGCACTGGAATCAATGCTCTTTCTTGAGCAGAAGCAGCCCCTCTCTCCCGCACACACCCTCGGGGGTGGTACCTCCTGCTGCTCAGAGGGGGAGCTGTGATTCCCCAGCCTGGATCCTCTGCTCTGTGCAGTTAAGGGGTTCAGCACATCTCAAGCCTGACCTGACACAGCCTCTTTTATTCAGTGCTGGGCTCCCCGGTTGTTTTGCCTACACGGTTTGTTCCTGTCCAGCAAGACCTCTGCTATTTCCAAGCAGGATCCTCTGCATCTCACCCAGCTCCCTCAGTTTTCTCTCCCCCATCCTTCAGGCTGTGCACTCCTGCTGTCAGCTCTATGAATTGTATGGTGCTTCAGAAACACGTGCACTGCTCTCAGAAACACGAGACACTTTGGCTTGGGCATGAGGTGTCCCCAACCAGGACTGGCTTTTTGTTTGTTTGTTTGTTTGTGGGTTTTTTGTTTCTTTTTGTTTTTGTTTGTTTGTTTGTGGTTTTTTTTTTTGTTTTTGTTTTTGTTTTGTTTTGTTTTGTTTTGTTTTGTTTCACTCTTTCCTGCAGGGCATGATTTGGGCCACCTTCAACTTCTACTTGCTTTGTGGTGAGGCAGGAAGGGTTACTTGTCCATGGAAAATGACCTGGAAGAAAAGTAAGGATTTAAAGAATGATTGTATATGGGATGGGTTTGCATCTGATGCTCTGAATTGGACCTCTCCATCCTATGCCTCCAGAACTGGGGTATTCCCAGTCTACCTGGTGACATCTCCCTCTCCAGAAGATATTTTGTGGAGGTGGACTTGAACTGCACTGCACTGAAGCAGGTCTGGATGTGGAGCTCCTCCAATCTTTGTGGGCAGCAGGAACAGATTCTGATCAAAAGAGAGGTTTGGCCACAGCAGTGTGTCCATCCCCTTGTGTCCCTTTCAGCAGTGACCTGCAATGATGCTTCAGAGGAATCAAAAAATCCAGTTGCACCAGGCAGAGCCTAAGGTTAATTTCCTGTGCAGGCAATGCTCCCAGCAGCCTGTGTTGTAGTATGACCAACTTCTCTCTCCTCTGCTTGCTCAGTGCACAGAGGTTGGTAGAGGTCAGTAAGAGCTGGTAGCCATGGGCTGTGGGCAAACAGGTGCTGTTTGCAGTGGGTTGGGTTACTTCTCTTTTGGTTTTACTGACAGTGGTCCACTTTGACACAGGGAAATGCCACCCAGCCCAACCCCTTTGCAACAGCAGCAGCTGGTGGGCTGAGAAAAATCTCCACTGCTGCTTTTGCTGTTCAGAGACAGCAGAATGGACACATGGTTCGGTCAGCTAAGTCAGCAGCTGAGATGCAATCATGCACAGTCAAGATCTGTATTGAGTTACCTGCCACTATTTCAATAAACCCCAAGAGGATGAGCTATTGATGTGATCTCTGCACATGAGGAAGTGAAAGGACAGCCAAGCATCTGACCACTAAGGAACTGCTGACAGAAACACCTTGGAACACCAGACAGCTTGTTAGCATCTCCCTTTGGTGTTAGCCAATATAGATTTTGTGGTGATTCACATGCTCATTTTTCCAGTAGAGGGATAAGATTAAGGCAGGCAAAAAACCTTTGTGGCCTTTTCTCCTTCCACCCTCACCTTCCTTATTATATTGAATGTAGAAGTGGGTTATCAAAAATTGTTAATCTCTCTCTGTTTTTCTTTTTAATAATTTCAGAGCCTGGAGTTCTTCTCAGCCTTCCTCCTCAGATCACTTCATCCTCTTGCAGCAGCATGAGGCTAAAAAAGTTTTTATTTATTTATTTTATTTCACAAATGGCTGAAAGAGACATAGAAAACCTTCACTTGAAGCTGTCACTTTAATAGATATGAAACTATAATGGTTTTTACTGGTCAAATGACGTGGTCTCCTTGTCTTCTGAACAAAAAACAAACAAAAAAACTCCAAAAGTCTGACCAAGCAGGGGAGGGACCAAAGTATTTCAGGGCTGGGATGTCCCACATGCTGATGCGGATAAGCCCCCCTCACGCCGGTGTCCTCCAGCCTCCCGGTGCCCCTTCCTTGTGCTCAGGTGCTCAGAAGATCCCCACGGCTGCTTCCTCGGGATAAGGAGCACCGGGATTTGTCCCTTCTCCTTCCACCAGAGCGTTTGCGTGGCTCGGCCTGCAGGCGGGAGGGAGGGGGTCAGCCCGGCGGCCCCCCCAGCCTCATCTGCCGGCATATGCTGCCCTCTAGAGTCAGCACCCAAACTTGCCTCTTTTTTTTAAGGAAAAAGCTGGTCGGAAACAAGTCAGTCATGTGGCAGGGTGGGCCACCGCTGGCTGGAGCAGAGAAAATTCTGTTGCTCTTGCACCGAAAAACCCTGCAAAACACTGAGGAGGTGAAACTGGGGGTGCACCCAAAATCAAGGTCTCCCATTTGTGCATTTTTCCTCACGTGAAGGTTGGTGCACCCCACACCACGTGCATATATATATATATATATTTATTTTTTTTTTTTTCCAGTGGTACTGACACAGGAGCTCTATCTTTGCCTACTTCAGCTCCCAGCTCTGCCCTTTCTGCATCGCTCCCGAGTCTCTCACCCAGAGCATGTCACCCACGATCACACTCTTCCCTGAATAATTCCTCTCCTCCCCCATATACTGACATCCCACTTCTATTTTTTCCCCACCACCAAAGACCTCAGAGAAGTTGCATCCCTTAATAGGAGGTGAGAATCTTCTCTATTTGCCTTGGTGTTTTTTTCATCTCTTCCCAGCTGCAAAGCTCTCCACACTGAGGGCTGAGCCTGTGTGGTAGCAGGGACACACAGGGTCACCCTGGTGTGCCTGTCACTTGGGGATTCTCGTACACATTGAATAAAGTCTTTACAGGTTTTGTCTTAAGCACAATTATCAGCAGTGTCATGCCCTGAAGCCATCATGCAAGAAAGCAGCTGGCTAAAATGCATTTCCCTGAATAATCCCAGTTATTCCCTCTTGCTGAAACCCACTTGGACAGCTATGTTTGGAGGGTGAATGACCACTATCTCCTGCCATTTCTGCAGGGAAAGACCCTGCATCACCCCAGCCCTGGCCCCACAAGCCGGAGGAGAGCAGGAGAGGGCAGGTTGGGGCGGGATAGAAGCCGCCCGGGAGAGAGGAAGGCACTAGAGGGCAGGAGAGCTCTTCTCTAATGGCACGTCTCAGTAATTTTGTTGGCATTCCTTGCGCAATTTCCCCTGTTCAGTGGGTCAGTTTTAAAGTTCAGTGACTCGTTGCAGGAAAAGAGCCTGTGGGGCTGAAGTTTATGTCTGCTGGCCTTCTCTAGATGCTGTCAGCACAGGTGGACAGGGCTGGAGTTGGAGCCAAGATTGACTGTCTGCTTAGTGTTGCTGCCAGGTAGTTTCTCCCAGCAAAGAAACATCTGGGGAAGGAGGCTTCAGTATTTGGCCTCCCCTTGCATGCCTCTTGCTGCAGGGTGCAACTTTAGCACTGTGCTCTCATCTGATAGCAATGCACAGATATCCACAGGTATCCACATATATGCACAGGTATCCACATCAGTACAAAGGCCCAACATATTTTTCTTGTCTTCCTGACATAGCACCAGGACGTGAAAAATTGGCTCTTTGCAGGGTGTTTCTTGAAGGTATCCAGCTACTGTCCTCCCCTTTCCTCTCCCCAGTTTACAGCAAGATGCATCCCCACAGGGTCTCAAGTTGCTCTCTAAGAGCACAAGTCACATCTCTCTTCACAGCTCTCCTCACACTCTCCTGGCCCAGCTCAGTCCACAACATGTTCACACTGGCTCAGTCAGCTCAGGGGTGTTTTTTTTCCTCCACCTGGCTCAATGGCATACTTAGAAGCATCAGGTTTTTCCCAGCCTTGTGAGTTACAGCTTAAGGCAAAAAGCACAAGACACTCCAGTATCCCCTGAAGGCAAGACATCATAGGCAGAATGGGGCTTTTTATATCAGAGACTGTGAAAAGACCTTCCAGTTTAGTAGCTGTTCTGTTCATATCACATGTTACTGCACACATGCTCCATCTTCCTTGTTCAAGTCTGAAAATGGAGGGTGTAAGAATAGCAGCTTCTTTCTTCATTTGTCTGCTTCCTCTGGGTACTCACAGTTGGGTCTGCTTGCATTAGCATCACCCACTACTGCTCCTAGTTACTATCACTCACTAATATGATCCATTTGTTGTTGCTTGGGGCCACCCCCACCGACTCAGTGAGGTGACCCTGGGCTTGTGTCAGCCCACACCACTGGGGTGTGCTGTGGGGATGCTGCGAGGATGCTCTGTGGCAGCAGCGCCGGTCCAAGTTACAAAGCATTTTGGGGTTTGCCCAAATCCCACCTTTGTTACCCTCTGGTTAATTGCATTCTTGTTGCTGACTTCTCTTAGAGAAAGGTTATGCCGTAGTAACAAATTTGGAAAAACACAGCTTGCCTGCGAGGCTTGAGGAGTTTCTGGAGGGACAGCTGCGCTGGGCGGCGGGTCCCTGCGGCTCCCAAACATGCGCACAGAGCCGCTGCACTTCAGGGGGGCAAACCACCTCGTTCTTTCGGCTTCCCCCATCCCCTCGGTGGATGCCCGGGGAGAGGAGCTGGACTCGCAGCATCCCTCCGGGGATCAGCATCCCCTCCGCGCTACGCGGGGCTTCACAACCCCCGTGTCCCGCCACGCTCCGGGAGACACGGGCGAGGATTTCCTCCATGACACCGCGGCTCTGCCAGCGCTTCGGCCTCGGGGAGCACGGCCTGCCCCTCCACCGACCCGCCGGCGGTTCGCTGGGGTTCTGCCCGTGGGCCCGCCCGGCGGTTCGCGGGAGTTCTGCCTGTGGGTCCGCCCCGCCGCCCGCCCCTCCCGGTGGCTGCAGTTTCTCGGCGCGGCCGCCAGGCGGNAGGGGGGATGCTCTGCCCAGCGCCGCCGCGCTGACAGTGGCTGCTCCTGGGCTTCCCGGGCGCGGTTCAGGTCAGGCTTTTTGTCTTCTCCGCTTTTTCCTTCCCTCCCCTCCTCCTCCCCTTGCTGCCCCCCCTCTTTTGTCTTCTTTTCCCCCAAGTATATTTTGTTTTCCCAGACCCCTGCCGTCCTTGCCATGTAGCAAAGCATCAGCAAAGCTGGGGCACTGCAACGCTTTGGGGCCTACATTGCAATGATTAATTGCAACTTCTCCAACTTTCCTCTTCTAGTGTTTGTGCAAGATCAGAAAAGATGAGTCCGTGGGCAAATGTGAGAGGGAACTTGCTCATTTTTCCCTCTTGCAAAGCTCTCCCCAGTGCCTGGGGTGCTGGAATAGAGGCAGAGCCGGGGGAGGCTGCTGCGATCTCTTCTGCTCTCAGAAGGAAACTCTCAAGCACGGATCGTATTGTCTCTCTGTGCTTCTGGAGTCGTGTCTGGTTCTCAGTTGTCACTTTAGATGGTTGAATACCCCTGTTTTTCTGTGTAGCGGGAATATTCTATTTAAAGATTCAGTTAGTGTTTTGCAAATCAAGCAGTGAAGTTATTTAGTTCAATTATTTTGCATTTAATTAGTAGAGAAAAATCAATGCTGTTTGGTGTTTGTTTTTTTGTTTTGTTTTGTTTGTTTGTTTGTTTTGGTTTTTTGTGTTTTTTGGGTTGGTTGGTTTGTTGTGGGGTTTTTTTGTTGTTTGGGTTTTTTTTATTTTGTTTTTTTGTTGTTGTTGGTTTTGGGTTTTTTGGGGGGTTTTTTGGGTTTTTTTTTGATTGCAAGGAATAGCTTGGCACTTCCCTGCGGGGAAACATAAGTGTAGCAGCCTGAGTCAGGATGTGCAGCATTCAGGCTTTCCAGTACAGCAGCCACTGCTTCAAGTAAAGATTGTTTCAACGGAGTCCAGTTGGTAGCAACAGTGCTTTCTGGTTTTGATGGTTGGATCCTGGTTTGTTCTGACTTCTGTGCTGCACTCGCTGTGTATGAAGATGTTCTCCTATCACAATGGGTTCTGGAGCATCCTCCAGGGATCAGCAGACTGGCTGCCTGGCAGACGGCTTTTCAGTGCAGGCATCTTTCCAGCTCTTAGTGCTAAGTTGGTGTCTAACAAGTGTGCATCACACATCATGAGACAAATGTTACTCCAGAAATATCAGGGGTTAAGCTGTTGCGCGATCCCTTACATAAAATTGCAACATTCTGCTTTGCTTCGGGGTTGTGGCTGTGTCCTTCTCAATGCTTACTGGTACATCACTGCAACTGTTTGTCTGGGAAGTGGGTGACTGAGTGAGGAAGGTGTTAGCAGTCTATGTGGACCTCATGCCAGCTCTAAAATAAATGCCATTTGTTTATGCTAGAGGTGAAGTTGGCTTGGGATTTGAGTAACTGCTGTTAGTCCTGTAGACAGTAATAACAGATGTATAAATAAGTGATCATGTTTTGTTTATTTGCGTGCAGTAAATAACCCTGAGAGGATAGTAAATATAACTCCACACCAGCAAAGCAGCATTCAGAAGAGTTCAAACGCAGGAAGATGACTCTGTAGATACACACAAACACAGCATGGTTCTATAAACAATAGAACAGAAAGGCCAAAAGTACCACACTCCCCAAAAAATCATACTCTGCACAACTTAGACCCAAGCCTTGCAACACACTGAACTCCCATTGAAGAACTCAAGACATCATGCAGGATCCATCTCCAGGTCAGTGCTGTAAATGTGCAGTTTTGAAGATGCAAGGGGTGAAGCCTTGATGTGGAGTCATTCTTTCTAGTGGGTGTGTATTGTAGTGATGATTTGCTGGATAAGAGAAACTAAATCTGGGAAATTCTCTTTCAACTGCTTGTACTTTCATTTCTTTAAGAAGGGTATTAAAAAAAAATTAAATCCAGTCCAAATATAAACTTGAGGAGAAGTGACAGGGAAGGGGAGGAAGGGAGGGCTGGAAGCCAGCTGTTTTGGTGCACCACAGTCTTGATGATTGTTTCTGAGTGTTTGAACCTCTGATTGACACAAACAGTTCAGTTAATAGCATCACCAAATAAACAGTCTGTAATACTGCAGTCATTGTGGGGTATTGTTTTTCAAAATGTGTACGTGAGCAGAAAAAAAGGATACAGAGTTGTGAAACAAATGCTGTGAGGTCTAAGGTCTGCATATTAATGTACTTTGGAATTTGTTGGGGTTTTTTCTTATGGGAACACAAATGCAAAACCCATTATGTTGTAAATAAAATAGGCTGTTGCTGGATAACAACTCATCTTGACAAACTTTGGAATTGGCTTGGGCTTTGGTTTGACTCTCATGTTCATCTAGTCAGGCTGCTGAAAAATTAGTATTACCTTGTGGGGTTAGATACTTAGAGATCTTCCATACATCTGCTCCCTGGGTTCTTAAATGAAACACCTTGTTGGCACTTAATAAAAAACAACAATAAATCATCAGAGATAACAGCTGCTGTCCTGTCCTTCCAAAGGAGGGATGCTGAGAGTGGAGAGGGTCACAGATTCTGCTTGAGTTCCCTGTTACCATGACAATACACTAATTCATGTGTTTGTTTACCTGACAGATTATGTGCCCCAGGGAGTTGACTGTTCTGCATCATTCAGGGAGAAGAAGGGAGCTGTTAGACACCAGCAAGTCTAAAACCTAAAGCCCTTCCATGATGTAGGTCGAATCAAGTGTGCCCTTTTTTAAAACCAAAGAACATATGGGTGCCATACTTTAAAGGTTTATTCTACTTGATGCTTTCAGTCTTAATCTTGTAATTTCTTGCAGGGTTTTCATGCCCTATGTCAGCTTGCTTTTTCAATAGCTATCTGCTAAGGTTGTTTGAGATAATTGCTTCAGGCATTAACTACCTGAAGTGCAGTCAGTTATGTCTAGGCTGCTGAGGACTGAACTGGATTTATTTATTCCCAGCAGACTGAAAAAAATCACTGTCGTCTTCACCTTTTACTCATAAACATTTACTTGATAAGCAAATTAATCTCTGAAATCTCCGCCTTTACTGATTGGTGTCATAAACATCTAGGGTTAATCCCAGAAGAACTTTGTTCTGAAGGAAAATGGCAAAACAGGAGAAACAATTGATGAGACCAGGTTATTCCCATCTTTATAGGAACTTAATGTTTGTTCAGAGGCCTCCACATGAATTTATATGATTCTGAATTGTGCATCTGAGAATGTTTTTGTATTAGTATGACATTTCCTGAGGATCTTACTTTTGGGGAGGATACATTTTAAACTCATCATCTTGTGGATCATTCTGCATATTTTTTACACCCCTACAGTTTTCTGTTGTTTCTGTTTGCCTAAGATACACTTAGGTGGGTTACTAGGCAGAACTCTTTCTCAATTCATCTGTGCATTCACCTCTGCACCATGTTCTTTTGTGTGAGTGAGGGTTAGACATCTGGCAGTTGACCAGCATAAGTGCTCTGCTGATGGCTTTCAAACAAAGTAAAAATTCTCTATGAAATATCTTATCATGGAATCTCAAAATTAAACACTTCTAAGGACTCACTTCACAACCTTAAAGGCAATTCAGTTCCAATTCTTCCTTGCTTGGGCTTTTAGAACCTATTGCATTTCCTACTCTGTGCTGTTCAGATATTGACAGTGTCTGTGTTTTGTATTGTAAGTTGTTTAAAATACATCAACAATTCAGTCTGGTTTTGTGTAGAGGCCAAATGCAGGTACCAGATGATGAAGATTTAGTATTTCCTGCAAAACGGCACAAACAGCAGAGTTTTGCATTTTTTGGTAAGTCAATGCAGGCTTGACAGGTGTTCTGTTGCATAGCTTCAAGATTGGAGTGTTCAGAAATATAGTCTGTGGAATAACTGCTGCGAGACTGAGATGGTCATAGCAGTTGTAAGAAGGAAGAGGACAAGGAGTGGAGAAAAAAGACAGCTGAAGTCTACTGGAATGTGAAGCAGCTGGGTTGTGCCTTAGTGAAAAAGCAGAAACTGGAAACAATTGCTAGATTTATTTTCAGTTTTTTTTTTTTTTTTTTTTTTTTTTTCGTGGTGGTGACTCTTACTGGCTCTTGCTAACCTCCCGGCAAGCAGAGAGAGGAGTGGAAGTTCACCGTCAGTCAAGATCATAGCAACAAATATCTGTCATGCAGGACCATTTCTTTAATTGTAGAGAGCATTTCCCATTTGTAAGGGACCTGTAGGCTGTCAGCATGGATTTAGGTGTGGGTCTTTTCTTTAACAAGATACATTAACCCTTTATTTATTTTGAAGTTGAAAGCCTGTGGGTAGAATTGGCAAAATGAGCTTTGATACTGACTTAAAAAAACTTTGAAAGGAGAGCATTTTGTCTCCCAAAGATTAACCAGCATCTCAGCTGCATGTGGAGGATCTCGAAGTGTTAACTTGCTAGACTTTATTTTAAAAAAACTAGAGATGTTATTTGATGGCTAATCAGATGTAATGTCTGCACTCAATCATTTTGTGTATTCCAGATGTCTAGGTAGTTGGGCTACTGAGAGGTGACAGGAATTGTTAGTTATTGTAGCATCTGATTTGGAGGATCCTTGTACCCCCACAAAGGTAAGATGAGAGGGAGAATCTCCAGTCTTTGTGCTAGATAAAACTCCAGAAACTATGTAGTATATTAGAAACAACAAATTACATGTCAGAGCTACAGGTGAGGTGATTTAATAGCTGCCTTCCTCTCTTCTGCTCCTTACCACGCCCATCATTTTGCATAGTTTGGATACATGAAGAGGATATAACTTGTTCCATTTTTCAAGCTAATCATCCCAACATGTTTCTGCTGAAAGTGGAGACCTGGAGTTTCAGTGTCTTTTGCTGGTTTGCAAAGCTACTGCAAGGATATTAGCTTTGCTATTTGTCAGTTTTGTCTAAATAACCAAAGGTTGGCTTTCATGGTGTGCAGCTGAGAAATGCTGCAGAAAATAATGGGATGAGGGGTTGGTAATGGAGAGTGGTGTATCACTCTCAGTGCTTTGGAAGAGATGAGAGGAGAAGGGAGAGCTGATAGGAGAAAAACTGGATTTATTCACCTCTCTGAGTTTGAATTTGCAACCCCAGAACTCCGGGGCATTTAAAAAGCAGGCCAGAGAAGGAAAAGGGGACATCAGAAGAGGAGGTGTTGATGGAGATTGGGAAGACGGGAAAATGAGCCAGAGGACACACAAGCTCTAGATGATGGAAGAAGAAGAAATGGTGAGCTGAGCGTGCGAGTAGAGCAGATAGGAAAAGGCAGACGGATAACAAAAAGGGAAAGCAGGCAAGGATGAGGCTCCCAGCAGCTTTCACCAGAGGCTGTTCCAAAGAGACAGAAGATGAATGTCAGCAATCCAGAAAAGCTGCAGGAATCCTGCAGGTTGGGACGTGCTGCCAAAGGAATGTTCTGCAGTGCTGCTATTGATGTTACTGCAGCTGACAAATTACAGCTATACTACCTGATCCATAGCATCCACTCTTAGAAATACATTTCCAGTCTCTTGTGGTGTGCAACATGGGTGCTGATAGAGGAAACAATTTCATCTATGTGAGAGAGAAATGATGCCCCCACATATTATGTGAAGCAATCTGAGAAAGTTGATGGATCAGACTGTTGGTCTGCTTTTATTTACATTACTTATTTCAGTTAAAGCTCTTCAGTTCTGAAAGGCTCCTTGGTGTAAAATCTGTTTGCTGTTTTAGTTGCTACCATAACTCCTCTTTACTGGAGTTAGTAAGATAATGTTTTCATGTTGAGAGCAAATAAGGAGTGAATAGAAACAAGTATAAGGAAGAGATGGTCTGTATTAGAGCATTCACTTAGTGTTGTGGGAGATACAATATCAACAGTATTTGGGAGAATCGGTTCTTCTACACCTTGATTTCTGTTTTGTCATATTTTGTAAAGTAATCTAAAAGATTTGAGAATTGACAAGAGCTGTATGGAGATACGAAACCTTGGCATTTTGATTTTGTGATTAATTCATTTTTTTTGTTCCCCTTTCATACCACTGCGAGGGTCGATTAAGGATGGGCAGTACCCAGAAATTTCTTAATCATGAGTATGAGGCTCTTTGAAATAAGCAAATGTGTGTTTTGCATTATCTGGCTTCACCTGGGCGATGGTCTCTGCTGTTTTGTGTAGAGCTTTTCTGGTGTCATGAAAATTCTGAGCATTTTGTGATTCAAGTTAACATCTTGGTGTGGCCATCAGTGCCTCTGAGGAAATACAGATGCATTATTCTGCCAAGGGAGAAAGGGTAAAGCTTACCTGCACTCTCATGCTCTCATTCTTTCTCTCTGGAGCCTTCATGTGGGGATGCCCTTTGTAACACTCTAAACATATTCATTGAAACAGACCCATTTCTATTCTAAACAAGGTAATTACTTTCCTCTCTCAAATGTACAAAAACCTTGGGCTTTGAAAGAAAATAGATGAGAATTTTCATGTTAGGCTTCTGAAAAAAAAGGAGAAAATCAGTGAAGGTTAAAATCAAAGACTACCATAGCTGGTAAAGTTGGAGTATAGACATACTGCAACTTTTGGTTGCTTGGTTAAACCTTGATAGTGTTTTACTAAGAGACTGACAATGTAGTTCTGTATCTGTTAAATTGGAGTTTGCAGGTAGTCTTTAATAATTACAGTGGAAGCAGAAGTAGTGTGTTCATAATGTACAACATTCATTGTTTTATCTCCTACCTTTTTTTGTTTTTATTGTGCTTCTCAGTCTACCAATCTGTCTTATCCACACTGCCCAAGAGGTGGTAAAATAGCCTCAGGAATTAGTTCCATATTTAGAAAGTTTCCTTTACAAACCAAGCATCATGTAATAAAGGGCACAAAGGGAAATCAATATTTCAGTTCTGGTTGTTTCATACATTCCAAACAATTCTAGATAGCAGTGCTCAGTGAGTCCATCCAGTGATGAGCTTCAGTTAGCAGGACAGTACTGTTTAAAACACAATTTCCTTGGGTGATGTATTACCCTTTCATTTTCTATGTCATTTCATTTCTATGCGAATGTCACGCCAATCCACAAAAAGGGCCGGAGGGAGGACCCGGGAAACTACAGGCCCGTCAGCCTGACCTCAGTGCCTGGCAGGGTTATGGAGCAGATCATCCTCAGTGCAATCACACAGCACCTGCAGGGTGGGCAAGGGATCAGACCCAGCCAGCACAGGTTTAGGAAGGGCAGGTCCTGCCTGACCAACCTGATCTCCTTTTATGATCGGGTGACCCGTCTGGTGGATGAGGGGAAGGCTGTGGATGTGTCTGCCTGGACTTCAGCAAGGCCTTTGACACCGTCCCCCACAGCATTCTCCTGAAAAAGCTGTCAGCCCACAGCTTGGACAGGAGCACCCTGTGCTGGGTTAGGAACTGGCTGGAGGGCCGGGCCCAGAGAGTGGTGCTGAACGGGGCTGATCCAGTTGGCAGCCGGTCACCAGTGGTGTCCCCCAGGGATCAGTGTTGGGCCCAGTTCTGTTTAATATCTTTATTGATGATTTAGATGAGGGGATTGAGTCCATCATCAGCAAATTCGCAGATGATACCAAGCTGGGAGGAAGTGTGGACCAACTGGAAGGCAGGAGGGCTCTGCAGAGGGACCTGGACAGACTGGAGAGTTGGGCTGATTCCAATGGGATGAGGTTCAACACGGCCAAGTGCCGGGTCCTGCACTTTGGCCACAACAACCCCATGGGGAGCTCCAGGCTGGGCACAGAGTGGCTGGAGAGCAGCCAGGCAGAGAGGGACCTGGGAGTCTGCATTGACAAGAAAATGAACATGAGCCAGAAGTGTGCCCAGGTGGCCAAGAAGGCCAATGGCATCCTGGCCTGGATCAGAAACAGCGTCACCAGCAGGTCCAGGGAGGTGATTATTCCCCTGTACTCAGCCCTGGTGAGGCCACACCTCGAGTACTGTGTCCAGTTCTGGGCCCCTCAGTTTAAGAAGGATGTAGAGGTCCTGGAACAGGTCCAAAGGAGGGCAACCAGGCTGGTGAAGGGACTCGAGCACAGGCCCTATGAGGAGAGGCTGAGAGAGCTGGGGCTGTTCAGCCTGAAGAAGAGGAGGCTCAGGGGAGACCTCATTGCTGTCTACAACTACCTGAAAGGAGGCTGTAGCGAGGTGGGAGCTGGACTCTTTTCACAGACGACCTTCAACAAGACAAGAGGACACAGTCTTAAGTTGTGCCAGGGGAAGTTTAGGTTAGATATTAGAAAGAATTTCTTCACGGAGAGGGTGATCAGACATTGGAATGGACTGCCCGGTGAGGTGGTAGATTCTCCGTCCCTGGAGACATTTAAAAAAAGACTGGATGTGGCACTCAGTGCCATGGTCTAGCAACTGCTCCGGTGGGTCAAGGGTTGGACTAGATGATCTCTGAGGTCCCTTCCAACCTGGCTAATTCTATGATTCTAAGTTTGTCAATTTGAGTATGGGGACATGAAGTATGGATGATTCCCATTCACTTTTTCCAACCTTGCAGTTCACTGTTGGGAGTGATCTGTGCTGCAGCTTTCATGTACAAAGGAATTAAATATCCCTATCTGGATATATTTTTCCATCTTAATTTCTTTAAATGTATATTTTCTGCTTTTCTAACAAGAAGAAGCTTTAAACTGAATTGTATACAAGAATAATAATTTTGAGGAACTAGGGAGGTCTACCAACAGGTTTAGTTAGAGTTCACCTATGAATTTACAGGGACTTAGAGAAATTGCAGAGCACTGTTTTGAGCGGGAGTTGCTTCATATAAATATCCTTGCAAAGGTCATGTGAAATCATGTATTAAGTCTGATGCTAGATTTTTGATGGAGCGTGGTTAGAGGGCTTGAGTTTACTCTTTTAACACTTGGAATTGGTTCTCTGGCACAACTGGAAGGGAGAAATTTTCAGTACCCAAAATCATGATGCATCTGAAAGTCACATGACTTAAAAAAAAAAAATTTAATAAAAATCTTGTATCTTTGTGAGCGATACCTGGGAGAAGATAACTGACAGAAGCTGAGGTGGGCAGTTTCTCTGTTTTCAGATTATTTTTTCTGTTTTATCTGTGAATAGCTGTTTGCTCTTTATCACTGGAAATAGTGACACTTGTGCCTCCTGCTCTGTTAGTTTGGTCTGTTGTAGTTTATGGAAGGGGGGGTCTTCAGAAATAAAATGTTCTAATTATGATTAGGTATGGTATTTCAAGTACATTGCTCATAGTGAGCTGGCTTTCTTGAGCATGGCCAATTTTGTGATATTGTGGTGTACAGTGTCCCTTTAAAGAAACACCACTGCACCTTGATGGATGACTTGGCACATCTGTTCAGAGATGAGCTTGCTTCTTATGTCTGTATCTCTCTTAATCTATAGCATATTTTCATAAGGAAATAGTGATGGCTCATCCATCCTCCGTTGGAACTCATGGACCTATTGGCCAGTTTCAAACTTTGTAGAAGAGCTGATGTTAGAAATGAAATAAATTTCTGCACATTTTCTGTAGAAGACAGAGCAGAATGAAGAAACCATAAATAGTGTCTCTGTTATGGCAGAACGAAAAATGTAGATGTCTCATACTTCATGTGGCCATCTGGTGTCAACTGGTACCAGTGTCAATTTAGAATCACGCACATGGTGCTTCCTCATCAAAAGAATGCCAAGGGAGATGCCAGGAAGCTGGATTTCTAGTGTTGGGAGAAGAGTGGATGGGTTTGCAGTTCAATGATTTAACTACTGTTGTGAGCTTATGCTCACTCAGTTGCATAAGCATTTTGTCAGTCTTAACGTGTGTCATATTAGTAGATTTTGCAGTGTAAAATTCAAAGGCATGAGATAAATCTGATGATATTTTGAAAAAATGTAAGAAAATGGTGCAGTGATTTACTGTAGTTTAACCTCAGATGGATTAACTAATGCAACCTTCATGTACAGGCATGAACCATGAATGAATGTATATAAATTCCTTATTGCTAAGAAATGTCTCATTTCACCATTACACCTCATGCACCAGCACACTTGTAGTTAAACACTGAGTATTTTAAGCTTCTGCCTCTGAATTTATGAAGGTAAGATAAATCCATAAAAGGGAGATTTACGGTGATTTGAGAATAACCTTGCTCTGAATTAGTCAATTTTGTGAAGCTCGCTCAAAACTGCACCAATACTGAAATATATACTATTTGTAGATAAAAAGTCTAAGATATTTTTTATCTATGTATGATTGTTTTTCACTGGTATGGCTGCTGAGAGAACCAACAGGCTTACATACCACAGTGGGGATGCCTGCCAGAGCTCACTTAGTATTAACCCCACTGCTGCCACATTTTTATTTAATTTGCTCTTAGTTCCCAAAGATGAAACAGACCCTAGACCTGTAAAAGTTGAATTTCTTTGCTTCCCCTTGTTCTGCTCAGCCTAGGGAGATGTGAGGTACTGCTTTCCAGCAGCCAATGATTTGGCATCAGGGTGAAAGGCAAAAATGCTGATAAAAAATGTTTTTCTTTGCTGCTAGAACAAAGACCACTTGAATTGTGAACTGGTTGGCCTAGAACAGGGAAAGCCAAGGAAAAGGAAAATCCTTTGGAAAAAAACAAATATGTGTGTCTTTTAGGGACAGCGCAGAGGAGCCAGTCGAGGGCAGTGAAGAGTGGGATGCTGTTATAAGTCAAAGCATCCTGGTAAAAACAGCAGAAAAAAATGAACTCTTAAAACCCATGCATTTTTGTCTGTGTCTATTTCTAGGTTGTCATTAAACAAAAATGGTTTTGCTCCTGTCTGTCTTGTGTGAAAGCACTCATATAAATTCTTTAAATATGCATTGGCAGCTCTTACTCATAGGTTTTACTCTGAATTACAGCCTTTTTTATTAGACCTGAAATGTGAGGTGTGTGTTTCACTGTAATACTTCTAGGGCTCCCTGGAGACATCAGGTACACCACAAATGAGACACACGAGAACTTCTCTGAGCCTCCATTTGGCTGGCAGCCTGGAGAGAGCCAGGGGCCAAACCATCAACACCAGCATTTGGACCAGACATTGGTGTAAGCTGTGTCATTGCTTGAGGTTGTGGGGATTGTTGTGGCTTTTCACTGTGTGCATAAGGAAAAAATGCTTACCTGGCAGCTGACCACAATTATCTATGTTCAGGGTTACCACCTGAATGTGTATTTTATACTTTTTACCCTGGCTGAAGTTTTACATGATAGAGAAGAGACTGCAGGAACATCTGAGAAATTATTTCTGGCAGCTGGGCAGATAAGTTTATAAATCTTGAGAGTCTCTGACAACAAGGTGTGTAAGAGTGTAAGTAACAACAAAAACGATGTTGGAAGGTTGCTGGTTGCTTGTGTCGTTGTTTTGATAGCTCTCAAGCTCTGCAAGTGCTTAGGGCTGGGATAAATAATAGCATAGTAGGCCACAGCCATTGTTCATTCAATTTGCTGGATCTCCAAAAAAAATTCCTCCATCAAGTGAAAGAGTGATTCTGAAATGCCTGTGCTGCTAACATGGCTATTTGAGGTCCTGATCTGAGTCTGGCATCCAAAGTTGGTAACTCATGCAAAACTCCATTGTTGGTAATGTTAGCAGTGCTGTGGCTTGCCCTGTGGGGACAGCTAATAGGCTGTGGGTTTCATTAATACTATTATTTTCATTTGTTTTTATCATTAAATACTTCTCAGATGAGGTACTTCACAGCTAAAAGCTTTGGCAGCATAGTATACAAAGTTTCAACTATTATCATAATGGAGAAAAAAAATCATGCCAGAAGTATTAGTACTCTGTAGTATAAATTCAATGACATTGTTATTCAAAGCTTTTATATCCAGAAAAGTAACACTGGTTTGTGTCAATGCTGCACACTATGATCTTAACCTTTGGGATGATAAGAAAGCACAAAAGCAGGCTCCTCCTGAAATCCTGTGCCCTTGAAGGAGTCATTTAGTTAAATTCCTTAATATTTTTGCAGCTGTGGTTGTGGTTTATTAACTGATGCTGCCTTGAAGAAGAGCCTGTGTCTGGCAGCCAAATTTTCATTACTCATCTGTCAATACTTGTGGAGTAAAACAAATGGGTCTGGGTAGAGAGGTTTCTGCTCCTGTGTAAATGGTTGCTGTTTCTCCATCCCTGCTATTTTACCCAAAGTTAGGGTAAAAAATAGCGTTAATGCAGTACATGGTGATACTGTATTGGGTAGGGAGGTCTGGCCTGCTTTGTCTATCAGGATTATTTTAAGCTATGATGTTTAGATTTTATTAAATGAACTAGAGGGAATTAAAAATACCTCTTTCCCAAAATAGTCTCACTTGTGCAGCTGTAAAATGCCCTTTGTCCTGAATTGTCCTTGCTGAATTATCTCCAGAATTTCTCCTTTGCAGTGGGTAGAATATGATTTTTGGCCAGTTCAACAATTTGCTTGTCAGGAGAAATCCAGTTGAATTTTGTTTGGGTTTTGTTTTACATAATTCTCAAAATTAGGTGAACCTGAATTATTACATTGCTGTGTTTACGGATACAAACTGCAAGCCTTGGCTTCTGGGTGATGTGCAACTTCTCTGCCTGGGTTTTGGGGTTTTTTTTGCATGGTAATTGCAAATGGAGGGTACATCTTATTTTTAAACCCTTGCAGAACAGGGGTATTTGCTCTGTGAGATGGAGATGTAAATGAATTTCATGCTGGTCCTTAATATGGGTGTAGTTGATCCAAAATGCTTGGTGGAACTGGGCAGGGCTGTAGCAAAAGGATGAGCTGCAGTAAGTGGGGGAGAAAAACTTGCAGAACCCAGGGTATTGACTCACTTTTGCACATGCTCTTCTTGAGTTTCACACTTGACTGTAAGAAAAATTGAACAAAGTAGCATCCAGTATTTACGCTAGTGAGTAAGTGTGCTTAAGAGCCAAAAGTCAGTGCTGGCCTCTTTCTGTGCATATGTATTTTGAGAGATATACTGGAGTCCTTTCCTCCTTTTCCTGTTGTGAATTCTGATTTTGCTTAGTTTTTATCTTCAAAAAATCATGGTGGGGGAAGGAAAACCACACACCTGGGCAAGTGGTGTAAAGAACTAAGGCCTAGCCCAGTAAAGGCAATCCATAACTTGAAGCCTCGCTTTGTGCCTCTGTCCGTTGGCTCCAATGAAGTTTACATGGCTTGTAAACTGATGCCAATTTCCTTAGCACAGAACTGCCTTTTGTCATGGAGTTGCCATCAAATGTATTTTAAGCTCTGTTCTGTGGGGGATTGTTCCGTGCTCCTGTGGCCCCAGTGAGGGCAGAGAGAACCAAAACATCTGCCTGACTGAACACCAGACTGACTGTAAGCATGAGGACCTAGCTTGGAGATAAAAACTGTTTAATGGATAATTCCCCTGGAATGAATAATCTCTGCCTTAAAAGATGAAGTGCAGCTGGTGTTGGATGAGAGAAAAATCAGGTTTAAAATGTCTGTCTTTCAGTAACCTGAATCTACTGACCTTACGTGGCATCACAGAGATATTTCAGCTGAAGAGGAATGGAAGGGACTTGCTGATGGTGTGTGGCCGGTGCTGCTGTCTGACTCCCCAAACCCCCAGTGTTATATTTACCTTGTGGTCTGGAAGGTGTTTTACTCCACAAGGTCAAGGAAAGCTTCCAGAATACAGAGGAGGGCAATTGTAAAGGAGTGAGAAGGAATAATTATCTAATACGACTTTTTAATGAAAAGTATTTTCAGATTGGTTACGTGTTTTTACCCATCCTATACCTTTGCAATGGTAGCAGTACATGTGTGTTTGCCTAGCTTTGACTGGAAAGTTTGCAAAAAAACAAGTCTGAAACATAAAACCAAGTTAGCGACTATATAAGCAGCCTGTGCCAATGAAGACCATCATTTTGTGTAGCTGTGCAGCTTATCAAATCACTCCAGTGAGTCTCCTTACAAATGGTTTTGTATTTTATATGTTGACTCATCCATCTCAACACTCACAGTAGCATTTCAGTACTGTCTTATAAAGCCTATGGTTGAAACAAGGCTGTTCTTGGGCTGGTTAATCAACAGATGCCATTAATACAATGATGTTTGTCTTGACACCCCATCTGACTGTGGAGGCATGGTAAGCAGCATTGCTATGCCAGGAGATCCCTGGCTGAGGACTGTGAAGGCAGATCACTCAATATTTGCATGCAGTGTAAAGTCAACATTGAAAGAGTTTCAGACCTCTCCTTAGCTGGCAAATGGTCTCACTGCAGCTACAAGACATGTTAACAAAAGGCTGAATTGTATTCTGCAGCACTTCTGATTTATTTAACAGCTTTCTAAAATGCTGTCGTTTCATTCTGGTAAGAGAGCACCAGAAGTGGAAAAAGAGAGCTCAGGTGAATTTTCTTCTTCTACAAGTCTGGGAAGGTGCTGAAGGAAATATGATTTGGACTCAGATATTTATTCTTTTAGTAGAACAATGACAGTCCCAGACCAGTGCTTCTTAGATGTGTTTTACCCTGGGAACTTGAATAAAACATCTTCCCTTTCAGCTGTTTCATTTTTAGCTGTATAGAGGGTGTAACCATTGTTTAAGGGAGTGGCAGTGGCATATAGCCAGTTGATATCTAAACTCTATCATGAATTGTTTTAAAGACAGTATGATTTTCTTTACTGAGATATACTGATGACTTTTTTCCCAAGGCAGGAAGTACATGCTGACTCCAGCAGTTGCCAGAGCTGTTCATTGTGAGTAAGCCGTATGATAAATCTCATGGAGACCTTAAGATCAGTAGGAAGCAGTGCAAGCTTAAATGATCAGCATTGAAGTGTGGTCAAGCTGTATCAATATCTGCTTTCATATTTTCACTTGCTTGGAATTTTGTATTGAAAAAAGTTTCTGGTTTCTTAGGGTATCAAAGTCTGTAGGACAGTTTAGAAAGTGGTATTTAACTTGAGGCTAGTTAATATTTGTAAAGGCTTGTCTGGACACTCCCCAGACTCTTGCCTCAGGGTACAAATTTATTTGATTTATCCCATGTTAAGTTAATGTAGCAGTTTCTGTTAGCAGACATCACAGCTGGACTGCTGGCCTTTAGCATTTCCTGGTATTGCAGCACCAGTGCTACTTAGACTGGGTTTTTTCCCAAGGCCTGTATTTTGCAGGGCACACACCTGAAATGCAGTCCTCTCCCTGTCCTGAGTTTCCTAATCAGCATCTGGGACTTTTTTGGTATAGTCTGCCTTTGTTTTAGTCAAAGAGCAGACTTTTGTTGAGACTGATACATTGATTTCCATAGCTTCCCATTAAAAAAAAAAAAAAAAAAAGAAGAAGTTATTTTTAATTAATGGACATTTCAGTATGTTTCTGTGAGTGACATTTTCTGGACAAAGAAATTATTTTGGTCCAAAAACCTCTGATCTGTGAGCAGCAGAGGAGATGCTGGGCACCAGTGGGTTTTTCCAGGGCATGGGTGGCTGTAGCAGAACTGCTGACTTTTTGCTCACAGGAAAAAGAGTGAGCAAGAAGTTCTGTCCTCCAAATGTGAACTCTGGAAGCAGAGTGTGCAGAAATAAGCTGATGAAAGGGAAAATCCTTTGGCCTATAGCTGATGTAGTGTACAAGTGACACAAATATGAGAGTTTCCTAGCAAAGCTTCTGAGATGCTTCTGGCCCAAGGACAGTTACTTCCTTCGTTCTGCATCTGAGCTCTGGGTTTGAATTGCTTTTCATTTTGTATTGTTCCTTGTTGGGTTTGATACCAGGATATGATTTCTTCTTTGTCACCTCTCACTTCCTTTTGTTCCTCTTAGTTTACACTTTTGTGACTCTGCACTCATGTTGCTTGTAGTGCATCCTGCCCAGGGTCCTGTTGTCACAAGGTTTTGATTCAGCTGGGTTGTCCTGGAGATATATGGGGATGTGCTAGCGAAAGTGGTGGATATGTCACAGAAAAGGAACATACACAAATATTTTGCCCAAGCAATGGAGCTTCTCTTGCCTTTCTCAAGCCATGGCTAATGAGGGTGGGAGCAATGGGAAATGACTTATTTTGAGAACAAGATTCAGCTTCCCTTGATGCAATTATTTCATTAATCAAAAAGGAAAATGTGTAGTCCTTAGTGATTTTCTAGAGCTTTAAATTTTTAGAACATTGTGCAAGCATTTATTCACTACTTGAGACTTCATGATGGGTGGGCGATGGAAGGTGTAGTGAGGTGAGAATAGTGAGTACAACTTCTGCCCTGGTTTCATTTAGTGGTACAATATAACTTGTTACTCTGGTCAGATGATGTCTACTTCTCCATGAGCCTCTGTGGGCTTTTGAGCTTATTGGTGAAGCTGTACACCTGTGAGTGGGTGGTTGGCTCGCGTTTCTTTTAAGGCATTAGGTGGAGTAGGAAGAGGTAGTGCTGTGTTGTGGTGGCATCTCCGTTTGTAGGAAGGTGTAGGTAATATTGTGTGCACAGAGCATGCCACCTAGAGGAACAAAGCAGGTCGGCAAGGTGGTAGCCATGATTTGTTGGCAAAATTTAGGCTGTGGTGTAAATGGCTAGGTTGAGACCTTCTCCAAACAGTGTCCTTTGTGGCCTTGCCTCTGGTACTTTCACCAAGTCAGGTGTGAGAAGGTCCAAGCTTTTCATCAACTCTTGTCAACATTCCTCAACTTTTTACATGAGACTGCAGTTTAGCCTCTGGTTATGTTGATCTTTATCTTTCACTGCAGCTCAGGAATCTGAAATTAAGTTACAGATCTCCCCTCATATTCTCCAAGAATTATAGTGAGGAATGCAGTGCACGGTATGATTTGATGGGCTAATGTTCTTCAAGCTCTGTGCTTTTTTTGGGTTTTATGTTGCAATTTATTTTACAGGAGACTAATAAATTCCCCAGAAGATTATTCTAATTTCCAGAGTCTAAAAGTCTGAGTTGTAATTAAGCACTTAATTTGATGAGGGTTTTTAAATGTGTTGCTAGTCTACTGGCAGCTTGGGGAAATGCTTCCATCTTCAGCCCAGCTCCCCTTGTGTAGGTTCAAGCTCAGAGAGCTGCTGTATATTTAGAACTGGCAGAACTGCAGCCTGCCAGACAGGCCTCAAAAAATTGCTCTAAATCTGTGCTTTCTGGGTAGGTTAAAGCCAAATTGGAAAGAATCCTGGCATGTTTGCAGAAGTTGAAGTTAGGGTGATGGCAATTTTTCATTAACAAAGGGATAGTGGGCAGTTTTAATAATATGTTTTATTGATTAGAGTTGAATTGAGTTACCCCATTGCCACAAATGACAGCAATCTGTGTTCAACAGGCGGGCTATTATTCTGTTTCTTGGTCTTTGAGAGGATTTGTGGTCACCCAGAGAGTCAGAGAGTTGTGTTGTTAGGCAAGCGCATGGCTGGACTAGAGGGTGTCACCTCTTCAGGGCAGAAATTTATTTTATGATCCATATTAGTCTTGGGTCTGCCACAGTAAGGTCATAAGCAATTACTTGGTCTCATAAGATTTAACATAGAAATAATAATGACTGAGTAGAGGTTTTCTTTATCACCCTATCTGAGATTATTGCTTCTAGTTGTCTCTGGTATCTTCTGCTAGAGTTTCTCTCTGCTGTTTAAGTAAAATATATTTTCTCCCCTCACTAAGTGGTGCATCAGCTTTATTCTTCAAACCTCAGGAACAGTCTTGAAGACTATATTTTTTTATGCTGTGCCTTTGAATTGACCCCCATGTATTTCCTTCAAGACATTCGGATAGCCTTCCCATTTCCTTCTGTTTTCAGTTTAAATTTTCCTGTTGTGCGAATACTTAAAAATTGCATACAGTCATATGTTAAGACAACCAGACTAGAGCCAGCAGGAAGAGCATCCTTTGGGTGCCAGGGGATGAGGCCAAGTGTTATTATGCCATTTTGGCTGTGGTTGGATGTCTTGGTGTATTGACCACCCATGCATTTAACAGACCGGTTCTGTGGCTGCCCCCATGTCTCTCCTCACCACTTGACCCTTTTTCTGATAACTTTCTGGCCTCCAGGCTCGTGACAGCTGTTGTCCACTCGCTGGTAATTAAGAAAGCAGCATGAGGGATGGGAATGTGGAGTGGAGAGATTGAACCCCCCTCTCCTCAGCCAAGCATTTCAACCTGATTAAAGACTGAACGACTGATTGGCCGCTTTTTTCCTCCTCTGGCTGTTGAGCTTGTTTGCTATCAAAACTCACATGTTGGGCAGTCTCTGTTTCTCCCTGTTTTTTAGATCCTGTAACAATAAGTAATGTCAGAACAGATTTACCACTGAGATAGTGGGCACATGTGAAATGTAAACCCCTCTAAAGCTGCGTATTTAATGTGCAAAGCATTGTGTACATCTGTGGTCTTAGGTAGAAATTCAAATGCAGGTTGTATCAAACTCTGAAAATTTAGAACTAGCTATGAGAATCAAGATCATAATGAATTAACTGCACTTAATTGGATGGGCTAATGATTTCAAAGATTTTCCTTCTCTGTTTAAGGATTTTCCTTGTTTGCTTTGTGTCCTTATTTGGTTTCCTTGTTTTGTTTTCCCTTGTTCTGCATCAGGTCCCAGTGGGTGACCTTTTGTGTGTTAGAGTAATGCTGTGATGCATGATCTAGCAAGAGAATGGGCTTGAACTCTGGGATTCCCTTTTTATCCTGTGCTTCTGTGGAGGTAAAATGATAGACTGAGATTAAGATAATACACAATTGTTGTGTTAATACACAGTGAGAAGATGAGAATTCAGGAAGAGCGGTGGTAATTTGGTAGAAGAAGCTTCCTCCTGTAACACTGGTGCTCTCTGGAGGTGTTTACCCCCAGGGAGATTATGACTCCCTGTATTTCAGATTAGACCACCAAAATTCAGTCTGAATTCTCCAGGAAATGGGCTCTGCATAGCCCCTAGCATGCTTTAAAAGTAGTATCTTTTGCTGTCCTATCTGAAATATAATTTCTCTTCTTTCTGTTGTGATTTTTCTCATGCTTGGCTGTTCCTTTTTACCTTGCAGACAAAGTAATTCATCACAGTTAGAGCTTCTTTTAGAAAGCACTGTGTACGTTTAGGAGTGAAATGTTTATTTACGTAAAAATTTCAAAAATCACTGCCAGACTTAGGTGTGTGGAAATCCTTTAACAAGCCATGTCTGCCACAGTATAGCTGCACGGTAGGAACACATCTACTGAGAGGAGGTTTTGTACCTTTAACTGTATTTATTGTGTTCACCTTGTATGCCCATTGCTTTGCCACATGGTCACTTTCTGAAAGAAGCACTGGAATGTTGGACTTCAACTTTTCAGATAAAGAAGTGTTTTTTATTTGTTTTGAAGTTGAACAAGAGCTATTCTACCAGTCTGTGTTATCGTATACTCAGCTAAACATTCTCAATACTAAAATGGTAGGAGATGCAAAATGTAGTGTGCTTATAACTAACTCAACTAGGCAGACTCTTTGGGTTATGGGTGGTTCAGGGTGTGAAAGTGCTATATTGTCCTTGGGCAGCTTTTTGTCTTCACAAAAAGACAGCAGATGCTGACATGGTGCAAAGAGAAGAGAAATCCTATCACTAGATTGCCCCTGAGTCCCCAAGCTGTAAATAAAGTGATTTATGGGTATTAGAGATGAAAACTGTGTTTCTCCTTTTCCTCCAAGCAAAATTTTTTTTTTTTTTTTTAATAGATCATCTCATTATTTGACTCTGGTTTGGCTAGCAATTTTATAAAATAAGCCTTGGTAGATCTAATATTAGAAAATTAATGGAATGATTTATCTACTGGTTAGAATTTGTGGAGCCTCCAAATCCCTATCTGTCTTGCTGTTGGAGGCAATTAAGAATATGAGAGAGTGGGTTTTTTTGTTTGAAATGTTGAAAACTACTGTGAGCATTCTTATTGTTACATCTGGAGAGCTTGTCAGGGATGGTGAGATTGGTTGTGCTGAGTCATTTGCTGTGAATGTTGGTAATTTCTTTCACAGTAGTCTGATTATTGCTTGGACAGCTTTTGCCAAGCTGTTGACTCTCTGCTGCCTGTTGACTGGCAATGCATTTGAAACCAATTATAGGAATATTATGTGGCTTAAGGATCACAGTTAGTCCATTTGTCCTTTCATAGCAGCTGTGGTGACATCAAGAATAGAGCTGCTGTCATCCAGGTGTGCCCTCTGCCAATACTGACACATTTTTGCTTCTGTTTTGAATGAGCTTTCCATGCAACTGATGGCAAGTGTCACTTGCTCTGAATCCCCACCTTTTACCCATCTGTGCCATGTGTTTCTGGCTGCATGAAATGAAAAAAAAACCAAACCCACATCACAGAGTCATTTCAGAGCCCCAGAGGTGGCAGTTTTGATGTTAAAGGGGCAAAAGAAACATTCTGCAAATTCGTATGTAAAAAGCAGATGGTGCTGGGTTGTTTAGACTGTTATCTAAATATAAGACCAGAGCTTTTCTGCTAGGTCTGCAGTTGATTTGCCTTCTATTGGGCTGGTGAATTACCAAATGTTTCACTGAAGCTGGCACTTCTTTGTTGTCCTGTTTTGCAAATGCAGAGCTGATTCTTAACAGAACACAAACCAGGAATTTCTGTTTCACAATGGAAAGTGTTCGGTTTGTGTTGTCAGAGGAACAGGTTTAATTTCTCTGCTTTCCTACTTTGGAGTGTCCTGTAAAGAAATGGCAAAATAAAATCACTCCTGTCAACTGGGAAAAAAGAAATATAAGCAACAATTCTGAGAATAGGTCTCTGGATTGTCGGGTTTGTCCATGGAGGTTTGTCATCAACTTCTGCTTGACAAAGCTGAACTTTATCTGAGAAACAAGTTCCCATATATATGAGAATTATTCTTAAATATTTCCCTTTTATTGCCAGTTTGGTTTGTGTTTTCCAAGTGGACAGTCTTATTCCAAAGAAAAAGCATGTAGGAAGTTAATTGGGAATATTATGTTTGAAATTTCAGTCTTCACCTTGATTTGAATTAACTGTTCTGGATGGAAAAGCCCTCTCAAAGCCACAAAACCCCTATAGCTCAGTTTTTATAAGTGAATGTTGGTGTGTTTTATCACAATAAATTACTGGTGTGTTACAGTTTCAAGAGTTTCTCTCTGAAAGTATAAATTTATACAGCTGCCAGAAAACCAACTTAGTTCTTTACCTGCTCTATTTTCTGCCAACAACTGGCAAATTAACTTGACTGTGCTCGAAGTATTTTCTGTGTATGCTTTCTAATTCTCTTTTGTAAGTGATTTGAATCCCTGCTGAAAATGCCTTCTGTGAGGAAGAAATCTAAGTTGCTACATGAATGAGTTCAGTTTCATAGTGTTACAATGTAACTGATAGATATGTATATTATATTGTCGCTATTTTTACTCAGATGGCAGCAGTCAAGCATTATGGGGGTTTTGTACCTTCAGCTTGTGTGTAATATCAGGATAGACATAGAAATTATATTTCTTGAAGTCATATAGACTCCAGGGGGACAGGAGCTCAGAACTCTTAACACATTTTAATGAAACATGTTTTCCTGCATCAACTGCCTTTTCCATTATTTGTTTGACACATCTTCTAGTTTTACACTCGTTGCAATAGATACATAGCTGGTTTTCAGGTTAATGAAGAATGATGGCCCATCAAGTGTATTCAGACTTTTCTGACTGCAGAGTTGCCAAAAATGAAGCAGGAGAGATATCTTCCATCTGTCATTCTTCTACAGAAATCAGCAGTTTAGAAGTAGATTTAGCTGAGAATTTGTTATGCTGAACTTCAGAGGAGAGTTTGTGAGCACACAGAGAAAAAAAAGGCAAAATGAATTTGTTTGCTTGGGGAGGGAGGCAAATTGATTTTGTTGTGTAAATTTGTAAATAGGTTTAAAAGGAATGTTTCCCCAAAACACATTCTAAAATAAATGAAGTCCAAGCTCATATTGGGAATCTCCTTGAGAAGTCATGCAGGGAGTTGTGGGAGAGTGCTCCTAGTAGGGAGCAGATGTTTGCTGTGGTCCTGTAGTCAGTGCCTGCAGTGTTCAACTCCTCTCAGCCCTTTCTCAAACACACAGATATTTCTGTCAAGCAGCACCCCATCTCCTTTTATTCCTCCCATTCCCCCCGTGAATTTTCAGGTAAGAGTAGAAAAATTAGAAAGGTCCGTGGGGCTGCCAGTCGACCTCTTTCTTTTTTGTTAATTACACATACTCCCCTAGGCATCAGTATTTTTTAGCTCATGATACTAGATAGCAGCTACAACTCTATATTTTTTAACTATGCTGCCATAAAGCTTAGTACTAGATGCTTTTTATACTGCAAAAGAATATTCATAAACATGGATCGTAGGTACAAAGTCAATTCTGCGTGGCTGTTGGTTAGCTGGAAGATGGGTTACAGTGTTTCTTGTTGCTTTACTGCAGTGTAATTTTTTTGACTCATTGGCTGCACCCAGTTGAAGATTCAAAATCCAACAGGGCAGAAGCTTGTGCAGGGTGTTTGTGCGTTCCCATTTGCTAATATTAAGTACAGCAGGTCTGGGATATATTTACCCTTCTAATAATGGCACTGAAGGTATTTTTATAAACACCTCTTGATGTCTTTCTTAACCCAGCTGCTCTGACAAACTAAATCCACTGCAGAAATCAGTAGGTTGCTGACAAAGCACCGGGCTTAGCTGGCCAAAAAGGCAGAGCCTGACCTGATGCCGAGCCCTCCCGGGGCTGCCAGACCCAGCACCGCACGTCAAGTGGCCTCGTGGAGCTGAAGGTTCTTGTTACGGCCTGGTTGCTGTTTTCCAAAGGGACCTCTTGAGCTCCCAAAGTATTGCTCAATGTACCATGGGCTGAAATTAGTATTGATTCACCTCTTAAGGCTGTCTGGCAGGATCACCACACAATCCTGTGCTGTGTTGCAGAGACTTAAAATAGCTTTGGCAGTTGTGGGTTTGCTGCTCTGTCAAAACCAGATTAAATGTAAGCACTCTTCAAAATTATTTCTTATTTATTGAGTTCTAAGGTCTCTTTAACGTAATTTGAGTGTTTAAAAAAAACATTATTTTTCATGGAGGGGATCGTGATCTTTGGATGCATTCAGGTGGTACCACTTCTCTTGGGCAGGACATCACTTTTGAAACTTGGTGCTGTGCTCTGTATGGGATGGGATACAAAGGAATGGGCTGTTAGTAAAAACCTCACGTTTCTGCTATTCACCAAGATTTATTCTGTGATAAAATAATTGTTTCAGCAGAATTATAAAGAGATACTGAGATAAGGTTCAACTTCATTTTGAGTGGAGTGGAATCTCAGCTAATTTCCCTTCAGCTATTGCCCTGGGTTTTTTTATGTTAGTGTTGAAGCTATTCTTGAAATGCAGGCCAGCTTTCTGTATCAGTAAACTGGAACCTCATTAAAAACAGAATGATTCTTAGTAGGGCACTCTTTTGGTAATTTCCATTAAAGATAATAGTATCTGTTTAAATACAAATAGCTAGAGGATAATGCAAGAAATTATGTTGTATACCAGCAAAGAATTAAGCTCCAAAGACATCAGGCTCAGCTGTCCCCTTTAGTGAGTTTCCAGACTTGTCACTACATTAGGTTATGTAATATTCCAAAATAGCTGGGGAATAGCTGCTTTTTCTTCAGCTTTAAATTAATATTCTAGTGGCTGTTTCCATGCTACTGAAGCCTCATGTCTTCTGTAGGTTTGGTTGTGTTAGCCAGCATGGACTCCTTCATGTTGCCTTTGTGTTTCTGGTGGTTCTTGTTCAGATCTGGGAGGATTTGCTTCTGTAGACATTTGCTGTTCTATACCTTTTTTAAGATTTTGTTTGTTTTAAAGTCAGGATTTTCTGATGGGTTATTTGTATCATTATGCTTTCTCCTTGAAACCTGTTGTCTGTAGGAGCAATGTAACCAGGTGGCTTTAATTCAGGCATGAGGAGATAGGATAAATAAGGGAGTTGTCACAAATAATTGTTTACTGCTAAAGTAACTTTTTATGTTTATGGGCAGGAGAGTGAAATACAGACATCCTCCTTAGATTCCCTAAGCTACCTCGTGTTTGCTGCCTTGATGATCTAGGGATGTGGTAATCCTCCAGCTAACAAAGAGGAGGAGTAGTATTTCCTCTCCCTCCTTAGCTGTTCAGTTCAATTAACATCTCGGTTTCCCCTTGCTGGAGGCACTGATGTTTCAAATTGTGTTTATAGAAGACTAAGATTTCCTGCAGCCCGTAGGCAGGCAATAAAACTGGTGGTTTGGTTGCAGATCATATCAGGTATAGAATAGAGTATGGAGCTGAGGATATGGCCTGCAGCTTTGTAACTCTTTATGTAAGCAGCACAGTAATAATGGAAAAGCAGTTTCTGACACGAATACATCAGAAATTTCACACTTGTGGTGCTGCTGTATCACTGTGCACACATGCATGGCTTTGTGTGTGGAGACAGACCGTCCTTTGGGGCAAGACTACAGTGTAGTGACTGGCACAGCCCTCCTGCCATGCCTTCTTTTACTGAATAAGTGACAGTAGGGAAGTTTACACTGCTATCGCAGTGCTTCTCTAGGAGATAGTGCTGGCCTGCTTCCTGAAATTCATTTTTCTTTCTCTTGTGGAGATGTGAGCCCCCAGCATAGTGTGCTGGAGTTGTGCAGGCATGTTTAATCTTAGGGAACCCAGTATCTGCTTTTCAGCATCTAAGCCCCGAGGACACAGTGCTAGTCAGAGCAGTGAGGAACCAGGCTTCCTTGCAGAGCAGTTAGCTCATCTCTTAACACGCATGGAAAAGAGCTTACATCACACTCTCACCTGGACTGTTGCCCTTGATCTATGGCACTTGCTGAAGAAGGAAATAGATCTGAGCATGTTTAAGCAAATACTTTCCATGTTTTGATCTTATTTCTTGTGCTCAGCTCAGATGAGTGTGGGCGGTGGCTTTTGGGCAGGGTTATAAGGCTCCTACCAAGCCTTGTAGAAAAGAGGCGTTAGCTTTGCAGTTCAGACTGAAAGTGCAAAGAGTCTGTAATCAAAGGTCAAAAATAAAGATGGCAATAATTAGTACTGTCCAAAGCAAGTGGAAATTGTGTCACGCAGATAACAAGCCAGCTTCTCTTTTTTTTGCCCATTGCCTAATGAATGAGAGCTGAGGTTAATCTCCATGCATGAAAGAGGGCTGAGTTATTCCCATTCAAAACTAGTGCTGTGGGACAGATGCAAAGACAAGACTTTCATTTACTACCTTGCTTTTTATCTGTTGAACCTGTGGACAGGTTGTAAGCAATAAGGCTTTTCCACAAAACATCTGAAATAATATACTTTTCCAATTGCTGCCCTGTGGGGAGCCAGTGATGACAGTTTGTCACCTTGGAGATGGATAAACAGCTCCAGTAACATTGGGTTATAATTTTTCAGGTCTGAGTTTCAAAACTGACAGCCATACAACTGTAACCCAAGCCTAGCAAAGAGTTTTCAACGTAGGAAGAGTCTAAATGGGCTCAAGTAAAGTGAGAGGAGGGGGGAAAGGGTTTAAGCGGAGCTCAGTGACAGGGCTTTTTGCTTGGCCATGGCAGTGGTGTCAATGAAACAAATTAGCTTTGGCTCTCCTCCTCCCTACAGCCTAGGGTCACTCAGGTAGTGCACACACATATTTATGACTGCCAGGCTTTATTTTTAGATGTCTGAATCACTGTCATGACTATAGCCTCACAAAGCCTCAAGATGAATGGGGACGCCCATGGACCCCATATTAAGTCATGGTTGGTGAACAGAGAAAGTCAACAGATTCCCTCACAACCATTGCAATTTCTGCATTCAGAGCTGTGTGCTGAAGTTATGCAGAGGCTATGTGACTTGTAGCAGGATTTTTTTTTTTTTTTTTTTCATTTAAAATTTAAAGCTTAGTTACCCACCCTGTTGGATTGTATGTGTAGAGCAGGGTGAGCATGGACCACAGTGGTCATGTTGTTGTTGGAGGCTACTTGACTCTTGTTTTAGGTGTTGCTGGCACAGGGGGAGTTAGGAGTCATGTTACCAGTGCTGTAATCCCATTAGTTCTTTCGGGCTTGCAGGGCTTTGCAAAATCAGTACTTAAATGGGAAATTACCAGAGACTCACCAGATGCCACACAAAGGTTTGCTACTGATTTGGTAAATGGCAACGATTCTGCTTGTGAGTTGCTATGGGACCAATCTGCTGGAGCAGCTTTTTTTCAGATAAAGCAGAGCAAAAGCCCTCTCTGCTGCTTATCAATAAATTACAGTATGTTTTTCAAGAAGTCTCAAAGCCATCTGTGGTGTGCTGGAGGAAACTGAACTTGAATAGCAATGTTCTACTCCCTGAAATCCCTCCTTGTTCAATTAATTGTACTTCTTTTTTTTTTTTTTTTTTTTTTTCCCCCTGTGAATCAGTTGGGTGGCATTGCTGCAGTTTCCAGCAGCTAAAGGATTCTTAGCTGATGTGTCTGTATGCATGAAATTTCTCTCTTCCGAAATACTTCAGGTTGAAAGAGGACTAGGATGAGACCTGGTCAGCTGCTCTGAACTTGCTGCTTGGTCTGGTGCATCTTCTCTTCCTCACAACTTGAAGATTTGCTTCCAAATAAGAAGCTGGAAGGAAGAAGAACTGTAGTACTAATGCACCATAAAATTAATGTTGTTGACTGACCCAATCCTTTTCACTGCAGTCAGGAGACTTGGCTGAATTGATAAGTTGCCCTCTGTGCCTCCCAATTCCCTCGCAGACACTGTGAGCTCTTTCCACGTGAGGTTGCTGCAGCTGGAGATGCCTCATTCATGATTGCTTAGAAATAAAAAAAAGGAAAATCAAAATAAAAATGTGCTCTCTGACAAATAAAAATGTTCTGCTTCCTCTGGAGGCCCCACAGGGCGGCATGAAAAATAATGAAGCCTGTGAGTCAGTGAGCATTGCCTGGCCAGCTGAGAGGGAACTGAAGCCTCCCTTTGCCATAGAAGTTGGTGTGCTGTCATTACACATCATTAATGCTCACTGGCTTATGCTCATTCACTGTAATGTTGCCAAAAAAGAAAAAGGGCAGTTATTCTTTCTGCTCCCAAAAACTGGCTGCTTCAAAGGTGACGTGATGTTAAAGGAAAAGTTTCTTTAGTGCTCAAGGAGGATTGTTTGATTCTTGAGCTGCCCTTCCTCCACCTTTTTCCTTTAAAACCTGGAGGCTCTCCTGGCAGTTGGATTCCCTGGAGAGGTGCTTGGAGCAGCTTACAAACAGCTCCACCTAAGGTACAAAGGTTAGGGTGGGCAAACTTCCTGATTGACACTGGAGCCTCCCTTTTTTTCCTTTCTGAATCCCCTACTGGGTCTTTTTTTGTTGTTGTTTCTGAATAAATTCTCTGTGCTTCCTACTCCTGGGGTGGTAGCATAGTTGAGAAAAGTAAGCTCATTGAGATGGAAGTGGTGGGTCTGAGACTTCCATGGTGTGCCTTGGATGCAGCAGGGATGTGCTTATGCATTTGCTGGAAATATTTTAGTTCTGTTCTGTCACATTCTATCTTTTCTGTATTCAGGATTCCAGTTCATCCTTTTGAGAACATAGAGCATCGCTGAAGTGCTGCATATCAGCATTGTAAGGCCTATAAACATCCCAAGGACTTCTGGAGAAAGAGGGTGTGAAATGTAGCAGAAGGCTGTTTGCTGTGTAATGAGAGAGCTGGTGTACATTGCAGGTGTGAAAGGGCAGAGAACATATCTGGGGTTCTTCTCAGCTGTTTCTTCAACCCTCCTTGAAAGCCAAGTGCCTTTTCTCCATCCTTACAGCTACACACTGGCAGGCTTGAATATTTTGTCTCAAGAATGACCAAGATGGCCTCCACCAAGGAAATATTGAAAATTAATTTTAAAAGTGCCCCAGCCATAGCTTTCTGTTGCCCACAGCCCAGAAGTGAGCTTCACATTGTGCCTCCTCTGTCAGCTCTTCTGCAGAGCAGCTTGGCTGGTAGAAGAGGCTGAGTTTCAGGTTAGAGCAATGTTTCTCCAAAGTTTAAAGGCTACAATTTTCTGTCAATCACTAGTATTTTAATGTTTGCATTACAGGAGAGTCCAAAAGCTTTAGCCAGGGCAAAGGTCCCACAGATTTGTGTACTTACAAGTACATGGTAGATACAGCTCTTGCCTTAATGTGAAGGGAGGGAGTGGAAGGAAGGCAGTTGGGGTTTGTAATTGTATTTATTTAAAGTCTTGAAAGATCTGTGCTTTGCAGTATGTTTTGTGGTTATCGGAAGCTCTTGCTTGCCCATCAGTCCAGCCTGAATGGCCCTTTCTCCTCTGTTTCTGACAGTGGAATAGGTCTAAAGGTGCAAGGACTGTGGCCCCAGGCCCATAGCCTCATCTCAGCCCCAGACATCCTCAGCAGAAAGGTTGTTTTGAAGTATAGCTCACAATTTTTGCCTTTTGCTTCAGAGCTCTTAAAGTCCCTGTCAGCTAGGGTTTAGCTGAAGCCTTGCAACTTGCCTTTTGTCTTCCAGAGATGATGGAGCTGAGCCCAAGGGAACAAATGCCATTTTAATGGGCATCATTGTGTAACTCATTACATAAGTCACCTCGGCCTTCAAAGGACTCATGGCAGAAATGGCAGAAGTGGTTGATTAAAAATGTGCACAATAGCTTCATTAAGACATGAGGAGAGATGTCCGCTGTTATTTTAATCCTGATAGCTTTTAAATATATGCATCCAGAAGAGGTGGCCTTTTAAAAAGGGAATGATTTGTGGGGTAAGATTTTTAGACTCCATTCTTTCTAATGAGCTGCAAGAGCCATTTCAAGCTGGAAGATGAACCGTAACCCTTTTTTAAAGGTTTGTGTCCTCTAGAGCTGTGGGGTTTTGGTGTGTGAACAGACACGGGGTGAGAGAAGACGGAGTGTTTAGGGTTTTGTATTTTCAGGTGAAGGGAAGAAAAGATACTGCATTGTGAAGTTGTGTTTCTCTTATTTAAAAAAATGTTGATTTTCAGTTATTCTAGGGATTGGGTTGTACCAAACAAATTGAACAGTTAAATTGCTCATCCCTGCTGCTGGAGCTGTGCCCTAGTGACAAAAACATGCCCAGGAGATCCGGGAAGCTGCCAGTGGTTAATTCCCCACTTCTGAACCCCCTCTGCAATGGTTACACGTGGTGAGTGTGGGAGGTGGTTGGCGAGGAGGACCCATTGGTTGGGAAATCTGCCGTGACTGAGCTCTGTAAAAGGTTCAACTTTCACTTTGACTTCAAAGTAAATAATTTCTTGCTGAGTTAGATTGGTGGAATTCACCAGCACATGTGTTTTTCGACTTAATGTCTGGCATTCATTTGAATGGAAAGCAACTGTTCAAGGAGGGCAGCAGTGGATGTTGGGCTTTGACTTGCTGGCTTTCTCCTAAGCAGCCTATTTTCTTCACCCCCAAGCACATAAGCTGATTTATCTGCCTTCCCTTGTGCCTCTTAATCTTCTGTCATTAAAAACATGCAGTTCTTTCCTCACCAAATTCAGTTTTCTGTCAGCAAACTGGTAGGCAGCCCTCTGCTAGAGCTGGTGGAGCTGCGAGGGGATGAGGCAGCTCCCATCTAGCCATGGCCTCCCTGGCCCAGGGGAGCTTGAAAGGTGTCAAAAGGACCTTTCTGGCTACACCTGGCACATCTGGCCAGGCAGGTGGTATGGGCTTTCTCATAACAGTGTTTGGTCAGGCCCCAGACACATGCTGTACAGAGGGGAGATGAGCCCGAGAGCTGAGCAAAGCCTTTACTCAACTGCTGGAGTGCGTTCAAGCACAACGGAGCAGGAGCTTCATTAATAGGGGGATAGAACTAGCAATGAAATGAGTGATGTATTAAAACTTCCAGTCACAAATCAAGAAACTCAAATCCATAAAAAAGTTATTTTGAAGGGCTTTATTTTTTTTCCCAGTTGTATGCAGCAGCAGAGCATCCAGGGAGTTGAGATATAGGTGGATGGAAAGTCAGTGGTTCTTTTGAGACAGAAGCACTTCTATACAACCATATTTTTGTTTTTTCCCTTCCAGTTGAAGTGACTTCAAAGAGTTTGTTAACTTATCTTTTCTCATTGATCTTACAAGTATTTGGACACTGCATAGAAGTAAATACAAGGTACCTCCTCCTGTGTATCAGGCAGGGTAAGAAGTTGAGAAAGCCAGTGCTGAGTCTCCAGTTAAACACTACTTGTTATTCTTCAATAAAAGGCAAAGGTAATATGATAGAACAATTTCCAGCAGGCAGACTACCAAGCTCAGGAACAACGTCAATGCTGCATTAAGGGATTTGGTTACTGTAGACAGGCAGGAAGGAGCAGAGGGACAGAAGATGTGGTTTGAGGACTGCCATGGCTTTGTTTTCTGCTTCTCTCTGTATGTTATCAAATTATTTTATCTGTAAAGGTATGCTGTGCTGCTGAAACATTTTAATTAAACAGGCACAGGACATGTTAGATATTTAAATCAGGATATAGTATAAAGAAAGTGACTTTCTCAAACAGACCAATGCTATGGTAACCAGTCTAAGCAGTCTTGCTCAGCTGTGCTTTTCTTGCAGGACAGTTTCATCTTTATTTATAAAAGCTTAGGTAACTTACACCTTTGAGCTAGAAGGTGTCCTATTTAAGTATAACTTCTCTTTTATACCACTTCATTCAGATATATTAAAATGCAAATGCTATTTATAACATTTGAATGTTGTGTTTGCTTAAAAACTGTAAAACGCATCGTGACAAATATTGTCTGTTGGAATTTACTGAATATAGTCCCTGTAGCTCCACCACTTGATGTGCAAATATGGGGAGAGGGATGAGGGGCTGCAGGTTGATGGAGATGCTGTCCTGGAGTTACTGACTCACAGTCTGCTCTTTACAGACAAGTTGCTTCACCTTTGTGCCTGCTTCCTGTCTGTAGAATAAGGTTAAGCCTTTGGTGTTTAAGGATGAGAAAGATACATTTGCAATATGCTTGGAACAAGAAAAGCACTACTATAGGTGCTAAGTGTAATTGACTGTAGGAGAATATTGGTTTGTGACTTACTTGGTTAACTACAAATACATCAGAAAAGTATGAACAGATGAGATCTGGAAAATGCTTATTGTAGATGAAAGAAGTGGTAAAAAGCTGCATTAATTTGTGATCTTAAAAGCAGGTCTTAGTAGGGCTATTCAAACAATATTAATTATTTCTGTGAATGCCAGCTGCTCTGTTTCATTAGTACTATTTTAAGAAGTTCCTATTCTGCTCTAGCCACTTGTTCCTGCCCTCTCTCTAGAGGTCTGTGTCCCCTTGGAGTGAGCTTGCAAATCATTCAGTTATTGTGACAGAATGGTGAAGAGAGCAAAGGGCAGTGGATAGGCTGCTGGTGATGAAGGGGATCTACAGTCAGCAGAACAGAATCTTTCTCTGCTGACACCTCCTTTGGGAGGTTCTCGACCTTGTGCATACATTGGTTCAGCTGTTTGTGTGCTTTCCCCATAGAGGTAGGTGGAGATGTCTGGTGGGAAGCAGGAAAGGAAGTAGCAGTCTTCTGAAATCTTTGTCCCTGCAAAATTTCTTGTCCCTACAAGGCAAAATTATCACCATAAGCAAGCAAGGGTTTTATAGCTATTGAACGTTTTCCTACACAGATTAGCAGTTTGGATCTCACTGCAGTCCATGGAGGAGCCAGACCCAATTTGTTACTGCCACCATTATTTCCCTTTAGATTAATTACCGCAGTTGTTTGCCAGTTCTTGAAAAAAAATAAATTTAGAGCTTCTCTTGGCAGGCGTGCATACATGTGCATGTATAGGAATTCTCATATGGTGTACAAAATAAATGCAAGTTATTTTTTTGAGGGGAGTGCAAGATCATTATCACTGCTGCCGGGAACTGTTTGCAGTGGTGACCTTCAGCACCCTGTGGAGACAGAGTGGTTTTAAAGGTTTGGAGATCCCCTCATGGATGTAAAGCAATGACGTTAATCATTGCTAAGTTAGGGTGCCAGCTGCTGTAAGTAATTCTTCAGAGGCCAGCTGATATGTCTGGATTTATCTGCAGTGACCAAGTTTTTTAGTGCCTCTCTCTTCAGTGCATTAAGCAGGACTTTACAATAAAAGGAAAACTTCGAGAAACATTGACTCCTGTGGAGTGGAAAACAGGTCTGCAGACAGACTAGATTAGAGTCAGTGCTGATGCAACTTCCATTGATAGGATGCCTGCAAAATTTTGATTTAGAGGACATAACCAACTGAAGTTTTGGCTCTGGGGAAGGTGTTGATAGTAGGGTCTTAACAGACTACTAGCAAACCAAGTTTGAAGGAAGACAGCCCTTACAGGGAGGCAAGCACAGGTTCCTTCCTTTGACTTGTGGTTAGGTGATTTCTGAGTGCGAGGAACAGCGTTTGTGCTGCAGTGAGGTATTTAGCTGCTGGGTGCTAGATTTGACTCGGCAGCCTTTTCTGTTTGCAGTCTGCGTGCTAACAAGGTGGTGCAGTGCTGCATACATGGGGCTGTGTCATTTGGAGTCATTATAGCCAGTGCAGTTGTTTCTCAGATAATCTAAAAGAAAAATGAAATGTGAGCAAAACTGCTTACTTTCTTTGATAATGTAAAGACAAGGTGAGTATCTTCTGCTGAAATATCTAGGTCACTAGAGAACAATTCAGACCTTCATTTATTAATCTGCTCTTTGCTCAAAATGCATTCTAAATTGCTGTCTACAGGGCAGCTTAATCTTATTTAGCTTCATGGCTAATCAGATAAAAATGTATTTCAACAGTAAGTCTGCATATGGCATGACTGCACACCTTTGAGACTTCTGTTTTTAGGTATTTAAAAAAAACAACAAACCGAACCAAAACATGAAAATACAGGTTGAGCAGTTCTGTAATTCAACTTCTTTAAGGATGCCCTGGTATTGAAGCAGTTCCTCTGCCCTCTGGTTTGTCTGGTACATTTGAAGGGTAACCTGTTGTGAATGACAAGGGCTGGCATTTTTGTTCACATTATCCCTGGAGCCATATTCAAAGGTGGTAATACCAACTGGGCAGAGGTAGGGATCAGCAGCTGGGGAAGCACATTATATCACATTGGACTGTGTTTTCCTTTCCTGAAGCAGCCACCAGTGCTGGGTACCTGGCAGATCCCTGCCTGTGCACCCATGGTGGCTGCTGACCCCCAGCCAAGACATGGACAGGAGCTTTGCTCTGCTCTGCTCACTTCATCCCCTTGGCTCAGTGCTCGTCCACAGAAGAGGAATGATGATTACCTCCTTTGTAAAGTACTGGAGATAAGTGCTTATAAGAGAGATATTTTTCCTTTTCTCTTCAAGGCTCAGAGCAGTAGCAATCCCCCTGTTCCTGCCTTTGCACTGCAGCCTTGCTGCCTCTGAGGGGAGGCAGGAAATGATGGTGATACTGAGATTGGAAACATAATAGAAAGCCATAGTTTATTTTTTTTTACCCTGTTCCACTCAATATATGTACATGGTTGCAAATTTTTTTCATAGGCTGGTTTTCTAGATAATGCTGCAGCACAAGTTCCCTGGCTTCAACAAATTAACCCTAATCCAGTAATGCATTTCTGTGTCTTTCTAGATTCTGAGCGTTCCCATCTCTCCTCGTTCACTATGAAGTTGAAGGGCAAGTTTCATTCACCAAAAATAAAGAGAACCCCTTCCAAGAAAGGAAAGCAAGCTGACCTGACAGTGAAAACACCAGAGAAGTCAGCAAACAAAGTAAGCAGACAAAGGATGTGCTCTGTTAGTCTTGCTGGTACTCACTTTATCAACATCCACAACTCTGCTTTTGGTGCATGACTTTGTCCTCAGCAGAATTCTGCAGATCTTTCAAGAATCCTCAAGGTGACTTTATGAGTAGTTATAAACTGCTCTGTGTAGTATAAAATAAGAGCAACCAAGGCATGTATTTCCCTCTGGAGAGCCTGATGAGACCTCCTTCCGTGTAGTTTATGGCTTGACATATCCTCCCCACATGCATACCCTATGGTTATGTTACAGCTTTCAAATAACTGCCTGGTTTTGGGGTGTGATCCCAAAACCTAGGCAAGCAAATCCTTGAACCTGGTTCAAAGATGTGCTCGATCTCTGATGATATCAGCAGGGAGAGTTGAACAGATGAGTTGAAGCAGGTGCTTGTTCCAGCGTACTGTTCCCAACTGACCCAACTGACTTCAGGTCCTCTTAGGAGCTGAGGTCACCAGTTTTTCCCAGCACAAGCCTATCAGTGTGTTATCTTCTCTGCTGCTTTGACCTGATTATGTAGAATGGAGACTATCTCTGTAACAGTACTGTTACAGCCAGTTTTAAAGTATAAATCTAAGCTAGAAGTTAAGAACAGTTGAGGATATTTATGATACTTCAAAATCTTTCCCAGTTGTTTAAAGTCTCATCCAGTGTGCAGTGCCAGATGTGCAAACTTTCTTAGATTACCTGTGCTGAGGATTGTTGTACTGTTATTGAGAGCAGTCAGCAAGATATAGTTGCATCACAATCTTATTCTCTGTGATGTGCTTAGCACCCAGGGAAGTCACTGCAGGGCTTCCTAGCCCCATTATGCATCATCAGATGGAAGATGATGAAGCTTTTATTTCCCAGGCTATAGCTCTTTGTTTTTGCTGGCTTTTGGGATTTTTTTCCCTAGGAGGCTGTGGGTATACTTTCTAGGCAGATAAGAACCTTGTATTACTGACTGCTAATTCCAAAATAAAAATAAATCTGGGACTACTCCTTGAAGGCTTTTAATTCCAGTGGTCTTTCAGGATGGTATATTGAGATATTGTAGAGGCCTTCCTTTAAATTGGTGTATGACCACATAATAAATAAATAAGAAAATTAGGAGCCCTTTCTAAAGGGCTATTTTGTAGCAAGTATATATTAGCAGATTCATAATAGCCAAAGTTTTTGCTTTTCTCTTTCCTCAAAAAAGCAATGCAAGAGGATTTACTGATAAGGCACATTTGTAAAACCTTTTTTTATGTACAGATTTGGATTTTTTAATTGGGAAAAATCCCACTTGTGATAATTTTTATTATCATACATTATTATTTAAGATGCATACATTTTAATACTATGAGATATTGTTGATTTCTGGCTCATTCCTAATCTGTTTTGATAGTTACTGTCCAACTAATCAATTATTTGGATGTAGGCAGCTTGTTAACTTTGTGGGGGGTGAGTGGAGAAGAGGATATGCCTGGGCTGTCACCAACTTCTCTCACTGGAATAGACAGCAGTTGACAAACAGGAGATTCTTCTGTCAGAAGGCACAGTTGATAAACCAAATATCATCCTTTCCTCCTCTTTCTACCCTCTTAGGTACTTAAGATGCTATTTTTATAATCTTGAAGTAGATAATCACTGTAGAGCAGAAATAGCAATGCCAAAAAATGCAAAATCACTACATGTAGCCTGGAGGTTATACTCGATCTGTGCAGACATGTTCTCCTTCTCCCTTTTATAACCTAGATGTGGGCAACGTAGGGGAAGCTTTTTTTTTCAGAGCCTCTTTTTGTACCCTGCATTCTATCTTTGATTCTTACCATAGGGCATATGGTAGGAACAGTAGTGCCCATCAACATTATATACAAATTTATGATACATTTTTCACTGCCAAAATAGAGGGGAAAAAAGGGACTGTTCTGGCTTTCATAAACAGATGTATTCTGTACAGTTTGCTGTAACCCTTTCTGGGTTAGCTGCATTTCATATGTTATGCATTTGTAATAATTATTTAAGGCAAAACTTCAAAAATCATGCAAAAATATGTGTGTGTGTCAGGCAGGCAGGGGAGTGGGGAGGAGATGCTTTTTTGTCTGAGTGTTAAGTTTCTCTCATTTAATGTCCAAAACGGAAAAGGGTGAACCAAGTGGTCCTGCTGCTTTGTAAGCTCCCACAGTTACTGATCTGCTCCCTCACTGAGGTCAGGCTGGAGCAAATTCACCTCTATTGGGAAATGAAATGAGAGATTAGTTCAGGTCCTCTCTTCCAGTCCAGGGGGGTTCCACTGCCTGTTTACTTTGGCTTTGGGGCCACGCTAAAATGTTTGGTGGAAGTGCTTAATACCATTAATCTTGTGAGATGCAGACACTGGAATTAATACATTAATACCCATCCATCCACCCCGCCAGCTTACTACTCCTTTCTTTAGGTTTCTTGCTGCTGTTCCAAGGTGTTGGTGAGTAAAGCACTGAACACCAGAAGCTCCAGCTTCATCACAACAATTTATATTTGTGCATGAGCCCTGCAGCAGAACCTGCAGTCCTGTGTGGGATGTGCAAGATTTCCCTGTGCGTGCACGCATCTGTTGTACACACACATATATAATGCCTTTGGACCTCAGAAAGGGATTCATAAAAAGTATTCATGTGTCACCCAAAGAACTAGTAGAGAAGTTAGAAAAAAAGAATAATAATAAAAAAAGGGCTGTATCCCAAGCAGTGTCTCGATTTGCATCCTTTGATGTGCTCAGTGGGAGGATTTGTGTTTCCGCTTGTCATTCTCAGCCCTGAACTCTCAGTCAAGCCCATTCCTCCTCTGTGCCAGAAGAGTGTTTAAGCTATTAAGTCACAAGTCTTTCTGCAGGAAGCTGTTGTTGAATGAAATACATAAACAGCCATCAGAGCAGCAACTGCAGTCCATGTTTTTTCACTTCTGTTGGAGAGCTCTGACTGCTGGGCCACAGTTGTACTTGCTCGGGGAGTGCACGGATCCTCTCATCCCTGAAATGTATCATCAAATGAAGTGGAAAACCTTCATGGGAGGGACTGAGCCTTTCCATATCCTAGAATAAACTGTGATGTGGTAAGGACACAGGCCTGAAAAATGGCAAATGTAATTTCTTACATCAGCGAGTTGCCAGGATGCCCTTCAGTAAGGGAGTTTGGAGTGGCTGTGAGCTTCAGAGCAGAAGGTAAGGTGCCTGGCAAGCAATATTATCATGAAGTGGGAAGCAGCAGCTGCAGAGTTTGGACACTTCCCAGATGACATGGTAAATGACAGGGTGGTTTGAACTTCTTGGATTGGGACTTGTGACTTCTAAAGTTGGAGCTAGATGGGACTTGGAAATCAAATCCTTTTGTGCATCTATCCCCAAATTACTAGCCAGTGCTGCCTGTGAATTGTTCTTCCTAAAACAAAAGCAGCAGTTTAATAGCTGACAAGGGTATGGCAAGCACACAAAGCCCATAGGTCATCAGTTCTTGAAGCTGAATTTATGGAGGAGATAATGGATGAAACCTGACTCTGCTAATCTCTCTGCTTGTTTTCTAACAGTGTTCAGTAGTTAATTAAAATCTCAGGAACTACTTGTGGCATTAGAAGTCCTCCAGGCATACTCTGGTAAACTTTTTAAACCCATCCCTGTCCAGAGGCCATTAAGATATCAAGTATCACTTCTGAATTTCCTGTTCTAATGTTGGCAGTGGCATGGAATTTGGTGACCACAAGTCAGTTTTATGCCAATGAATTGTTCCTTTCTGCAACATTGGTTCACTAATGCCAAGTTCCCTTATTCCAGCAGGAGCACAACGTTGTTGAGGTTGTGGACTGATGAGGAAAGATTTTTTCGTAGAATCACAGAAATGTGATTATTTGTGAATGGAAAGACAAGACTGTATCCCATTTTCCTACAAGTAGGCATGTTGGAGTCAGCGGAATTTCTCAGTGTAGTAAGGGTGCACACCATACTACATACATGTCATTGAAACTATCAGGGATGGGTACAAAAATGGAGACAACTGGATTGTTCCGAAGTTTGCAAGTTTTTCTTTTGTTGTACCTCTTTTTTTGCTCCTCTTTAGAATGTATCCTGGCTAGAGGAAAAAGAGAAGGAGGTTGTCAGTGCTCTGCGCTACTTTAAGACTATTGTGGACAAAATGGCAGTTGATAAGAAAGTATTAGAGATGCTGCCTGGCTCAGCAAGTAAAGTCCTGGAAGCCATCCTGCCCTTGGTGCAAACTGATCCACGCATCCAGCAAAGGTATGTTTCCTTCTTAGGTTTTGGAACTATGACAGACCAGCAGGCTCCCAGCTTCTTTCCATCTTGTGTCTGAAAAATCACATCACATGGGAGACATGAAATGCTGTAGTGGTTAATGAAGTGGCTTCTTTTTTTACTAATTATGTGATAGTTTTCAAACATCATTTAAAAACAGATTCCCTGCTACAAAGAAGCCAATGCTTTGGAAAGATAAAGCAAATCAGAATAGTTTTAGAGGGGAAGAAGGGATGATTGATAGCATAAACATGGAGAGTCATTATTTACTTGCAGGAGATTCTCCTCAGGTGCTATACTGTTTTGGCAGCCCGTGATGGTATCCTAAAAGCTAACAAATCCAATAGCTTTTAATTGAAAAAGAGTTTATCTTCAGAGTAATCCCTTTTTGTGTTCACTTTATCCATCCTGATGCTAGAGAAGCCTGAGCCTGCACTCTTAACTGCTTTTTTGATTTTACTGGATTGGATACAGACCAGAAGCAAGCAGATGTACTTCAGCAGATTAAGCAGTCCAAGTTCATTCGTGTGCACTCTCAACAGATTACTTGTTTTATGTTTTAACAGATAATGTGTATTATGTTTTAACCGGTTGTGTGTTTGAAGCCAGAAAAGAAGCAGAAAATTGCCAAAGCAAAGTTCAGCATAGATTATAGGAATTTGTGAAGTTGCCAAACCATGGAGATATAGCTGCTGTTCATCCCATATATGCTGGTGCAATCCATTTACACAAAACATCATAGAATATTACAGAAAAGAGCAAAATTAGCACAGGCGGAGAAAAGCACAAAACTAGGCAGGTGTTTGGTTCCTGAAATCCTGCCAGGTTTTGTGCTGTTCTTACTTGTTTTCCTATTAGCTACCTCCAAATTTTTTTATTCAGGATGCTAATTTCAATTCAGGTGCAAGAAAGGCTTATAGTGTAGGGTGCCAAATATTTTGCAAAGAGAGATGCTTTGACCCTAATGCACAGTGCGGGGTTGTGTCTGAGAGTATGAAAGGAAGGAGGCAATGGGTGAGTATCAGAGCTGTGGCTGGGACAGGAGGGATCCAGTTTAGGTTAGATCTGCAGAACTACAAAGAGCAATAGATGTTAGAATGGGAACATTGATCAGGCTTCTGGATACAGACACAAAAATTTCTTCAGTTGCTATCAGGTTTCCCACAGCCATTAAATTCCTAACAAGCACCTGTTTTCACTTAATAAAAGAATGAGTGAACCAGGAGAGCATGTAAAATGTCAGCAAATATTTTTAGGATACAACGTGTCATCTTTATAGTCACTTGCTTTGATTTGTGTAACCACTGGATATTTGCTGGGTGATCTTTCCTCCTGAGAATATAGTTGGAAATAAATATCAACTAAGGATCTTCAGCAGCAGTATTTCAGACAGTTCTGTTCTTCAAATTCCTTTTACCCTTTCTTTTAGCAGTGAAGTAATGCAACCTTGACAGTTTGATATCTGTTTAACAATATAAGTAGATTTTCATAGTTGGTAGTCAATTAAGTCCTTTATGTAGGGGTAAGTCCTTCTTTCTGGAAACTGTGTGTGTGTCAGCACAGATCCCATCTGTAATGCCTTGTTCAGCCTCACAGCAAAAAAGGGAATCTGGCATTCTCAAAAAGCTGTGTCCTGTTATGCCCACCTATGTACTTTATTTCTTTGAGTAGTGGCAGGACACAAAGGGGTGATTTTGATTGCAAATCCCCCTTAAGAAAAGTAAGCAAGTCTTGTGTCAGTGTGAAAGAAAGCCCTACAATTTATTGTTGGAATTTTTTGCTTTAGGGGAAGCATTTGCATCGAGGAAAAAAGTAATTAAATCTAGCACAAAATGGGCTTTCAGTTACTGCCTCCTTAGAAGGAAGCAGACAGAAGATTAATGGCAAACTAATCAAAGCTTTAGAAAGAGATGGGGGAAGGCCTTATTTAGGAAATGTCTCTTACCAAGCTAATTTCATTTGAAATTAGAACAAATGGGGAGCAGCATGCTTTAAAAAACAAAACAAAACAAAAAACCCAAACCAACCAAACAAAAAGGTACTTGCCCTTGTCTGTATCCCCCTGGTTATAACCTGACAATAGTTCTTTCCCCAGTCCTGAAAACTTCATTCACCTAAATAATCTCATTGAAGCTTGTGGGCTTGATTCTCTTCTCACAGATAATAAAATTAATGGAGTTAAGCCTCTGTAAAAAGGATACCAAAGAGAAATGGGAAGATTTGGAACACTTGTATGAGTAATGATTGCAAGATTACACCTTCTCATATCAGTCTATGGTTTTGATGCCGTTTGAAATTGTTTTAATTTTACAAAGAATTGGTGAAGCGTTGCCATCGGCAGTACTGTTAACACACCTTGTTTAGTAATGAAGTCAGTGTTTTCAGAATGGCCAGGAAAATGCCTGCAAGCACTGCTGTACAGTTAACTTTTATTTAGAGTTGTCATCCTTCCAAAATTCTTTTCTTTCCTCCTTCAGAACAATAGCTTCAATTCTGTTTCTCATTAAAAACAAAACAAAGCAACACCCTTCCTCTTGCAAACCTGAAATTCATCCAGGTCAGCTTCAATAAAGAAGCAGGTTTTAATGACACCTTTTCAGGCATTATAAACAGTGAGGAAATTATTTGTAAAGGAATTAATACAATCAGCTCTCAATTACCCAAGACATTTTTAGGAGAGTTAATAAGGAAGAAGGAAATCATAGATAATACTGAAATAATGTAATTTGGACTTAAAGGCTGTTAATATTTGCCTTTGAAGTCAAGGCATAGGATGGAGCTGTAAATTAAAATGAGAAGCATGTTCTTTTTAACATTGTTGTGTCAACCTGCAGCCCAGATAATTCATTCTGAGAATTAACTGTTTGTTTGTAGTGTGGTCCCCCTTGGTGCTGGAGAATGGGAGAGTAATTGAAGTGGAGGATAAATCCAGGCTTGATACCTGCTAACCATGAATTCTGAATGTTTGAGAGAAAAGGAGAACAATCACATTTTTAACACTGTGAAATGCACTTTAAACCAGGCTCTCTCGTAACATTTGATAGTATCTCTGTAATTTCACTTTGTTCCTTTTTTCTCAACTACTTCCTCCTTTGCCGTCCAGCTCTGCCATCTCATCCTGCTATAGCCGTGTGTACCAGAGTCTGGCCAATCTCATTCGCTGGTCTGATCAAGTGATGCTGGAAGGTGTGAATTCAGAAGACAAGGAGATGGTGACAACAGTGAAGGGTGTCATAAAAGCTGTTCTGGATGGAGTCAAGGTACATGAGACAAATATTGTTAATTGCCTTATATAAAGTACATAATAATGTATTTTAGAAGAGATCTAGTTGAAAGAGGTTTTTAAGTAAGGGTAAAATACAAAGATCCTATTCTTGCTTTCAGGAAACTTTGTCTTAATCTTAACTGCTCCATAAGTGAAATGATCCTGCTTGGAGTCCTGGTTAAAGACTAGCACAAACAGTTTGCCTTTTACTTTGCACCTCTGAAAGGCTAACCCTGGTATTTGGCTGAATTGGAAAAAGCAATAAATCTTCATTGAACACTGTATTAAATTTTCAGAAAGTCATTCCCAGTCTCCCATGTTGATCACAAGGTAGAGTTTACATATTTTCTGTCTAGGCACAGTATGGTGGAAATGCATCCTGTCAATGCTCACAAAGATTCAAAGACTCTGGCTCCATCTTTTAACATAAATTTCAAGGGATTTGCCAGTGATACATCACTGCTTTCAGCAGCTGGATTAGGGTGTGGAATAGGTGATGAGCTAGGCTCAGTTTTCTGGTGATTAATTTTACATAATTAATGGAAACGTTGAACAGAAACCTTTGTATCCTTTGTGAGATCTGCTTATAGCATTCTCTCCCTGCCCCACCCAAAGGAAGCTGTTGACTTTTCTTCTACCTCCTGGTAAGCTTTTGGTACCCATCATTCTTGTTTCGCAGGCTTGTCCCTGAGATGATGGCCATGGAAACTGTTCATTCAGCTGGCCTAGTACAGCAGTTAAAAGTTTTCTTGACCTTGGCTGAGGGCACCAACAGAGAGCCCATCGTATGTCCTAGGAACCTTATTTTGAAAACTGTATAGAAAGTGAAGCCTCTTCAAGCAGCAGGGCTGCTGAGGGATGTTTGGATCAAGTACTTCAAGTACAGATGTAAAGTTGGAGTATTGTTCTAACAACTGAATATCTCTTTAATGTTACTCAAACACAGAAACTAAAATCTACTATTACTTATTGAGCCTTTTAATCAAATATTTTTGAAACAGAACATTCACATCACCTAAGGAGGATTTTCTAGGATTATTTTGTACAATATGCCCTTTAAGCTCTAGATTTGAAAAGTAAAGCCAGCCTTAAATTTGCACAGCAGGATGAAGAAAAAGAGTTTAGCATAAAGTCCCAGCTGCTGTTGGTGTTGGAATTCAGCAGTGATTTGTGGTACATGAAAATCTGTGCTCTGGTATCTCAGCTGTAATATACCAGCAAATTGCAAAGCACTGTTCCAGTGTCTCACCACCCTCACAGTGAAGAATTCTTCTTTATATTTAAGTCTATATGTGCCCTCTTTTAGTTTAAACTGTTACCCCCTGTTCTATCACTACAGGCCTTACTGCAAAGTTTGTCCCCACCCCTTTTTGAGTCCCTCTTGTATACCAAAAGTCCGCTCTAAGGACTCACTGGACCCTTCTCTTCTGAAGGCTGAACAACCCCAACTCTCTCAGCCTGTCTCCATAGCAGAGCTGCTCCAGCCTTTTGATCATTGTGGCCGCTTCTGGACTTGCTCCAACAGCTCCATGTCCTTCTTGTGTTGGGGGCTCCAGAACTCTGTTTCATTCTGTTCTCATTTAATGAACCTGCACAGTCCCATGGAGGATCCTGTCAACCCTTGATCCAGGGTAGAGCTTTATAGCCTTATTGCAGGAGACTTGGACACCCACTGTCCTTTCTCTTCAAGCCCTATTTAAACTCCCTGGTCCTTGTAGTCCGCTCTGCCCCCTGAGGCTGCAAGCATCCCAGGCATGTCCACACAGCACTAAGCCTCATCTATGAACCCCGCTGAGCAGCATAGCTATATCAATCTCTACTTTGTTGTTAGAGAAAAAGTTATTTTGGCCTTCCAGGTGGAGCTGGCTTATGTCTGGTGAGCTTGGAGCATGGCTAGAGCAGATGTGTGGCTGTCAGGGTAGCTGTGAATGTATCTGCCCATCACCAGGTCAGCATTTGGAAGCGGCGTGCTGCACATCTACTGCACAGTGAGGAACAGGTTTTATTTTAGAAGGGTCAAGACACCGTTCAGATCTGGAAGCAGAACTGAGACGGACACTTCTCTGCTGTGGAGACCTTTTTTTGTTTTTCTGGCAGATCACTTCCACATTTCGGTGCTTACTTCCCCCTTTGTTATCAGAACTGAGCAGAAAAGAGTTGCTAGTTCAGTTGTGTTGCTTGCTGTTCTATTCTCAGGTTTTAGTGCCTTGCGAGGTGTGTATAAAAAGAAGGAAAAAACAATCCCTGTTTTGGTTATGTAACTTCTTGAAATTCCATCTCATTTTGGAATTTCCATCTTGCTGAAGTAGCATAAGTTTGTAGAGAGGCTTTCATTATCTCTGCAGGAATCTCTTCACTTGCTGATAAGGAATAGCATAATGTGCATCTGGCTCAGTTGCGTACTGCTTACCTCGCTCTATAAACTAAAGATCTTGGCTTGATTTTCAGATGCTAGTTTTGGGATGAGTAAAGAGGAGGAAAAGTCAGGGTCCAGGTGGTCCAAATATCTGGTGTTATTTGTCAAAGTTGAGAGGAAAAAGTGATCTGCTCAAGTACTGACAATCATACATTGTCTTGGTGTCTCTGTTGGGAGGGTTTTGGGCTTTTTTTCACTGTCATAATGGTTTGAATTATTCTAAAGATACTTTCAAGCCAAATTTCTCCCCTGTTGTAACCTACACTCCCATTTGGTGGGCAAGTGTGTCCTTTACAACTGGCAAAATAGGAAAACTGGGCACTTCAACCCTGAGTGCCTGGGGCTTATCAATGTGGCATTCCGCACATAAGGGGTTTTTCTCCACAGCTTCTGGAAAGTTGACTATTTTGTCCAGGATTTGGTTGACACAGTGTATATCACCTTTGAGCACAAGCTCACACCAAGAACATAAGTAGATTATTGAAACCAAAATCATCCCTGGCGGACACTTGGAGTGCGTTTGCCATCCATTGCACATCCAGTGCAGTGCACTATTCCTCTTGTTCTGTGTGTGTTGATCCATGGCAGATCAGCTTAAAATAGAGCCTTATATAAAAATATCAGAACTGGAATATTCCCTTCCTTGGAAGGATGATGACAGTGGCATTCCTGTTGCTGTTATTGCACCAAGAGAACAGTGACAGTTGTTTCCAAGCTCAGCTGACATGGGCATCAAGATGATATTGGAATGATGACACTGTACTTCAGGCTGCTTTAAAATACAATTAAAAAATGGATCCCATATACTTTCCTTTGCATAATATGCTGGGAAGCCAATACTGTTAGGAAGTACTGCCAGTTTTCCAGCGTGCCTGTAAGAGGGCATGTATTTGTAACTGTGAGCAGTAGATCTATTTGTTGTCCTCAGAAATCCATAGAATATTCTCTTCGTCTTTCTGGCATGAGTGATTGTTGTTTGGACTGCTGGCAGATCTGTAGTTCAGGATTATCATGCCCTTATCTCTTTATCCAAAGCCTTACCTGCCTATGGCAGATATTCTACAGTAGCTCCTTGAGTGATTAAGACTTTCATTGCTAAGATGTTAAAAGATGGCTTCAGGGGAAGCAGGGCCTTTTAATAAAGATGCTCACTATTTAATTTGGTTTGGGGCATCTTACTGGAAATTGGCTTTTTAAAACAAATACATGCTTGTTTATAAAATACAATGAAATTATTTCAGCTTTTTTACTGGCTAGGTGAAGTACTCCACCATGTAAGGCTTTTCTGTTCTCAAATTTATGTATATAAAGTCAATTTGCCATTACCTACGGTGTTGTGGGGAAAGCACATTTGTGATGATACAGGAAAGAGGAAGCAAAGCAAAAAGACAACGAGGGTTTGTGTAGAATCCCCATAGGGTTTAAGAACTTCACTCAGATATGGCTAAAGCACTGCTAGGTGCAGGCTGCTGAAGTTTATCCCAGCTCAGCTCTCTCTGTGTCTGTGCCGTTGTTAAACCATAATCTGGGTAACCAAGAGTTGACTGTGGTAGCATCCCTTTATATCCTGGGATGGTTGAGTGCAGCATTCAGCAAATAATGATTATTTCCCTTTTCTTTTCTCCATCAGGAGTTGGTCAAACTCACAATTGAAAAACAGGAGCATCCCTCTCCCACAAGCCCAGTTAAACCCAGTTTACCAGCATGTAAATCTGACAGGTGGGTCACTGACAAGGATTTCTTCTGTGTGCAGGACTAAAATAGGAAGGATAATTCTAGGTTACTGATAGCTGAATTAAAGCATTCAGTTATTTTTCACAGAAGGTAGTGTAGTGTTTTTCATGTAGTCTCAGCATTACGGTAGGACTACTTAAAGAGAATATTTTATGATAGGGAAGATACCAACATCTGGCAATGAAACATCCCTTGCCCATGACACCTGCACATGAGAATCTGCATGTACATGGAATTCCATTTGCAAATGTCAATTCTTCCTTCTGCAGTAGGTGCCTCTCATTGCATATGATTTAAAATATGCATTAATTTATTAGTGTGCTGCATTTCAGCTGTGTTTTATGATCTGAAATCTGGATTTTGCTTCTTGCAGTCCATCAGAACTTCCCCTTACAGACCGAGAAATGGAGATCCTCAACAAAACAACTAATATGGCTCAGTCCAATGAGCTACTGACTGACTCTATGGATGAAGAAGTTGCACCTCCTAAACCCCCTCTACCTAGCATTCGTGTGGCAGAAAACAGGTAATACTGGCCAACTAGGTCACTGAAGAATACAGCAGTAGCTCTTACCAGTTTCTTGTTTTTTAAATATTCTTGCAAAATGTTCACAGGAGAGGTCATGAGAAACGTTAGTGATGCCTCTGAATTTCCAGTTCTCCAGAGTAATTCTTCCCTTTTCCTGGACTCCATGACTTTGTGTTCTTTCTGTCTTGTTTTCACTTCTTCACTATCTGTGTTTTCCTTCTCTTTGAAGTGAGGATACTGCCACAAGATCCATGCTTGAGAGCCATCACATAAATGCATAAGAGCCTTATTTAAAGCTATACAACAGTGTCTTGTGCTGTTGTATCCAAAGGGAAATGTTATGTTAACCTCAACTGGCAATTATTGATCTGTCCTACACATTCAGGTAGTTTTGCATTAATTACCAGCTTAAGAGTGAAAGCAGCCAGTAGTGCATGAAAAAAATCTTTTGCTTGGTTGTTCTTACCCTGTTCTACAAGTAACCACATGAAAGTTTCTACGTTCTATTTTGAGGAGGACAAGAAAACCCTCAATTTGCAGGTTTTTGTTGTGTGTGTGTGTGTATGATGTTTTTCTTTTCTAGTACTAGTGCTAATGGATGGTGTGAAAAATACATGTTGTGCTAATTTGAAAATATGGTATCAATGGCTGTGGCTGGCAAGAAGCAGCACATTTCTTTGTATTTTATTAATTCACATGGGTTATATAAAAATTTCCTAGTATGTTCCAGGAACAGGGTATGTGTGCTCTTGGGAAGCTTGCGGGCTTGATGATTACCAGAATTATGAGTCATTAGAAGCAAAAACTAAAAGTACAGTGGTTAAAATCTCACTAGTTACTGCTACTGTGTGTATCTGAAAGATGCATGCCAAAGCATAGTGAGACTTTGAAACTTTTTAACATTTTTTCAAATCTGGAAGGGTTTGAGCAGGAGGGACTTCTCTGAATGGAAGCAATATTTGGGTCAACCAAAGCATTTAATTTGGATTTTCACCACTTTTATCAGGAATTAATTACTGTGCTAATTAGCTCAATTAAAAATAATTTTTAAAACAGCTATTGTTTTTCTTTGAGAAATACTGACTCCTTTCCAGCCTTAAATAAATCACTGAACAGGACCTTACCTGTGAGAGTATTCTTAAATTGCGTTTGTTAGTGAATACACTTTGTTGAATAGCTCCTGGCCAGGTTTGGGCAGGAGCCTGTGAGCTTTGGGCCTGGTATGTCAAAGACTTTCTGGAAAACAAGCTCATGAAGCCTCTAAAAATTTGGGTTTTTTTCTGAAAGAGTAATGGAAGCCTCAATGCCTCCTGTATTTTGCAGCCCTCCACCAGCATTGCCCCCTAAAAAGCGGCAGTCGGCACCTTCCCCAACCAGAGTGGCTGTTGTGGCCCCCATGAGCCGAGCCACCAGTGGGTCCAGTTTACCTGTTGGAATCAACAGACAGGTAATGGTGTAACCCCTTGGTGAAAGCCAAGGGAGATGTGCTGTGAACTGGAGAAAAAGCTCAGAGAAATGCCGTGACCTGCAGCTGTGCAGATCCCTGCACGCCTCTGCTCATCCCACGCTGCCCTGAACAGGAGTGGGAGCTTTCGTGGCAGGAACATCAGTGTAACAAGTAATGTGAATTATTTTCGAGAGATCTCACCAAGGTTTACTTGCTGTGCAAAGGAGCATGTGGTATACTGAGCTCAGAAGTCTGTCTACATCTGGGCACAATTTAAAACATCTTTTAACCCAAGCAGTACTTTTGAGTAATTGTTCTGACCACTGCTGGTGCCTTGGTGTAATTTATAAATTTTCTGGTAGAAAAATTGAAAAACTGAGACTGTGTGTGTTAATCACATTCCATCATTTATGCTAGTCTGGGGTTCATGAGGTTGTAAATAGCTGGGTTTACTTTACACATTCAGCAATGAGGAGCTGAATCATATTAAATTGTACCAAAATCAATCTTGTCCTCCTCCCCAAAGCCTCAGCTTTGGGATCAGTCTCAGCTCAGGGATCCTCTGCTGTCGGTTTGCTGGCCCAGATAAAGCTGTGGCAGTTCTTCAGTTACTAGTACAGTCACATTCAGGTTATTTTGCAGGAGTGGGAATACATGAGGGGCTCATTTGCAGGTTGATAAGCTTGAGGTCATTTCTGAAATAAAAATGTAGGTACAGAAAACCTTTGTCTCACTGTAGCTTATTTTTCAGCAGCAGGGACCTAAACTAATCAAATATTTGTCCCAGTTACTTAATGAGAAATCTTGCAGTCTGGTTACCTAGTATCCAAGTCTTTACCAGCAGTCATGAAACATGTGGAGCACTGAGGAACTTTGTCATCTTCTCAGTGGGTCACAGCATGCCCTGTCTGGAAGCAAGAGCACACAGATGTCCCCAACATGGGTTCTTTACCAAGTCAGAGGTTGCTTTAAGAGGTCCTGGTGAGTTTGTCTAACTAAAGAGGGCTAGCAGCACCCATCCTCTCCTCTCTTAGTTTTCTTGACACAGCTGTGAGGTGGTTGCTTCTTTAGCTGCATCTTGCTTGCCAGCAAGCTGCCAAGAACCATGGCGATATGGGTTTATTACTTTTTTTCTTGAGGATTTTGATGCTGACTGCTATGCCCAGAGACGGTTGTCAGGTGGAAGCCACTCCTACGGGGGGGAATCTCCTCGCCTCTCACCCTGCAGTAGCATTGGCAAACTCAGCAAGTCTGATGAGCAGCTCTCCTCTCTGGACCGTGACAGTGGTCAGTGCTCCCGCAACACAAGCTGTGAAACATTGGGTAAGTGGGGGCTTGTCCAGGGCACCTGGAGGAGGTCCCATCACTCTTAACTGGGGTACACCATAACTGGGGTACAGCAGTAAATGGATCGTGCTTGCAGCTGTCATCTTGTAGTCACTGCAGGTGGTTCTGTGCGGAATTATATTCTGTTGGATAGGAAAAAGACCAGGGGAATGTGTTTCCCTGGCTGTAGATGATTGTGTTCAAACTCAGTTCATCTCTCAAGTGGAATGTTCTGATTTCAGCCTTGTCTGCAGACATCAGTAGGAAATGACAGTCCTGGCAGACCAAAGCGGTGTTGTTTCTATGTACTAGGAAAGAAAATAAAAATATAAATATGAAACATAAACAATCTCTGCTATGATCTACTTAGTGAATTTTTGTTACTTGTTTGCTAGTGTGAAGAAATAATGATAAGAGTTTTATTGGGGCTGGATATTACCGAAGGTGTAGCAAAATGGTTCCTGCTGCAAGGAAGTGTCATCTGATTAAATGAACTCATTAACTGAGTTGGATTGGGAGGGGCAGAATTGAGAAGGGCTAAGCAGTAAAAGGGAGAAACTAATGCATCATTCTCCTGTATCCTCCATTTAACCAGATCAATCAGATCACTATGATCCGGACTATGAATTTCTGCAGCAGGACCTCTCCAATGCTGATCAGATACCTCAGCAGGTGCCAGGTATCCTCAGCCCATTGCCAGAGTCATTGGGTGAGTCTGGCTCCCCTTTCCATGGACATGCTTTCCAGCTCCCTCGGGGCACCTCTCCTCCGTTGGAATTCTGCAGCCTCTCGGGAGCCACGCAGCCAACAGAGACTCCTCCAGCTTTACCAGAAAAGAAGAGGAGGAGTGCAGCCTCTCAGACTTCAGATAACTCAGGATGCAGGGTGTCCTATGAGAGGCACCCTTCCCAATATGATAACATCTCAGAGGATGACATGCAGAATGCAGTGTCTGTCCCATCAGTACCCTTCACTCCGTTTGCTGCTGTTTTACCTTTCCAGCAAGGAAACTCTTCAGCACCAGTTGAATTCATTGCTGACTTTGCTGCTCCGGATTCTAACAGTGACCCAGAAAAGCCACCACCTCTGCCAGAGAAGAAAAACAAACACAGTAAGCAAGTTCTTATATTTGGGTTTTGTTTTTACCTTTCCCTCTCCTTGCAGTTGGTGTATTTCTGATGGCCACCAAGTGATAGTGACCTCAAGATAATTGCTTACATGAGGCTGAGTGTCAGAATCACTTAGTGTGAAAGGCATGGAAGGGAAATGTCTGGATGTTTTACCACTGCAGAAAAGAATTGGGTGCTCTCCAAGACCTCGGAGAAATGGCTGCTTTTTTGGCCAAAATGAGCATTGCCAGAGCAGTTATTTGGCACCAGGAACACAGTCACCCACATAGCTGTGCAGGGCAACACGATTAACCCAGTGTCCAGTACTGCTGTTTTGCTACAGGATCTCATTTCCTTTGGATGCCTAAGAATTTCCCACATCATTAAAATGAGCAGCTTCTAAATGCAAAGACTCTCCATCCCCAGCCAGACTCCTGGCACACCAGCACTGACTGTAGCTCAAGCTCACAGCTTTTTTCTGGTTTCCCTAATGTTCATGGCTGAAAACATTTGAAACCTCTTGCCAGAAAACCATCCATACTGATCTGCCAAGGAAAGCTATGCACTACTTAGTGGGATCTAGCAGATGTGGTGGCATAAGCAAGATCTGGATCAACAGGGTTACCCAGCCAGAACCCCAGTAAAGAGCTGATGAGTTGATCTTCTGACTCATTTCTGCAGTTTGTGGTCTTTTAACTGGGAATAAGGTGAAAGTGAGATCAGTGTGTCATGCAGCAGGGTCAGTATTCTGTGCATTCCTATGGCAGTTTTTTGTGCCAATCACTTTTTTCTAAAAAGTGGGTTGTCTAAAAGCAGTTCCATTGTCCCTAAATGACCAGTCCACATTTGTAACCCTCTGGACGTTTGATCTGACCTTAAGTCTTTGACCCACCTGGAAGTGAGGGTTGCCTTGTAGTTCAGTGTCCCCATAGTCGGGAAATCAGTTCTGTCCCCTCTGGTGAGCAAGCATTTAAGAGATGCTGAAAACAGCTAAAATGGAGCTGCTATGTGTGCTTGTAAGCAACAGAAAGGAAATAAATGCTGGCACAGGGCACAGCCAGCATTACTTGTTATGGCTTGTGCTGTTCAAAATACTTACTGGCAGTACCAGCTGCAAAGGGATGTGGTACAGACCCTCCTTACTGTGGGATCAGGTCGCTGTGGGCTCTGTACATGAATAAGGAGGCCTGGGTCCAGGTGGTTTTACACCATGCAGGCTGGGATGGATGCAGGGAAATCCACATCTGTGCAGGTAGACAGCTTTAGGAAAGGGAGGCACCTGGGTGGGTCTTGGGTAAGAGGCAATGTGATGGTTGAAAGACAGATCTAGGCTGTTTGCTTTTCTCTTTAAGCCCCAGGTCTTTGTTTTTTGGAAAGGAGTTACTAAAAACAAGTTTAAAATTTATCTTCTCTTTCATTGCCCGTGCACACTTTTAACCTCAATATCAAGGCCTGTTATGTGAATTTTCTTTGATGTTAGAATAGAGTTAATTGTCTCATCTGGTACTATCAGAAACTTCTTGGAGTATTGATCAGATTGTATTGTTAGGAAAGGCAGAAGCTGTTATCTAATGTGTTGTCAGCTCTGATGGTTTGATAAAGCATCCTTGTTGCAAAGCTTGTAGTAGTATTTGGGCTGCTGCCATTCTGCTGTGGATTTTTTAATTGCATTCATGTGACACTGAGAACTTGTTTTAGGTTGTCTGTACTCCACAGTATATCACACCACTGATCTGTGGTTGTTAGTTTTACTTTTAGTTTCAACATTAACAGAGTAGTAAAACATTACTCCAGGTGCATGGTAACACCCAAGATTTTTTTGCCTGGAGGCTTGTGTAGATGAGGCAGTGCCATTTCCACAACCCCAATAAACTCCTAGGATTTGGAAGAGACGCATGAAATTATTAAAAGGATCTAGAGCTCTCACAGCTGGGACTTGGTTGTAGTCCCTTTTTTATGGGTCATCTTTCGGTAGTTGGAAGGAAGTGCTGCAGCAGGGGCTTTGATGGTCTATTTGTTGATAATATAGAGCAGATCCTACTAGGGATCTCCTGTGTGTACTGCTGTGAGCTATGCTCAGAGGGACCTCCAAGAGTTGACTTCCGTATACTTTCAACAGAAGCATGATAATCCTTTTAGTCTGGCATGAATTATTGTTATTTTACTGTGCTGTATAAGTACATGTTACTCTGCTGAGGGCAAATTACACCAGACTTCTTCTTGAGCACCATGACTGTGCTCCTGCTGTACAAGACACAGAGGAGCTTCTACCATGAAAATCTCATAGTCAGAAATAACAAGATCCTCCCCCAAACAGCTTGCAGACTAGAAGCAAGGCACTTTTTCATGTTTCCTTCCCTGTCAGAGGGAACAAAATGCAGCCTGGTGCCCTGTAAGCAGCTGGTATTTAACTGCAGGAACCATGCTGAGGGCAGTCTGGCTTTAGCCAGCGGATAATGTGAGCTCTTTGAAAAACAGCTCTCTTCCCAGAGGTGACAGCAAAGACTGGCTCATTTGACCTTGACTTCTCCAGTGAGTTGATGTGTCGTATAGCTTAAGAATTTCCATTATTTTGGCTCTTGCCCATGCCCATTGCAAATCTGTTGCATTTGTACAGGGCCAGTTGTAACAACAGCCAAAGCATTGCAAGCAGATTGCAGGGAAGGTGTGCCTAGCTTCAGTCTGAGATTTAATTTTTCATTTTTTCATTTCAAACACTTTCTCTCTGGGTTCAGAACTGACATAAGCTGGTCATGGTACTGTGATGAGAGAGGTTTCTCTCTCATGCCTCCCTTCTCTCCTCGGGTGCTTCATTGAGACTCCACCCCAGCTACTCACCGGGGAGGTTGCAGCCCCCATCCCTCCCTCTGCACAGAGTCTCTGTGGGGTGTGCAGCCTGATCTGAGCTGCTGATGTAATTTCCCATCTGCTTTTTAAATTTCTGCCTTGTTTTCTGCCTTAAATTTCTCCCCTGGAATGGTGGAGAGAAAACACCCTTTACAAAGAGCAATATCAGGAGTGGTCCTGCTCTCCTTACTCTCCTATTCAAGATTCCATTTTAATTTGTACTCTGCAAACTCCACTCCTGAACCAGGCTTGTGTTTCATCATCCCAGCTGTTTTTCACTTCACCTGAAAACAGAGGAGAAAACAAAGTAGAACCAGAGACATGCTCACCCACCCCGGACTAGTTGTAACAAGCAAGGCAGGGGAGCTGCTGTGATGATGGGATGCATTAGCCTCATAAATAGCTGAGATAAAAAAAGCTCTTCATTATTCCCTTGCAGATTGAGTTAAGGCTTTCCACAGCATTCAGGCTTACTTACTACCTTGAGTTACAGTAATTTAATTTTACACAAGTGTCTAATGTGGTGCCCTTTTCGACACCAGTTCCCAAGTTGTGTCGTGCAGGCACTTGAGCCCAGGAACTCCCAGCTACTGATCCTGAGTGTTGCCTTCAGATCAGGATGGTAAGCACTGTTTTTGTAGGTAGCTCTTCATGAAGGGTTGTTCTGAATTTAGCGATGTCTGCTGCATTATACCAGGACTGCCAAGCCTGACTTCTTGGCTTTTGTCCTACTCAGTTGATGAGCTCTCAAAATGCAATCTTTTCCCTCAAGCTTTTGTCCTCAATGCTTCTCCAAGGAGTCTTGATCCTTAGTTCACTTTTGCTGATGGAGAAAGATCTTTCATACGTCTCCTTTAGATTTTATTCTCTGAAGTTACTATATAATACCAAGGCATTTTTCAGGGCACAAGGAGTACATTATTCGGCCATATCACTGATACTTGAAATCAGTATTGTAGCAGGTCTTTATTTTCTACACCAAGATTTCTTCACTGATTTCAAATAAGAGAATATAACCACCATGTGCTTTGATAGGATTTAGGCTGAAATTTGTGTGCATGTGCCAGTTTCATCTGGGCTTTAAAATGAGTGCCAGGAGATGAGTGGGCACACACACCAACACTTAGGTGCTCCGTCATACTCCAGGAAGGAAAGGTCTGAACCAGCAAGGGTGGGAACTTAAATCTGTGAAGTGGTGCTGGGAAAGAAGGAAGGTGGCTGGGAGGGGAAGAGAGGCAGGGCTTGCATAGCAGGAGGTGTTGGAGGTTAGAATTCCAGCAGCTTTAGCAGAGCTGTGCAGGAGCTGGCAGTATGGCAGGACATGAACAGATTGTCCACTGGCAGGACCATGTGGGGTCACAGGATGGGTGTTACTGGCTGGGATTGAAATCCATCATCAGCTGAGCTTTCTTGTGCTCCCATTGCCATGACCTGCTGGTTTTGGGAGGTTTTTTTCTTCATTCTATTTTTTTGGAGGAGAGATATCATTGCGTAGGAAGGGGCAGCTGCGTTAGCTCCATTTCTAAATGGAGTTGAAAAAAATTAGAGGAAAACTGAAAAAAGGTGCAAAAGACAGGTGAAAAGTGACTCCTTCCTGCCAACACATTTGCGCAGCTGCATCCTGTTTAAAATATAGGCTGGCCTCAAGATCTGCTTTGGCAGGAGAGCAGAGAGAGGGCTTTTCCTTCCAGATAGTGTGGGAGCTGGCTCCATGATCTGCAAATGCTGCATTGTGGTTGTTGTATTTATAGCTTACACTCAAGTCATCCATTCATTTCAGCTGTACAACTGAAACACCATCAGAAGCTGAATAATTGCCACCTAATGACCAGGCTTACAAAATCTGACAACTGCTTGTTTATCAGGAGGAAGGGAGGAGTGATCACAGAGTATCTTGTGCATGACAGCGTATTTTCAAAAAGGGCCTTGGTTAGTCCTTTGTATGACACCAAAATCCATCTATTGGTCCTGGTCCCAGATATACAGAAGAGAGTTCTTTATTGATTTTACATTTATTAAATACACTTTTGATCCTGAATAATTCTGGGGTTTTGTAGTCTTTCTATAACACTGGGTGTCATTCTCCCCTTCCCCTACAGTACCACAGCATTAACTAATCCTCTCTCAGAGATGCATAGGAGACCTCACTGGTTCCTGAAACTTGTCAGATGTGTTTGTGGCCTGTGACAATGTTTGTTTTGTCCTGGCTTGCAGGATGGGATATTCAGATCCTTTCCTGCAAGGTGTATGGCAGCTGACCATATTAGATACCTGTAAACACTGTTCTGGTGCCTTGCTGCTTCCAGCCTGCAGCAAAGCCCAGCTGATAGTGGCATGGCTTTATTCTTGTTTTATTCTGAGAATGAGCACCCTGCCTGCTTGTTGCAGCTGCAGCATGCAGACCAGGAGCAGTGAGTGTGACCTTTCTTTGCAGTGATGGCATATATGCAGTTTGTAGAAGACTACTCAGAGCCACAGCCATCCATGTTCTACCAGACCCCTCAGAATGAGCACATCTACCAGCAGAAGAACAAGCACCTCATGGAAGTCTATGGGTTCAACGACTCCTTCATCAGCTTAGACCCCTCTCAAGATCTGGCACCTCCTCCAGCTCTCCCACCGAAGCAAAGGCAGCTGGTGAGTGACATCTGCAGTGCCCTCCCCAGTGTCCTCAGTGGCAGGGCACACCAGCCTACAGGAAAGCAACAGCTCTGCTTTTGCTTCTCTTTCTGACAGGATGTGCTGTTGGGAGGAGGTCTCATTGGTGTTATCACATCATGTTCCTTGTCATCTTGTTAACATGTTTTTAGGCATTTTGCATCATTTACTTTAATCTCCTTTCTAACCACACATTCAGACTGTTCCCTGCAAGCTCCAAAAGTCCTAAAATGGCCTAAAAATGTAACATTAGTCTTCCACCTGGCATGGCTGAATCTGTGGCAGACTACAGGCTTGTGGAACAACTGTGAAGCTTTTGACACACTGAGCAACATGATTTTCAAAAGATTGCTGCACTGTTGTCCCCACTGCAGTTTTGAAACTGTTGTCAAGGATGCCACTAATAATAACTGTTAAAACATAATAACTGCTTTTATGGCCCAGTCTCTACCAGAGCCACGGAACTTTGGTACAGCCATTATTTAACTTGCAGGTATTTTCTTCACATTTGTCCTTTTGTGTGATTCAGGTTTTTACCTGCTCTTTAGTATCCTGCTGGCCCTCCCAGCTCTCAGCACAAAAAGGCAAATCCACAAGTGTATGGTTGGGTGCTGAGTGGGAACAGTACAGCAAGTGCTACTTGACACATGGGGGGCGAAAACCTGGCCTCAGTGATAGCAGCAGTTTAGTTTCCAACCTCAGTGGAGCAGGGATTTTGTCCTTTCTTCTTAGGGGTCTTTCTTTTTTTCAACTCGAACCTTAAGATTTTGTTTATATTAATTATCTGATTTTTTTCTATTAAAAGAAAAAGCACCTTTTGTGCTTAAATTGGCCGTGACTTCAACAAAACAAGAGGAAATGTGGGAACTTACCATGGCCTTACTATCATGAGGGTGACTGTTGCAATATTTTTTCATGCTGTTTGTGTTAAAGTTTGACTGTCTCAGGGTGTTATTTTTTAATCAAATGGGAAAAGCAACCAAGAACTCTACTGTTGGGATTTGCATAACTACATTCCTTTGATGCAGGTAGGAGTCCTAAAATGGTTAAGTAATATTTCTGTCTAAGCTAAACTGTTAAGCATTATTGCTTTGTGAGGATGAGACTTTAAACAATCATGTCCCATCTGCTTTGCAGAGACACTGAAGAGTCTAAGGACTCACCTCTGAAGGAGCAGGCAGTTCTCCAGACTCTGGTCCCCCTGTCAGTGTGATCCTTGCACTTTTACTTGTACCTTGTAGTCTCTTGCCCTACCTCCTCCTCCTCAAGGTGGCTACACTCCAGCAGTAATTTCCAGTGATGACTTGGTTCCCAGGGTCATGAGAGAGAGTGTGTAAAACACAGATTTACTGCACCCATTGTGCAGAAGGGAAATTCTGCTCCTTCTGTGAGTTTGTCAGCTGACAAAAGCATTTCATTGCTGCCCTTTAATCATTATCTGGACAGCCAAGTTGTCACGGATGCCTATCCGGCATTCTTGCAAGCTGATACCATCAAGGTGTTGCTTGCTGTTCCCCTGAAGCAAAGATTTCTCCAGTGCAACTGCCCACCCTTACCTTCATCTCTGTTGGGAAAGTGGTGTGAGCAGCCAATGGCTTGTTCAACAATCATCGTGAAAGCCACCAAACTCATTCCTCTGCTCCTGCTGCCATGAGAGTTTCAGAAACAGCAAATCACATGAGCATCATCTGCTTAAGCAACAGGCATGTTTTGCTGGATGGACTCCTATAAAACAAGAATTAGGAAGTCCTTTTTTGCTTTGGATGTTAATTATAAAACAGTTATACATTTTATGAAACAAGTCAGAGCTGAGAAAACCTAGTTACACCCTAGCCTCCCTCACACTCCTTTCTTGAGTGAAATTCAGGAGAAATTCCTTAGTAGTATTTGTTACGTAAAATGTAGTAACTTCCTCTTATGCAAACAGTACAGTATTTTGCTTTTGACTGAAAAATGTCTGGACATCACTGTTACCCAGTGTATCAGCAGTACCAGTGAGGGCCCATTGATCACACTGGAAAAGACCAAGTGCCCAGACTGCAGGTTGCCCCCCAAAAATAGTCATCTCCAAGACTTAGCTACTTTACAGCCAGAAGCAATAGTCAGTTCCTCCTTTGGGCGTCTGTCCCCCATGCCATGGGGAATAAAGGGCAGTGAGGAACAGCTTGCTTCTCCCTGCAGGCCATGGGTGAACTGGAAGGGGGATGTGGAGTTTATTTTTAAGGGATTTGTGTAACAAAAAAGATTTGAACTGTGATTTTTGCCATGCCTCTTGAGCTCAAGAGAGCCGTATTGGTGTTCCTGACTGCTGAACTGTATGAATAGCTGTTTGTTTAACATGCCATTATATGAATTGTTTTACAGTTAGCATTTCTTACCCTTTATTCATAGCCTTTTCTGTGGTTTCTTTCTTTGTATCTTTCTGTCTCTTGCTTTCTTCCCCTTCTTCAGCAGGCCTCCTATGCTGCCTCTTCTTTCCCCTCTGTCTCCTACTGTGTCCAGCAAACTCAAGTGCCCTTCACCCCCGAGGACAGCGGTGCCACTCAGGGCCTCACTATGTCAGTCTCTAACTCCTTTCTCAACCGGCACAGCTCCTTCCCTGTGCATTCGGTGAGTTGCTTTCCACACTTGAACACATCTGTCTGCTTCTGTCAGTGGATTTTGCTTGCCTGCAAATTCTGTGCTTACACTCCCAGTTGCAAGTAAAGGTGAGGGTTCTTTTGCGGGGGGGCTTTGGAAGTCATGTAGTAACCTGCCAGGTGTGGAAAACTGTGTGTAAATCTTGCTAAATGAAGCCCAGCGGAGGTGTGGCTATCCTTATTTTATATACATGTCAGTATTAGCATTTCATAGAATCAGAGAACCATAGAATTTGTGGTGAGGGACTGACAACCCAGGCACACCCCTTTCACCTGTGTGTTCCCCAGGCTGTATGTTGGAGCTGCAAAGTCTTTTTGTTCTGCTGCCTAATGTCAGCAGTGTGGATGAGTCCATTAAAGGCTGCTGTGTGAACCTGGCCTTTGGAAAAATAACGAAATGCCTTTCCTAAAACACATGGATTTAGTCAAATGTCTGGAACAGTGGCTGCAGTTTTTTAATTTTCTTTTTGCCTAGAAAATGACCTCTACCAGATATTTCATCTCATTTTTGCTTGTCTGCTTCCCTTCACATCTCCGTAGTCCCAAACAAGCTCAGTAAGCTTGCATGGTTTGCTGACAAATGAGCAGGGTTTTCTTTCCTTCAGCACTTGTCTGAGCAGCCTGAAGAGAGAATGGAGGGGGAGCTGACAATGATTTAAACCAAAATAAAAATAATTGTAAAGCATTGCTTAAATCTGTGATCATCTGCTTAAATTAAATGATAGTAATAACAAAGTGTTAGTGTAATGAAATTAAGTCTAACTATGGGATTCCAATAGCTCATCAGTATGGGACTCATTTGCATGTAAAACTGTGTGGTTATGCTCTGATTGCCATGTGATAACAACTGAGAGTAGACTATTTTTTTAACAGTGACCTGGATACTTAGTAAATTAGACTTTTTCTGGAGAAGAAATTATCAGACAAGACTTGAGAAAACTCAGAAGTGTTCAATTAGTTTAATATTAAATATTTGAAAATGGTATCCTCCCACTGTGCCACTATCTTCCCATTTTGGCACTTAGTCTCTAAAAATCAGTGATAATCATGTGTCCAAAGAAGAAGAAAATATTCAAGTGCTTTACAAGTATTGCTACTTCACAGGCAATGGATTAAAGCTTTTGCTTCCACTTGTGTAAGGGAGCAGCATCATAGCTTTGCCGCACAGATGAAAAGGCTGAGGTGCAGAAAGGTTAGTGCTTGCAGAGAATTTTGGTTGACAGGTTTAAAATTTGAAGTAATGTAGAAGTTCTGAATTGTACAGTGCTCTTTTGATAGAGATCCTTGCAAGCAAAACATGAAACTGTCAGACCCGGTAAAAACACTTCACTATTTTTTTTTAATTGGGAGGCTATCATATGATAGTATAAGGTTCTAAGAACATGAAAGTGCTTTTGTTTAAAAAAGCTTCCTGGTTTGAATAAATGCTTACTACCTGCTTAATTGTCCTGACCTGTTCTCATCTCTCTTTGAACTACATTGTTGTGAACACATTATTTTATGAAATGTTAAAATGTAAAACTTACTTGTTTTTGCAAAGATTTGGTAGGGGGAAGATAATTGGCTTGAGCCTGAGGAACAATGAGAACAATTAGGCAGTGCCCTGTCAAGTATGAAGAAAACAAACTGAATTGAAAGTGGTGATTTTTCCACTAATGACTTTAAATTATGATAATCTCTTAGTGGCTCATGTCTCTAGCTGGTCTATTTTTTCTCAGGCAAAAATGAGATTTTTCACTGTGACAGTGTCTCTTTGTCTCTGAGCTGCAAAATGCCAATGTCCTTACATGCAACATAGCTGACCCATGTAATAAAAGAAACCGTGGTTTATCCTATTTTCACTATCCCAATAAGACAGAGATGTGAAACAGCTGTCAAGGTTTGGATCATTCCCAGGGTGACACCCTTCATTTTGGGCCAAGATGGACCAGAACACCTCTTGCTATTTGCCCCTGAGGATTGACTGGAAAGACTGTGAGGTTTCACACCAGGGATGCCATGAGCTGCACCAGAAACACTTTAAACAAATTGTTCTGCTCCTTGTATTCTCATGCCTTCATTTTTTTGTCTCTCACCAGAGAAAAGCCACTCAAGTGAGCACTGTGGTGAGCAACAAACCTGTTAGAAAATAAGCTGTAGGTTTCTGCCAGCCCCAGCAAGAGAGTTAATGCTAGGGAGAGCACACTTTCCACATACCAACTGAGGAGTTGGCCTCCTGTGCACCCAAGTATCAGTAATGATTATAAAATCTCTTAAAATGCTATGTCTTCTACACAAATCATTATCCATTCTGTACAGGAAGCAAAAACCTCCTTAGATCAATACCAGGAAGTCAGAGCTGATAAATTAAATGGCTGTCCTTTGACCCAAAGCTAGTCATACATTGCAGGTTTGCTGAGCATTGACAGTTTTCAGAAAGTGCCCTGTGCTTTTTGCCTTCACTGGAGACTGGTCTGGGGTGGGCAGCAGGAGTCAGTCCCAGAGGGAAGACTGGCCCCATATCCATCTGTTCACATGCAGGCAGCAAGGAAAAGTCTTCAACCACATTTTACACATTAGTTAGCCCATTAGCTCTGTGCTCCAGGTGAAGGACTAGTGCCTTACTACTGATTTACAGAGCTTCAAGACTGTTTTCACACAATGTGTTGAAACACACACACACACACAAAAAAAAGAGGCGAAGTTGTTCAGAGCATCTTTTACTCTTTTTTAAAATTAATTTCTTTTCTAGACCTCAGGCTTTTTTTCTTTCTCACCAGTGCTGCAGATGCTGCTGCAGTCCAGAAGCCACCACTGCTCTGTCAACCCACTAATCATGCTTTTCCCCTCTTTGCAGGAAATTGTGTCAGAGGTAATAGCTTTTACTGGATAGAGCAACTGGATCAAACCATAGGTTTGGCAAGTTGAGCTTGTTTCTTACAAAGTCTGATTCTTGTCTGGCCTCTGTGCCAGCATGGGTCATGTTTGTACTGTGGGCATGCTTGTGAGGAACTGCAACATCATAATCTCCATCCCAAGCCACTAAATCCCACGTCAGTGGGACAACTGGATTGTACTGTCAGGAGTCATTTTAGCGATTTCCATTTCTTTTGAAAGTATTTTCTGTTGCTCAATGCCAGGAAGGGACGTATGGAAGAAGAAGGCATCCTCTGTGGTAATTGTTGGTAGTATTTTTGTCTCTAGCTAATCACCTCCTTCCCTTCTTCTGGTGAAGACAGAGATCATAGAATGGTTTGGGTAGGAAGGGACCTTAAAGATCATCTAGTTTCAACCTCCATGTATGGGCAGAGATACTGAGATACTGTCCTCTGGTTTATTAGCTCCTTGTGCTGGTAGCTGGAAACAGTTGAGTGGGTATCCAGGTAGTAGGAATCAAATCACATTACTTTCCAACAGCTGGGTGTCCCTGTGCTGATAGAGGATATCAGTCCAGTGACAAGCTGTGCTGCTATCTACTCACATATTTTCTAGTAAAGACTGCAGAAAATTTTGCATCTGTTTATAGCTAGGAACATTTTCCTCCCTGCAAACAAGAAATGTAGTTGTTTCTCCAAGAAATGTACATGCCATTAGTGGAAATTTGGCTGCATTCTCCACTATGGAGAAATAAGATGCCTTTCAAAATGTTGCTTTTTTCTTATGTTTTCTTTTTAATTGAGAAACATTTCCAGTAATGTTCCAGAAACCAAACTGGCTGTTAGATTCCAGCAGAAGGCACAAGTGATTTCCCTATGAAAGCTCCAGTTCAGTGCTTCTGTTCTCACTTGTTTCCACTATTCTTAAGCAAATCAAGCAAGCACACAGAAAATTCACAGCAACTGGTTTTTTTTTCTTGTGTGTGTGTTAATATATGTTCAGGAAAAGGATAGTCAGATAAGTGCTTAAAGACACCCACCATGCAGACATGTGCTTCCCATGTTATCCCTGCCTCACCCCTGCTGGTGTAGCTCTCTTCCAGTCTGCTGCACACACTGCAGCTCTGGCCCTCAGCAGAGACTGAGCAGGTTTGATTTCATTTGGTGGTCCCATGGTGGGAGCCACAAACAATCCAGGACTGGGAGATCATAGTGTGCGAGTTCTTGTCTGTCCTAAGCAGGGTTTGGCTTCTTAGATTGGAGCAGGATCATAGAACCATTAGGGTTGGAAGAGACCTCTAATATCATCAAGTCCAAAGAAAGGGGGAGGGCGGAAAGATTTGCATCTATAGAACCAGCTGCTGAGGTCTAACTATTGTTTTGCCCTTCCTGTTTAGCCTTCCTTCTGTGTTTGTGTTCGTTTCCACTGCCCACAGCAGGCTCGGACAGTGGTATTAATAATGCTGTTTCATGCTGGCAGCACTGAATCCTGCTTCTCAAAATTACTTCCTCTGGTGGTTTATACATTCTCCTTGCAGTTGGAGTGCCACCTGTTTCTGTGGGGGTCTCTCTCAACTGTCCCCTATTGACTCCAGAGGTCAGGTTTTTTGTGTGACTGACTTTTTAGGAGCCTTGTCTTTGTCTCCAGGCTCCACCTCTTAAAGATCTGCTTGCTAGGTAGGGTACTAAAAGCTGAAGAGTTGACACTAAATGTGATCAGATTGAATTCTTCTGATAGTTTCAAAAGAGATTTGCACGATAGCATGGTTAATAACTCTTACAAATGTTCTTCCCCCACCCTGTCCCCATATTTGTTTTTTTGCAAAGATGTACAAGAAGCCTTCTTAAGAAGTTTGGATTTTGTGTTTTCTTGTGCAGAAGCTAGAGGACCCTTTCCCAAGGGAACAGCAAGCCCCATCCATCCATCCATCCATCCATCCATCCATCCATCTCCTCTGCTAACCATCACATAAAAACAATGAGGTCAGCTGTGCAGCCAGGTCAGAGACTTTGCTGAGAAACATTCAAGCATGAGGAGTTGCTGCCTTTCCTGTGGCAGTGCTTGAAGCCATTCTGTTAGCAGCTTGTGTTTCCAGCCATTCATTATGGGACCATTTCCTTCCTCATTAGCAAAAGTACCTGGAAGCCCAGCATTGTGTCGTGAGATAGGAAGTCTTTCCAGTATCTCTATGTGCAGTTACATTCTTAGGGTCTAGCAGCTTTGTGCAACACCCAGCATTTTGTGAACACATTCATCTACTGTAAGAATTTGGGCATCCAGTTCTGGAACATTGCCTACATTGCTCTCTTAAATAGCATTAGCAGAGGAGATATAACAGATTGATCCTTTCCTCTGATAGCTTCATGATTGGGAAGTCTGATGCTCTATCTGATCTGGGAGTGTCTGGCAGGATTGCAGATTAATTTGGCAGAAGAAGTCCGTGGGTTAACTGGGGCTGTACTTAAAAGGAAAAGACTGTCTGGTGATTGTGCAGATGCTCTGACAGCCATATAATTGATTTAACTTTGAATTTAGAATGGAGATTGCTGTGACCCCCAACCAGGGAGTCCCTGCATATAAGCACCCTGTCTCCCTGTTACTTGTGTTCAGCCATGCCTAGTGAATGTAGAGGAACATCACGCTTGAAATAAGTTTTCTATTAGATTATTTATCTCCTGCCATCTAATCCAAATAAACGGTCTTAACGTCATTGACCTTTGGGACATCCTGTAACACTGTTGCTAATGATGGAAAGCTGTTCTAAAACATTGACCATTGCAAAAAATCAAAGGCAGCAAATTGAGAACATTGAATGATGCCATCTCTGGAAGATCTCTGTGTGTCACGATGTGTGGTAAACATTCAGGACTGGGCACACTAGCTTCCTGCTTTTCCCAGGAGATGAGATTGTTCCGAGCTCAAAGCACACTTTGTGGAAATACTTCCCAAGTAGCAGATTGATCATTTATTGTTTTTTTTAAATTGACTTTACTGCTGAGAGGAGAGGGGTCTCTCTTGTCTCCCTGTGTTGGCCATTTGCTATTGTAAGTCAGGATCACCTATGCTGGGAGACCATCTTCTGGTCCTGTAGTGGAAGCCTGGCAACATGGCAGGAGTTTGGATGGTGGGAGAGGAAAGCATCCTTTCTCTAAGGATGCAGCTGCCCTCTGCTTTCTAGCTTTCCCAGAGATTATTGTGAAATAATTCACTTAAAACAAGTCCATGGAGGTTGTGTCAGTACAGCCATAACCAAGCCCCTTCTGATCCAGCAAGAAACCTCTAAGAAGCAGAGTAAGACAATCACTGATTCATTTCCAAGATAAACTGTTGCCTGTGATTTCAGGGGCAACGAACTAGAGGAGGATTCATTTGCTTATGACAGTTCTGCTGAATGGACTGTTCCCTCCCCAATAAAGTATGTCTTTTAAAGGATGACAAGTCTTCCAAGGAGAGGTACAACACTCAAGCCCCATGGAAGCCTTTGCCACAATTCCCGCTGCAGATGCTGACTGGGCTGGGCTGGGTTGGACTGGGAGCAGCAGGGATGGGTGCCATATGGACATCATCTCCACTGCAGGGTGGGGTTTTCTTTCCCCTTTAAAAGTATGCTTCATTCTTGGCTCTCGTCCCAGCATGGCTGCATAGCTGGAATTCCAGAGCTGCTTGAAGGCTCCAGAGGAAGGAGGGGGCTCCCTGGCTCACTTTCCCCAAGATGCAATTTTACAACAAGATTGGAAGTCAGGAGAAGCCTGGCTAATTAATGACAGCACACTGAAGGCTTCTCTGCACTGTTCCCTTCGTTAACAGCATACTGAGAGCATGTCTGCATCATTAAATGATTGTTCAGGGATCACATAATGAAGATGAACGCATTTTCCTGGGTACCTGGGCCTTAAACTGGCATTTTCAACACATCTCATGCCAAGACAGTGTTTCAAATGGTGTATTGATGAGGCCTAGGAGGGATGAGTGAGCAGTGCTTGTATATATGCATATATGCATTCAAACTTTAAAAATTTATGCAACGTTATGTTATATTTAGGTCTAAATTTCCTTTGAACTGAGATTAATGTCTGTGAAACTATGCAAGGCAGAAGCTGGCAAATGTTCCTGCCCCAGAAGCAGTAATTCATCTCCCTGAGCTCCTAGCTCAGCCTGCAGGCAGTGTACCAGGCAGCTTCTCTACATCCAAGCCAGCTTTTGGCCTGAGCTGACACTGCCGTCATCACCCAGAGGTGACTTGGTTGAGGACAGCAGTTCCCTTTCATTTGTGCCCTGTGTGAGTTCCTCCACTGCTGCTCTGCAAATGCCCAGCCTTTTCTCTGGGTTCAGCAGGTCACAGACAAAACCCCTTAGGACTCCTCAGTGGAAGATGTCCATCACCTACAAAGTGAAGGTCAGCGAATGCCACCTGTCCCACGTGGGTGCAAGGAAGCCCAGCTGCAGGGGGGCTGGCACCCATGTCCTGTTGGAGTGAATTATTTCCTTTACTGGAGCAGAGGATACTGTCATCAGGACAGCAGTTTGTTAAGTGCCTTCTTGAGAGCTTCTACAGATGTGGTTCCCCCTTTGCTTTGCTGCTGTTCCTTTTTGGGGTTTAGCCTATAGCTTGGGGCAATAGTTGGCATAGCAGCGCCGATGAGATCAGTAAATACCTGTGTGTTATACACATCT
>JAAWXA010000033.1:10338090-10360181 GCA_038090715.1 Florisuga fusca
GGGGGGGGGGGAGCGGGCAGAATGAATCTGCTGAGCCAAGATGATGTCATGAGCTGGCGTCTGACGAGGGATTAAGTGGTTTGTGCCATGCAAATGAAAATGAACAAATGCAGAGCATTTATCCAGGCAGAATGAAGTAGAGATTAGACTTGTCCTTGTTACTGAGGCAGCACCAAAAGCTGACCCCAGAGCCAGGGCTGCTCATCCGGAAAGAAATGGGCAGGAAGAGAGAGGAGCCTGTCCTAGAGCCAGTCTCCTTTTAGCCACAGGCATGGGATAGGGATTTGCGTTTTAATTATTTTTCAGTAGCCTATTAAGCTCTCTTTCCAAAGCATCTCTCTCTGCTCATCTGTATTCTGGCCTGTGATATGTTTTGGGCCCCAAGAATACACCCAGAGCACTGTCAGACTGCATGCACAGCGGAGGGCAACCACTCGAGGATTAAGGTGGTGGAAGGTAAAATCTAGCCATTGACTTTTACTTTTTCTTTCCTTTGTAGTGGAAGAGCTTTTTTGTCCAACCTTCTGGCTCAAGATTGTTCTCAGTTTAGATTTTTAAGCTCACATCTTTCCCAGGTAGACAAAAAAAATCAGTGCCGAGCTGGATGCTGCTGGCTGAGCTGACAGACTGAGCTTTGCCTTTTATCACCCATTCAACTCTCAGGAGAAAATGTAGCCTTAATTCTCTGCTTCATGCCTTTATTTTCCCTTCTCCTTTTTTACATCTCAGTGATGTCACTTTTCAGCCTGGTTTGAGCAAGTTGTGTCTGTGCTTGAGAGCTCTGTAAGGCACCATCCTACTGCAGCACATCTCTCAAACAAGCAATTGCCACAGCTTCATTTCAGCGTGAGTTTTTTTGGATTATGTGATTCTTCTTTCAGTCCACTTGGCTACAACAGAGATCTTACTGGTGGTTAAGCTCTACAGGTTTTTAAATAAACTCCTCTCTAGCAGGTTTAGCATTAATTGTAACTTTTTTTTTTTTTTTTCTGGTGGGTGTCAGCTTTGTTTCGGACTTACCCTGATGGCAAATCTTACTAGCACCAGATGTTAAAAGGCAGAAGGCTGCTTTTGTTTTTCTTGGCGCAATATGTTCCCCCTGCACCCTGTTTAGTATTATCTGAACAGTAATCTGATGATTAGTAGAGATGGTGAAATAAAGCTTCACACAGATGATCTCTTTTCATCTCTTCAGCTGACTCTTCGAGGCGCCGCATTAAAGGATTGGTTTGATAAGGAATTCATCGCTCCAGAGGGCAATTACTATTTCTGCTCCCTATGTTTCTCAAATGGACTGGAGTAGCAGTGTAATCTCCTTCATCCCTCAGTGTAACTTTAAAGGCAGTATCCAGCCACTCCTCCCTGGAAGCTGTGTGTTCTGGAACAGACTTGACACAGTAGCTGCTGAATTACAGGGCTGGAGCAAACAGCATCTTAAATTTGGATCCTGTGGAAAATCCCGGAAAAGCAAATAAGCACTTGGAGTATTTTTCTCTATCTAGATATTTCCAGTATGCTCACAGTTGTGGTTTCTGTAGCCCTCCCATCCTTTCATCCACTCAAGTGATTTTCAGGGTCACTGTCATTATCAGTGCTGAGATATCCAGACTTTCTTCCCCCCAGCTGGATACCTGCAGGTGAACACCCTGCTGCCCACTTTCCCTTTTAGCAGCCCGGCTGCTGTTTGTGCAAGAACTTGCTTGTTTGTGCAAGAACTTCATGCTTATCCATGAAAACAACTGGCTGATGTGTCCCAGGTAGCAGTTCCTGCTCTAGCATGTGTATGGTTAAAGAGTGCTGCCTCTGTTGGGGTTGGCCAAGAAGCAGAGAGGTGCCTGTGTCAGAAATGCCTTGTGCTGTCACTGCTACACTACTGCCGATCTAATTACTTTTTCTTTTGTCTGTCTCTTTCCCCATCTTCCTTGTTTGTGTTGTATGTCTCTCTCTCTCTCTCTCCTGTAGTACAAATCTGTTTTTAGGTCCTACTCCCAGGACTTTGTGCCTCACAACCAAGTTTCCATACCTCCTTTCCTCTCTTCTACCTCCTGCTCCTGCTCCACCCCACCTTTCCCACCTGTCCATCCATCTCAGAGCTCTGACCTGGCAGTGCCCGCCGCTGCAGCCAGCCAGTCACCCAGCACTGTGGATGTGCCAAACTCCTCTGCTCAGGAGAGCAGCTTTAATGGGAATGCTCCTGTCTGCCTTCCTTCTGAAACCTCTCTCACTGATTCTCTCCAGATGCCTTCGGTGAGACTATCCAAAGAGATAACGCACCTTAACACAAGGCTGGGTTTATTTGGGGGTTGTTTAAAGAAAATGTCTCTTTATTAACACTGGCTTAATGTCATCTGGTTTCCAAACGTGTGTGAATTACAGGGAGGTTTTTTAATATAAAAATGGCAGCTAGAAAAACTGAACAACATCTGCAGCTTGGAGCAAACATTGGCATGTATGTAGCAAACATAAAATGTCAAATGCTGCTGAAGGGGGGAGAAGTTTCTGTAGCTCCCTGCATTGCAATGCGAAGCTGAGGAAGGTAAAGGAGTGTTTTGTGAGGTTGGTTGTTTCTGAACACAGGCTCCTAACAGTGGTCTGTAGCCTGCAGTTGCTGCTGTGGCAGGATTTGGTGGTTGCTGACCTGCTTCCTCTTGCTTGCTGCAAAGCCTGGATTTGATGGGATTAGACCTGTCAGCACAGTGCATGGTCGTGCTGCTCTTCACAAATTTTGGGAGAGGGACACTTTTTGCAGGGCAAATGATGGGGATTTCGCACTTTTAACCTGACCTTGCTGTTGCATTTTCCTTGTGCATCTGATCCTTGTTACAGGCCAGAAGCCCTTGAATTTCATTTAGTTCAGCATGATGGCTCCTGTCTGTGTTTGTAGCATCGTTTGGGAGATATATTTGATACCCTCTGGACTGTAGGGCTATCTGCATTTAGCAGCAGGACTAGAGCATGAGTAGCACAGGCACTTGTGGGCCAAGCTTTTAGTGCTCAGGCTCCATAACCTTGAAATTGACACATGCACATTGCACCTTCACAGCCTCCCATGGAGTCCATGGCAGCTCTTGCAAAGCAGCGCCTGCTGATGCCCTGCTGCAGCTCAGTGCCTTTGGGAGACTCCTCAGGAACCAGACAATAATTACCCCTGGGAAGGTACAGCCTTGGTGACCAGTGTTGGCCACTGAGGAGGAGGAATGGCTCCCAGTTAGGTGACAGCAGCTGTTGAGAGCACTTCTTCATTCACTAATGGGAAGTGCTGGCAGGGGCACCATCACCCATTTCCTTTCATCCTGTCTCCTTTAGAGCGAAAACGCCAGTGAGGAGGCTGGTGAGGGTGAATATGTCAATCTGTATTCCTCTGGCCAGAGCAACGGGGAACTCCCTGGCTCTGAAGGAGTAAGTAACCTCACAGAGAGGGATGGACACCGGGAAGGGTCTGCCTGGTGCATGCTGAATTCACACCAGGGCTGACGCGCTTGGCACCGGCCTCTTCTGCACACCCTGCAGCTCCTGTGTCCCTCTTGCTGGCGGTCCCTCTGCCTATCCCCTCCTGGCTTGCAGTTTTGGGTGGCCTCCCAGTCCCAGCGGAGAGCAGGTGATGCTTTTGAGGGCAGGGTGAGCCCCAGCAGGAGCTAGGGACAGCTTCTCCTGCCGCCCTGCTTTGTTTGCGCTTTGCTCTGTTTGGAGCTGCTTGGGTGAGGTTCCCTTCCAGAAAGCTGCACCCTCACCAGCATCACCCTGGGGCTGCATCTATTCTTATAACTGCTTTGGCTTCCCCATTTTAATACAGAAAGCTTTGTGCTCTAATTCTTTTTTATTTATTTTTCTCCTTCACTGTTTGGATACAGAGTGATTGATTTAGCATTATAATCACACGCTGTTTCTTCCTTCCCTCAAGCCTCATATGGTAGGTATTTCCTAGAGGAGAAAGGGCGTTTTCCATCACAGGGAGGTACTGTCTTCCTGTTGGCTTATAAGAAGCAGCAGCAGAGCTCTGTGGCCATCTTTTTGCCTGCCCTCCTCTTGGAAGGCACATCTCCTACAGGATGTCTGCAAGACCTTTATCCGTGCTGGTGTTACATACACCGAGAGGTAGCACTTCCCTAACTTCCCTTCAGCAGACACATCTAGGCAGGCTTATCCTTTTAGGCAGCTGTGAGCTGGTTCTTAACGTTGAAGCAAAGGGCTTTTACAGATACAGTCTGGAAGAATCCTGCAGACACCAAGAAGCCTAAGCTCACCTCTGTGTTTTCCAGGCCAGATGGATAGCATGCAGGTGGTTTCAGTCCAGTCTATTCAGTAGGTTGAATTTTCAAGTTTCAGTTTTCATGATGTTAAATAATTCTGAACTCCAATATTAGATTAATATTTCCATTTGACATTCATAGGTATTTTTCTCTTTAATAAATGGCTGATTTAAGATGATGTACCTTTGCTCTCTCCCTGCTGTTCCATGCCATGAGTTCAGATGGTTCTGCTTTTTTGCATTAGCCCTGTTTCCACAGCTGTGAATTGTGAAGTGCAAACCTTGAATCATTGTGTAATCTCGTCTGATGGGAGAGGAGGGAGGCAGGAACAGCCATGTGCAGCTACCCCCTAAGACAGCCTGGTCTGAGGGGCTGGGATTAGGAGGGGAACTGAAACTGGAGAGCCTGTAGCTGGCCATGTCCCTTGTGATTAAAGCAGAAGGCAAGTGTATTTCACCAGCAAGGGCTGGAGGAAAAAAAAATGTTGTGAGAGAGTTAAAATCAAAGACAACAGCTGACTGGTGGTGTAACTTTCAGCATCATTTCACAATGTTAAAAGCAAACAATACTAATTACACAGTCTCCCGAGATTGTCCCAAATTTCCTGTCTAATTATTTAGGTCTTTTCTTGGCATTTGGCATTAACTTGCATCACCCTTTAACTGCTCTGTAGGAATTTACAGGAAGGGGTTATTTAGAGGCAGTCAGGCTGTAAGTGTAAGGCTGGCCATGCTCTAGGACCTCACTGAATAATTAAAAACTTCCTTCTCTTTGCAGGAATCTCCATCTGTCAAAGACAGCCACTCCAAAGACTCCACTCCCAACAGCAGTCCCACGGGGAAGGAAGGCAAAGATGGTGTGGAAAGGTGAGCCTGAATCCCATGGTCCTCCTTTTTCCCAGCCTCAAAGGGTACAGAGTCTCACCAACATCCCGTTAGCCCTGCCAGGTCATTCTCAGGGCTGCCTGTTCTGCCCTCAACCTTCTCTAAACTTTAAGCCCCCTTTTTTACTTTTTCTGCACAACTGATGAGCAGTGGGGTCCTGCTGAATGAGGAGCATCCCCACAAGATGTCATTACTTGACTGAGGGAGCCTGTAGGGGTTAACACAGTCTGTGTTAGCCATCCTAAGTCCATCTCATTGACAGTCCTGTCATTGACACTGGCTGCTCCCTCCTGCTTCCACGGAAACATAAAAAAAAACCCCAATGGCTGTTGGGAAATAGTTTTCCAGAGGGGAATTTCTTCCTAACCCTGTTAGTTAGAGTCTGGCTGAGGTCCTGAAACAGGCTTTATATCTCTTCTAATGCTCTTAGCTATCATTTGTCTATGTAAATGAAGAGTTGCAGGCTGTAACAGATGGGCTTCAGGAGAAGCAGAGTGAGTGCTTCCCTGCTGCTTGAGATTGCTCTTCGATTGCATTTCTAAAGCAAAAATAGAGAACAGCATTGTTTGTGTGTGACAGTCAACTTCCCTTCCCCCATTTTCCTGCAGTTGACTTGAGGGTTTTAATCCCTGCAGTGAAGGAAACAATGCAAGAGAGCTCTGCAAAGCTGTCTGCTGAAAGTACAGACTGGTGCACTGGATTTTGCCCTGTCCCTGGGAAAACTATAAAGAACATGTGTGGTTTCTATTTTTTAAGGAGCATAGGCACAGATTACGTGTGCCTAGGCACAAGAGTACCAGCCTTTGGGTACACCAAAAAAGTGGGCAGAGCTTTCTGCTCCGTCTTCCTGCAACAAAGAGAGCCTGTCATCTCCTCTAGCATCAGCACAGTGGGTCATGAGCTGACTAAGAGATGTATGTGTGGAGTATGCTCAGGCTCTATACGTTTGAGGAAGGGCTTAAGATATATTGGCAGAGTAAATACCTGTCTACCAGAAATGCAAGCAGACAAGTGTTCAGGTCCTAAAGGTTCATCTCTTTCTTTTTTCAAGAGATGGCACAAAGCAACAGAAAAAGAGGTAGACATTTGGGCTTGTTTGCAAAATGCAGTCTGTGTATTTAGTGTCATTTAAGGAAGGTTTGTACACTAAGAGCTCGGATGGACCCAGCATCTTTCCCCATGGATGGGCAATGACATTGATGTGTATTTGCCTTTTTTTTATTTTACAGGCAGCAGCAGTCACCTGATGGTTTGGAATCATCACAGTTGGAGGAAGAAGTAGATGAGCTATCCCTTATTGACCACAGTGAAATTATGGCTAGGTTGACACTGAAGCAAGAGGTCGGTGCATTCAGGGTTTGCTTTCATACTCTTCAGTTAATGCTGTATTGAAATCTGATTCTTGGTGTGCACAAGCAAAGTATCAGCTTTGATTTGATAGGAAAAACTGGGTTGCAGCAGAAGTGGCATGCAGCTTCAGGTGTGCAGGCTGCTGTGAAAGTAGGAGCTGCTGGTAGAGGCAGGGAGCATCAGCAATGAATGAGGACTTAAAAAATGTGAGATGTCTCTCTAAAAACCAGTCCAGCTTGTCTCCTTTTCCCAGTTTGCCCCTTCCCACCTCTTCAGCCTGCACCAGTCTGAAATGAAGCATCTGAAAGCCTGAGAGCAATAAATCCAGGTGCTGGTTTATGGTGCTGTCTGAAGGCAGGTATAGCAGATTTCCCAAGCAGGACACTGTATGACTGATGTAGGAGAGCAGCCGAAGTAACTGTTTCTGTATTTGCGAAATTGCTTTGTTTCTAACCTTGGGTGCACTCCCAAACAGCTTTGCTCAACTATGCTCTCCAACGAAGCTGTCTCTGACATGCAGCTTGAGGGAATATGCAGGCTTTTGAAGCTTTCAGACTGTCAGGGAGCTTGTCTGAAAAACAGAGAGAATATATCATTTGCTGGTGCTTCAGGAGTGTTCTTTGGTCAGCTGAGATGTGCAGGAGAGAATGAGAAGCTATTAGTCATTCCTTAAGTGGTATTTCAGGAGTCTTGCCAGAGGGTCACCTGAAAAAGTTGCATCTGAGGCGTAGCTGCTCCATGGCTGTAATCCATGGGCTTTTTCAGTGTTTTGCATATTGAAATGACAAAGACATTACTAAGGAAAGCCAGATACAACTCCAGTCTCCGCAGCAGCGAAAAAAACAATTAAAAATCAGTGATTTCTGAACATTTGGGACCAGTAGATCTGTGTCAGCCCTTAACTCCTTTTTTATTTCCTTTTCTTTATGGTCTATGTGTTTGAAACGGTACAGAACTGCCACTGTGAGCTGTTTCCTGCAGTGTGAGACCTGCTGGCTGAATGGTAGATCAGTTCTGAGTATTTGCGGTTGTGAATTGTAGTAGCTAGAAGAAAAATGGATTTAGAGGGTGATAAGGCAGGGGCCAAGCGGTTTCTGGGCTGTTTTCTGCTCCTGGTTATTGGATTCCTCAGGTGACCTCCAGCCAAATAGTTCCAGGCTAGGGAATTAACTTGCTTGGTTTTGATGTTCCAGGAAAATGCAAATTTAATGCATGACCTGTCACCCCACAGCCACTGTGCTACATGGTTCCACACTTTGGGACAGTTCACACAGTGTTACTGCTCTGTCTTCTGGGAATGTTTGGGAGTCTGGGACATTTCATTCTTCTGTGGACAGAAGGTTCAACTTTCACTGAACTTCACAGCCTGGCCTTAGGGAGTCAGAGACCCCAAGTGGGGATCAGTCCAGATCTTCATCTGGGACATCAGAAGCTTTATTCAAATTCCAGGATTAGCCCAGCACTGAAGACCATGTCCCAGCATGTGCTGTGAGCAGTGCCAGGAACATTGTGTACTCTGCCAGTTGTTGCTGAGCTTGAACCCCAGAGATGGTAAACCAGGCTGAAGGGAGCTTGGGCCATGCCTAACATGTTTCTCTCCTTGTTGCAGGGAGATGATGGGCCAGATGTTCGTGGTGGATCTGGAGACATCTTGCTAGTGCATGCAACAGAGACCGACAGGAAAGGTACAGTTGATGCAGTAGATCAGAGCTGAGGAACGTGGCCTTTTGCTGCCTGTCTCCTGCCTGGCTGTGGTGTGCATGGCTGTGATGTGGCTGCAGACAGCTGTGCCAGGGTGAGGGGACTGCATTTGTGATCCTTTGGGCTGCAGGGGGGTGATTGTTCTTCTCTTTGGTGGAGTGAAGGTGAGCTGGATAAGCACCTGTTCATTCTGGGTAGCAGCAGGGATGGTATTAACTCCTCATAACCCTCACCCAGATCTGGAGGGCAAGGTTCCCCAGTAGAGCTGGTGACAGTGCTGTGTTGGTGTCTGTCTCCATGCCTGCCACTGAGTCCATGTCTGACCAGCCTGTTGTGGCAAGAATCCTGTTTCCAGAGGTATTCCTTGCCCTTTGAACTTAAGGGCAGGGGTAATATAGGAGATGCTGGAGTGACTGTTGAATCAAAGTAGGAGAAGAGGAATGTTGGTTTGGGTTTCATGCAGTACCCGTGAACATCAGGCAAGCTGTCCAGGTGCTAGTCTGCTGACACCTTTTATTTTCAACTATGTCAGTACTTAGTCCCACTCTGTACCACTTGCCTGCTGATAAGCCATCCAGACCAGTTCAGTTGAAGAAAGGAGATGAGAGGGAGGAAAAGGAAGGCAAGAAACCTTTAGCTCTAGATTTGTTAAAATCCCACTTTATCTCTCCAAACCCAGTCACATGAGGCAGATCCTTTGACAAAGGACCTGTGGCAAAGACAGCCTTAGCAGTGCTTCCAGAGAGTGATTTTCAACCTGCTCAATGTATTTGTTCTGATGGCCTTAACAAGAGTTGATCTCCTTATCTTCAGGGGTGCAAGGCAGAGTGTACTAAGCCACTGAACCTTTCAGTGCTCATATTTTAGAGGGTTGATAGTCAAAGGGGAAACATCTTTCATGTGCACTTTTAAATGGCAAGGTTTTTACTCTATCATAAGATGTTTGCAATCACTTTCCAGCACCATTCAGCTAGCAAGAAAATCCTTCCCCTGACAGCTCTATTCACATGTTTACATCAGGCATCAAATCTAGGCAGAAAGGACCAATGTTAGGAACATAATAGGGAGGAGGAGGCAATTGATTGTGCCAAGGCTATGTATTTATATTTATAGATGTATATGTATACAAAATGTAATCAAGTGAGATGGGGGAAATACCCTTTATAAAAATGCTGAAACCGGAACAGAGAAGCTCTGATTTACTCTTGCTGTTCTTCAGAACCATCCCATTGGAAGAACTTCCCTACTACTTCTGTTAATAGACAGCTACTTGGTAAAGGGATGGGGTGCTGGACCTCTGACTGGTGAATGGGGAGCGCTGAGGAGGCCACGAGCAGGGAGGTGAAAGCCTTGCAGAACTTCTCAAGACTAGGAAGAACTCAAGCACAATTTTTAAATGCACAGCAGGGTGGACAGGGTGTGTGGCTGGGTGGAGGGAGCTCTGCAGCCACTTTTCTTGAAATAGTCACAGAGCTTTGCCACACAGGCTCTGCCAAGCCACTGAGCTGAATGGAGCACAGAGGAATTTGTGCTATGCTAACCCAGTGTTTGGGTGACTGAGAGGGTTAATGAATTAAGCTTACAATGAGAAGAATTCAGGGCTTGGAAATCAATCAGCCATATGGCAAAGACGGTATAGTTAAGAGGCTTTCCTTTAAAGACGAATTTCTTGGCAGCTCTGAGTGCCAGAGGACACCAGCTGTATTACCTCACGTTGCCTTTTGGGCAGATGGGAGACCAGAATAAATGTATCTCCACGCCCTGCTGCATGATGCTTCTTGCCCAGTTGAGTTTTCTAAAAGAGCTACATGAAATAAGAGATAAAGAGAGACTCGTGGTCTTCAGGAACAAGATCCACGGTCAGTTAGGTGGTCACAGCCACACATGCTTGCTGTGTGCAGGATTACAGCTAGATGAAGCTCAGGACTCACCCCTGACATGACCACCAAGCCTCTGGCTTTAGAGTTTATGTCTGATTGTCTTTACCCAAAGGGCAGCAGTGCTCTCTGATTTAAGAGCACCACCACAGATGGAGAGGCACAGGTATCACACCCTGCCCTGCTCTGTGACACCCTCCATGCGCAAAGGATGGATGTTGCAGCACATGAGTGGGGTGATCCCTATCCTGGCTGAAACAAGCTTTACCTGTACAAGCTCTCCTGGACAGGGACTGCAGGAGGTTTTTCTCCCCATCTGGTGCTAAGGAGGTTCTGCCAGTGGTTGCAGTGCATGGGGCAGGGGCAGTGTGCCATCCTACTGTACATGCTGCCTGCAGTGCTGCCAGGTTTCATACCACTGTTAATGAATTTCCATTTTGACCACACTGATCAAGCCTTGCCCAGGACTGCAAGAGTCCTGCAGTCTTAACCTGAAATCTTTCTTTCCCATTTGCAGTTCCTGATTTTTTGATTTCCCTCCTTTGTGCCTTTGGTGGTGGCCAAAGCCTTTGCATTTCTGGGGCCTGCAGAGCCCATTTCTGCAGATTACTGAACAGAAGTTGACTGCGTGCACCACGTCAGCATCTGTGTTGTGGCAGGGTCATGGTTAGGGTAGTGTCAGTTTTTGCAGTGCAATTTACTGTTCCCTTGTCTAGAAATAATCTTATATTCACACTGTCCTGGGGCAGATTGCCTAGAACACAGCAAGGGCAGAGGGTCTGCAGCAATGTTGAAACACATGCCTTCCTGATCAGGAGGGAAGAGAGATGATGCCTTTCTGCAGGGCTCTGTGCTGCCTGAGTTGTAAAGACTGAGAACAGGAGCCCATCTCTTGCCATTGGATCTTTTTAAAAATATCCCCAAGGTCTAACCCACATTTTTCCTTGACCCAGTATTGACAGTTCCTGCCCCACAAGCAGATGTTTTTCACTGACCCCTTGGTGGTGGCATTGGCCAAACAGCAAGCTCTAGTGCTGCAAGTGGGAGCCAGGCCAGAGGGGACAGGGCAGTTTGACTGTAGCTTTTGGGCCATAGGGTCCATCTGCTGGTAAGAAACAACAGCACAGCATTTCTGCAATGTCCATTCATGTCAAAATGTGTCCATGTCCTCTTCCTGCAAGCCTGGATTCAACCTTACAAGAAGCTTCATTTTTCTGCAAGCAGCATTGAGTGAGGTTTTGTTGTATTTTTTTTCTGTAGATCTTGTGCTGTACTGTGAAGCCTTTCTGACTACATACAGGACATTTATCACCCCTGAAGAGCTCATCAAGAAGCTGCAGTACAGATATCCTTTTGCATAAGTCACAGTTCATCACCAACTGGAATCGGAGCCCTGCAGTCATCCTGGAGGGAGCTGGTGACAAGTTGGGTCAAAAGCCTACTGACAACATAAGCAGTGATGTGATTGCCCTGGAGGTGTCCCAAGAAGAACTTCCTTCACTTCTGCACTCTCCAGATGGGAAATGCTGCTGGGCAGGTCCAGGCAGGGTTGGCTGCTGGACTTGAGAGTAATTTCCTGAGGGCCCTGGCAGGACAGAGGAACAGTTTAGATTTTCTGTTCATCACTGGGAAGTTGGTAATTTTTTGGGGACACCTTGTTTGTAGAATGGGGATCACACTGCCTTCCAGGGGGATGATGGGGCTTGCCTGCTTGGGCATATGTAGGTAAATACCAGAGATGACTTAAACCATCCAGACTTATTCTCTCTCTTGTTACAAGAAATGCAGCATGGAAGATAATGTCCTCTTGGCCTCCCAGTTCTCAACTGAGCTTGTAACTGCTAACAAGGTGAGGGCCCTGACCTGACAGGGAGAGCATCAGTGTTCCTGGCAGGTGATGGAGAAGGCTTCTTGTTGAGCACCCTGCCTGCAGCTCCTGCCCGCAGCTCTTGCCCGTGGGCTCTGTTCCCTTCACCCTCAGCTGAGTGGGTCAGTGTCTGAGTTTAGGCAGTGCAAAGCTCTCATGGGTTTTGGTCCTGTAGCCCACATCAGAAGCAGCCTAATGTCACTCTGTCCTGTGTCACAGCTCCTCACTGCCATCTGCAGCAGAGCTGCTGCTCCTGTGGGATCAGGGCAGCCAAGGACACAGCAGATCTCTGTTGCCAGTGAAGAGACTGGCTGGGGCATTCCCACAGGCCCTCATCAGTCCTTGACTTCTGATAACCTTCCCTCTCTTTCCCTTTGTCCACTTGGCAGAAGCTTTTTCAACCTGCACTGTCTCCCCTGCCACCATTCTCCTTGCAGCAAATTGGGCACTGAGGAAGGTAGAGGTGACAGCTGAGTTGTTATGAGACCAGATGTCACAAACCCATGGGGAAAAGCAGAGTGGAGGAGCACTGTTCATTAAATTCCACCTTAGAAGAGCTTCAGGGTACACCTGCTCTTCTAGCAGCAGTTCTGTGAGGTTCTGTGCAGTTCTGTGCCTCCTCACACCCCTGCTATGTGCAGCTGGTGGCAGCTTAATACCATGTTAATTAGAGCTTTGTCAGTGTCCCTTATCTCCTGGAAATTGAACACCAGTTTCAGTCAAGACACAACAGTACTGTTGCTATTCTGATGTTCCTCGAGGCAGCTCCTAGTTGCACTGGTGCTGGTCTGACCCCACTAAGTTGATTCTTTAACTTGCAACCAACATATGAGAAGTTTTGCCACTTCCCAGACACCTTCAAGAAGCGAGTCAGTAAGAACACCTTCTTCGTGCTGGTGAGAGTGGTGGATGAGCTGTGGTGAGTTGTCTTCTTTGTTTGGGGGCTGGGAGATGCAGGGTCAGTAACAATACAGACATCTGGTACTTATGAAGACATGGGGTTTTTAAACCCCACCTATAGTGACAGCTGAAATCCCCTAGCCTGACCAGTGATACACTGATAGTGCTGAACCCTCTTGTTGGAAGAGCAGTTCTCAGTGTGAACCCAACTGGGTCATTTATTTTAAAATAGCCAGGAACAAGGAATCTGTAAGAAGGGTGGAGCTGGAAGGATGAGGAATTTCAGTCACTTGTAGGAAAGAATGACAAAAGACTCAGTACAGGTACAAACTCTTCAGCTTGATCAGAGGCGTAGCTCTGATGTTTTTCTTGGGGGTTCCATCTTTCTCTCAGCTTAGTGGAGTTGACAGAGGAAATTCTCAAGCTGCTGATGGACCTGGTCTTCCGACTGGTCTGTAATGGGGAGCTGAGCCTCGCCAGGGTGCTACGGAAAAACATCCTTGATAAAGTGGATCAGAAGAAAATGCTGAGCTACGCCAATTCCATCAAACCTCTTGCAGCCCGGGGGGTGGCAGCCAGGTGAGGAAAGATGCATGCAGCCATACCTTTGTCTTATGAGGGACTGGGCATCCCTTTCTTGTGGACGCAACAGTTTTCTCAGTCCAAAATACAAGAAAGAAAAGAAAACTGGTCACATTTTCTGAGCCTTTATACTGCGTCCTTGTTTCCTACAGGCCAGGTACCCTGCATGATTTCCACAGCCATGAAATAGCTGAGCAGCTGACCCTCCTAGATGCTGAACTCTTCTATAAAATTGAGGTACAGAGAGAAGGATGGGGTACGGGTGGTGGGAGAGATTTGAAAGTGTCCCCTCTGCAGTCTCTGGTGTTTCCTCCCAGCTCTCCAAGCACATCTGGTGGGTTGTAGGAGACAGCGGAACTTGTGTGAGCCAACAGCCATGGCCACAGGCTGCAACTGGGAATCTTGAAGCAGAAATTCCATTTTTTAATGTGTAGTGTTTTCTCACCCCTCTCCTCTTTTTCCTTGGCAGATCCCAGAAGTTTTGCTTTGGGCAAAGGAGCAAAATGAAGAGAAAAGCCCCAATCTGACACAATTCACAGAGCACTTTAATAACATGTCCTACTGGTAAGGAGCAGCTGTGGCACTGAACTGTGCACCAGTTCCCTTGTTGTAAGCAGGATAACATGTATTTTTGTCTGGGAAGTAAATGCAAGGCACTTAGTAAAGACCCCAGAGCACAAGAGAGAAGAAAATCAGGAGGGTTTTGAAGGGCACTGTAACCTGGAGGGATTCTTGTCAGTACCATTGAGCCTGTCAAACAAACATTCCCCATGCTAATAAATGTACCTTGTGAAGAGTCTGAGGTCATCCCTGAAGTTATTCTTTGTTGTGAATTAGAGTTTTCTGTTTAGGCTGGAACTATCATGAGCCTTACATTATTGTTTATCCATCCTTACTAGCTAGCAGTTTTTTAAATGAAACAAAAAGAAATCTGAGGTCTGCTGAAGTGGGTTTATTTTTCTGCGTTTTCTTCTCTCTGTTCTTCCAGGGTCCGTTCAATAATTATGCTACAAGAGAAAGCCCAAGACCGAGAGAGGCTTCTCCTTAAATTCATAAAGATTATGAAGGTATCACCTTGTCTTTTACTGTGAATCATACACGCTGCTGCTTAGAGGAGCAGGGGTGTAGAACCTTCTGGCTGCTAGAGCTGTTTGATGCTAGAAAGCTTTTCGTATCTCTAGAGTAATTGGCATACTCTCCCTCTTCACAGCACTTACGAAAGCTGAATAATTTTAATTCCTATCTGGCCATCCTTTCTGCACTGGATTCTGCACCCATCCGAAGGCTGGAGTGGCAGAAACAAACCTCAGAGGTGAGGAGCAGTGAGGGCCGTGATCTTCAGGGGAAAAAGATAACTATGGTTACAGTATGAAACTGCTGCGTGGTATTAACAGCTCAGCAATGTCCCAGAGTGGAGGGAGCAGAGAGCTCCTCTCCAAGGGGTATAATGCCACTGTGCTGGGAGCCTGCAGCATGCCTGGGCATTCTGACAGCTGCAGGAGTGCCAGCACAGTCACAGGTGAGAACAACTTCTTCCTCCTCCTCCTCCCTGGAAATGGAAGCCTTGGTGAGGCTGAAGGCATCAAGGCTGTGCATATACACACCCGGGGTCAGGCTGAGGTGTCTGTGGGGTGGCATCAGCTCCTTGGCCTTCATGACTCTCTGAGGAGGTTACAAACCATGTGGGTTTGCAGCAGTGGTGTCACCATGGACTTTGTGTTCCCAGGGCCTGGCTGAGTACTGCACCCTGATTGACAGCTCCTCATCCTTCCGCGCCTACCGAGCCGCTCTGGCTGACGTAGATCCTCCCTGCATACCTTACCTGTGAGTTGGGAGTGTCTTTCTTCTGCTGTTACTTCTGCACATTCAAATGGTTCCTCCAAGGATTTCTTGCCAGCTTCTGCTCAGCTTAGCACTTGTCTTTTGCATGTGCAGATATGGCTGAGCAGGGGAGGTGGAGGCAGGAGGGAAGCACAGCCCCCTTGCGAGCAAAACTTCAAGGAGAGGGAAACTCTCTTGTGTAAAAGTGGACGGAAGGTTTAATCCCTGGCAGACATTTCCCACTGTGACCTTCTTCCAGCCTGCTCCTCCTTTCCACAGATGGTAAAAGAACAACCTCAGTGCCCTTAGCGTGACCATGAGTGCTTCACCTCAAGGTCCCTCCATTGTGTGTGTTGGGCACCTTACAACTGGATACCTCTAGACCTGCTTCTGGGGACATGTTTCCCTCTACTTTAAAGCTGCAGAACTGATGGTGGCAGCAGGGGGAAGCTGTTAGATTGCCTGAGGCTGCCTTTTGTCTGGCTGTCCTGACCCTGTGTGACTAACCTCTGTTCTTATTTGCCTACTCCCTGACCTGCTCCCCCTTCCTCTCTTTCAGAGGCCTGATCCTGCAGGACCTGACCTTTGTTCATCTGGGAAACCCTGATTACATTGACAGCAAAGTCAACTTTTCCAAGCGCTGGCAGCAGTTTAACATCCTGGACAGCATGAGGTGCTTCCAACAAGTGTAAGTGCAACAACAGGGAGGACAGAGCTGGCTTTGAGGCACCACAGTGGGGATTGGTGTGGGGAGTTGTGTCCGGAGCACAGGAGCCCCTGTGGAAGGAGAAGGGAGACTAAGGTCAAAGGTTCATGATGGAGATATAAGGAGAGCTAGAAAGGACAGGGCTCTGGTCACAATCTCCTTCCCTCTCTAGGTTAGATATAACTGAAAGCTGTGAAAATATTTTTCCAGTGTTACTTGTGAGATCCAGTGCAGTAAAGTTTTCCCACTACGCTTGCAGACAACAGACCTCCAGCTGTTGCTGTTGCTGTCATGCAGCAGAAGCAGATTTCAGTGTGATGGGGTCTTTTTTTTTCTTCAGTTCAGCCATGGGTGTGGTGTTTTTCCCTCTTTTTGGTGTCACATCCCAGTCATAAATATTAGGCCCAGGTGGGTGAGCCCCCACAGCGCTGGGTGTCCCTTGGAGCACAGGGATGGCTCAAAGAGGTCCCTGGGTGGCCCCTTCTTTAACTGCTGCTTCCTTCTCTGGTTTTCCAGACATTACGACATCAAAAGAAACGATGACATAGTGTCATTCTTTAATGACTTCAGCGACCACCTGGCTGAGGAGGCCCTGTGGGAACTGTCCCTCAAAATCAAACCTCGGAACATTACAAGGCGGAAAACAGACCGAGAAGAGAAAACCTAGGAGGAGGGGTTGTGCAAGCAAGGAGAATTGCTCTGCAGAGGCACCGAGGGCAGCTGTCAGACTGGAGTTCAATGTTTGTACCTGTTACTGGATGATTCATCCTCCCTCCCAGCTGCCAGCGAGCCCTTGGGGGGGGTGAACGTCGGAGTGGCCAAGCGGTGACCGCGTGTATTGGCCACGGAGGGTGCAGAGCAGCCAGTGCCCACCACGCTTGCCCTCCTTGTCCTCCCCTCCCTCTGTGCCATGAATCAGCTTTAAACCTGGGGAGAAAGAGCTGTGTGGAAGGAGGGTCCCATGCAAGAGTGGGGTTGCTGGCCGATTCCATCTGGCAATGCTCGGGCTGTTGTTTTCATCCACAAAAGAGGGGGCAGCAAGAGCTCAGCACCCACAAACTTGTCTCCGGAGCGGCATTGAGCAGGCGGCAGCCATGGAAGCCAAGGGTTTGAGTCTCCTCTGCAATGTCACCTGGAAACGTGTTCGTCCCTAGGAGATGAGGATGGAAGAGTCTCCTGCTGCCTGCCAGAGGAGCTCTGCTTTCAGAGAGCTGGTTGTTTACAGGGGTCTTCGGTTTACCCGAAGGTGCCAGAGGCACCTTCTTCATGGGAGGGAGGCACCAGTCATAGATATGGAAGAGGCACTGAAAATGTGGGCAGGAACCTGCCATCTCCAGTCATCCTACCCCCCTCCTCCTCCCAGATCTTGTTATTTAAGCAACGGTAATCCCTCCAAACCCTGGAAACATTGACTACCCAAGGTACTGTGGTTCACTTGTCCTGTGAACCCATATCTTTTAGTGATGGTACTAGCTTTTGCACAGTAAATGCTGTAGTATACAGGACTGTAAATACTAGTATTTAGAATCCATTGGAGATTTTTTTGATGCATGTCTGAATACCAATGTGTTTATAAGAAAAAAAACAAAACAAAAATGTGCAAAACAGTATGTATAAAATTCACAGCCCATGACAATGTTGTTCCACGGGCTGGAAGAAAGGAGGCTCGAGGTGGCTGTGTGGGCACTGGCTGTGGAGCAGATGCAGGAGCCAAAGGAGCCAGCGGGGCCAGCAGGTCCATTTCTGGGGTTGGACATGGGAACTGAGTAGATGCCATGTGCCCAACTGAGCCACCTCGTCTCCTCCACCCTGCTCTTCTTTCCTCTCACTGTTGCCAAATATTCTTTTCAGGGGGTCCCCATCTGGCTGACCCTTGGTGCTGTGCTTTGTGACCCATGGTTTGGCAGGAGGCCCAGCAAGTCTCTGTCCCCAGACCCATCATGCCAGAGCCAGCTGGGCAGCGGCAGCCTAGCCTGGAAGACTGAGGGGGGGGTCTCATTTCCCACACACACAGCATTACCCCAAATCTGTTCAGTGTGCCTTATTATTCAGCTCCTCTGTCCCCTGTCCATGTCTTCCCCCCTTGGGTGTTCTTGCCAGCACAGACTCAGCTGAGCCATTCCACATTTCTCCTCTGTGTCCTCATCTGATGGCTTACAGTTCGAGGAGCCTTGTGAGGCCTTTACCAGCACCACGTTTTGTGGTCAGAGGTTTTTACAGGGTTCTGTCAAACAAAACCGTGTAGGTTTAGGGCTAGGCAGCTGGCAAGGAATACAGGTAGGGTGTTTTGCAGAGCATCCTTAACTTATTTCTCAATAGCAGCTCTGTGTTTGCTACAGCCTCTATTTATTCTAGGTGAATCAGAGTTGCAAGCATTTGCTTCTCCAAACAGATGGCAAAGTCTTCGCCAGCTCCCTGCAGATGGCAGCAGGAGGGAATGGCAGCAGTGTTGCCCCTTATTGTCCTGAAGATTCAGACACAGGACTCATGCAGCAGCCAAATGCTGAAGTGCAGAGAGACTCCTCCTGCCCATGAGGGCATCTTCAGTGGGAGGAGAATGTGGGGTCCAACACTGGTTTGTGCAGCCCCAGAGTGGGGATCCTCCTGTGCTGAAATGTGCAGTATCTGAACCAAAATGTTTCAGAAGCAGTTTATTTGTGTGACACTGAGGGCACTGGAGCTGTGTGTTACATCTGGCTGAGGCTTTGCCATCCCCAGCCTTCCACGCAGGAAGTAATGATTGTGTTTCCCTTTGTAAATAAGATCTTGGGAAAAAAAAAAACCACAACAGAAAAACCCAACCAAAAAAAACAAACAAAAAAAAAAACCCCTGACATGGTGAGATTGAAAAGGTAAATGTACCCTGTGGCTGGCACAGGCTTCCCCCTGGCAGGCCCCGAGCATCTCCCTGGGATGATGTGCTGTGGCAGTCTCCTGGCAGTGTTGTGTGTGGTGGGGATGCAGGTGGGGACAAGGAGTTCTGTGTGGCTGCAGCATCTTGTCCAGCTTGGGGGGAACCAAGCCCCCCATTTTCCTACCCCCTTCTCTCCTTTGCTCTGCAGTCATCCCCAGCTGCCCGGGGTGTCCCCACCACAGCTCCCTGCTTGTGTCCCCCTGTGTAAGGCTCCAGGGCTGGAGGGACCCTTCAGAAGGGTCTCCTTGACCAGAGCAGCTCCAGGTTTGCTGGCCAGAGCCAACCCCCCCCCTCACCAGGAGCAGCACCCCTGGGGAGCAGAAGCCCAAAAGAGCAGCAGGACTGGCCATGGGGGTGCTTGTGTGTCATGCAGGCAGTGTCACTGGGGCCATCACCTCTTTTGGGGAGAAGAGGGGGGACCTCACAGTCCTTAGTGTGGGGCAGGGAGGGGACGGAAGCAATTCCCCCAGGCACCAGGCCCTTGCGCCCTCCAGGAGCTCTCCACAACCCACAGCTGTGCAGTTGTATTATATATTCACCATTAACCCAGTCCTGCTGATGGCATCTTCTGCAGACATTTCAGACCTGTAACTTTTATATTAAAGACAAATAAACACCAATAACAAACCTGCCTGATGATCCTGTTTGCAGTGCATGCAGCAGTCTGTGGATTAAAGTGACAATTGAATCCACTCCTGGCACTGGTGTGGCCTCATGTTTTCTCATGTATCCCTCAGGGTTTTGCCTCTGCCCTTGGCCCTTTTTCCTCTTATTTATCCCCCATAAATCTCTTCCACCCCGGTGAGGTAATTTTGCCCCCCTACCAGCCCTACATTTGAGATGTCTGCTCCTCAGAGCAGACCTCAGAGACACCTTCCTCCAGGCACTGGTGTCCCCTCTGTCGGGGGGGGCGGGTTCCTGCTCCCCAAAACACACCCTGCCAGGCATGTGCCCTGCCACATGCTGGCAGCCCGGGGCTATAAATAACCCCTGCAGTGGCCTGGGCAGCCCGGCATGCTCCTGGTGCTATTTCAGTCCTGGATGAGATTCAAAATTCGTCTGGAAAAAACGAGCATCACCAACTTGGAAGGAGGATGCCCAGACACTGACCCAGCACACACACCACCCTCCTGCTCACTGGTGCTGGACCATGGTGCCACATCCCACCTGCGGGGTGTGTGGCAGGGAGAGGGGAGGGTGGCTGTGACACTTAGATCCTGCTCAGCACATGAGAGCAGCCTTTGGAAGACCTGGCAGCTTGTCCTGCCCTTCCCTGCAAAGCTCTGCAGTGGCACCCCCAGCACATCCCCTGTTGGGAAGGGCTCCCCCGGGTCCTGCTTGGCCTTAAGCTCCAGCACCTGCATGCTTGTGGGGGAAGCCCTGATGTGCCTGATTGCAAGAGAACTTGCCTTGGATTTTGCGGTGGACAAAAGCCTCAGGAAAGGGGGGGGAGGTCCTTACCGTGCACAGGAAGCAGAATGTTTGGCTACACCTGTATTTTATTTTAATCTGGTTAGGAAGTGGTAAGGAAGGTGGCCATACAGCATGTGTGTGTATTTTTGTGTGCACAATTACCATAGGAGCTAAATTCGCGGCTCTTGATATTTTGAATTATGGGTGGGGGCTTCTCACATGCCCAGAGCTGCAGCTGCCAGCTGAGCAGCCACACACCTTGGTCTTGTGTCCTTGGCTGTTTGCTCCATCTCCAGGCCCACTGCCTCTGTGGCAGTTTCCTTTTGCACCTCCCAAGTCACAGTCCACAGTAATGGGATCCAACATCCTGCAGTAGATCCAATCCCAGATCCCATACACGACTCCACCACTCCTTGCCTGGACACGGCACCGGCACCGCTTTGCTCTGGGTTCAACTGTCCCATGTTTCACAGGGCTGAAAGAGGTGAGTGAAACCACAGGCAGCTCCAGAGCACCTCACCCCTCCATGAAGAACCTTATGCTCTGTGCTCACCCTTTGCTGGCAGTCCCAGTGATGCTACACAGGGCCTGAGGCCACTACACCCATCCCTGTGGCATGGAGCCCCTGGCACGCGCCGTGTCCCTGGGGGGCTCAGGGCCCTGTCATAGGTACAGGGACATCAGGACGTAGACGATCCAAATGATGGAGGCGAAAAACCCGAAGAAGAGACTGAAGAGGACCAGTGACTGGGCCTTTTTGGATGCCACATTTGCTTGGGCTATGTCCCCACGGTCCAGTGCAGCCCGGGTCTGGCACAGGAAGAGAATGGGGAGGTTGGAAAGGAATTGCAGCACTAGGAAGGGGACTGGAGGCACGGTGAGGGTTTGGTGTAGATCCTTACCTCATGAGAGTAGATGACGGCAATGAGCCCGGTCAGCAGGCAGCAGAAGACAGTCACCAGCACTGACTCTACCATGTAGTCGTTGGGCAGGCGCTGCCCACGGCTGGTGGGCAATGGGCCCGTGCTTGGCTGCACATTATACTGAGACATGAGAGGGGCATCAGAGCTGTATGACCCCTGCTCTGTGCCCCCCACACCAGGTTGTGGTGCTCCAGCATTGCTCAAGACTCTGCTTGGGACCCCAGAAACCTTGGAGGGGGGCATAAAGGGTGACCCCACTTTGCAGCAGGGAACATGGGGGGGGGGATACATACGGTGCTGCAGGGCAGGGGGGCAGGTGGGACACCCTGGGGTGAGAAGGGTCCTGGTCCTGGTCCCGGTCCAGGCTGGTAGACAACAGGTGCTTGCTGGGAGAATCCAGACGGTAAGGGTTGGTAGAGGTGAAGGCTCTTGGGGTCGGGTGGTGAGTAGGGCGGTGGGTCCCCCTCAAAGGTCGTGTTGGTCATCGTTGCCACCACCATGGGCCTATTCCCACAGCTTGTGGTGGAGTCATAGTGGGTACTGGAGACAGGCAGCCCCCCAGCTGCCCCACTGCCCCCGGAATGCTCTGCTTCCTGGGCTGGGGGGCCATAGCCCCGGGGCCCGGACGGTGTCTGTTCCTCCATCCCGCGGGGAGACCTGCGGAGACAGGGAGGCCACGGTGAGTGCCGGTGGCATTGCAGGGGCACAACCCCGACCCTTAATCTCCTGCAGGGGCAGGCGAGGGGAACCCCCCCCTCCTTTTGCGACCCCACTGCCACTGCGGAGCCCCAAGTCCCCTCCAGCACCCCGGCCCCGTGTCCCCACTCACGTCGTTGTTCTCGGGGTCCCCAATTTCGGACACACAGGAGCCTGGGCCCCCGTTACGGCCCCACCACCACCCCC
>JAAWXA010000033.1:10364880-10389966 GCA_038090715.1 Florisuga fusca
GGGGGGGGGGGGGGGTTTGCAGAATATTAAGAGGAAGTTTTTCATATTTGCTAGTTTTCTAAAACCAGGGTCTGGCTGTGTTGGCTGTGTGTGTGTGTGTGTGTGTGTGTGTGTGTGTGTTACTTTGTCTAATAAATAAATGAACAAATAGCGGAGCAGAAATGACCATTTTATATAAGAGGTATTTGTGTACACCAGCATAAAGGAATAGAAAGGAATGCTTGTGGAGATGCCCTAATACTCAGCAGTTCTTTCTCCCCCTTAACTGTTAGTTTTAGTTTGGCAATGGCTGAAGTTTCAGAGAAAGTAAAAAACAAACAACAACAAAAAACAACCCCCAAACCCCCCTTTTTTTTTAAAAAAAATGGGGTCTATTCTTCCTTCCATCCTTGAAGTCTTTTCAACACTGGAAATCAGTAACTTTGTGATCTGTGATTTCACCCCTTCCACCCCAGGTCCCTGGTACATGTCTGTAATGCTGAGGAGACAGCAGTTAATTTCCTAAGTGCTGCTGGGTGCTCTTTAGCTCAGGGTGCCAAACTTAGAGTATGAACTACTGCAGTGAAGCATTAGCTATCACAGCTGTTTTAAGCAGGAGCAAAATAGTCACTAAAACCTGCTCTGAATGACTGTGGTGTCTGATCATCCCTTACTCTGGGGGAGGGTGGGGAGCTCAAAGCAGCCTTGAACAGCAGTTGTTAGAGCAGCAGGAACTCTGCAGCTAGAAGCTCCCTGGTCTGTCTTGGTCAACTTTGAGCTGTAGTGGAAGATCCTGCTGCTGCTGCAGTCACATGGAAAAAAAAAAAATTCATGTGGGGTAGGTACCCAGGTGCTGCAGCACATTCCCTGCTAAGCCATCCCAAGCCCTCACTGGCACCTCCTGCCTTGTTAATTTCTCTGCTGGTGTAGGCCAGGGCAAGGGCTGAGGCACTGCCACTGTTGTGGCCCCAAGGCCTTGGGTACAGGTAACAGCAGGTTTCCTGGTCAGTCTGATCACCTCTACCTTGCTCAGAGTTCTTCCAGGGGCTGCCAGGAACAGCAAGACCACAAGGCCAAAGGACTCTTCTGGCTATGGTGACTTCTTGGCCTGCCTGAGGCTTTGTTTTAGCTTATTTAGCTCTAACAACAATTTTTTAATGTCTGTTTTATTTTTGCTTAGCTTCATAAAAATAATGATTATGGCAAATGATAAGCTATGTATAACAGCAACAAGTCATTATGCTATTCAAAATGGACTATTTATAAACTTGGCTTAATGCTGTAATGAAATAGGAGTGATAGCAAAGAACACACTGCTGGGGGATATGGTCATGGGGTGATGCTGAAGACAAGTGATGTAGGGCCTGTCACTGGTAGCTGAAGATGTATAAACTTCAAAGTTGGGAAAACCCAATTTTTAGGAGTAACAAAGAAAACAGAAAAGAATCCAGTATGTTGGAGAGTATCTATTTCTAGTAACTTGTAACATGGAATTGCAGACCAAGGTGCTAGGGAACATACAGGATAGTCCCAAAGTGCAGCTTAATGCAAGAAGGAACAAACCATCACTATCCCAGTGCCAGGGGGAGGAAGAAGAAACCCCTGCAGCCTGCTCCCCCCAACTGGGCTGCTGCTGACTGAAACCAACAGCCTTCAGAGCCCAAGGGGCAGTGGAGGGTGAATGAACATAAGTAGAGGCTGGGAATTGAGCTCCTAACAGGTCTAATACTGTTGAGAGTTGAGATTATTTTTTTTTTTTTGTAAAGTATTCTTTCTGTAACACTTAGATCTGGACTACTATCAATTTTTTGACCAGACTGTTAAGTTTTCAATTATACTAACAATAAATTCTTGGCTTTGCATAAAAGGTGTCTGGGTTTGCCTGTAACAGGCCTGTAACTATTACTGTTTTCGGATCAGGATGTTCCAGCTGTCCTTCCAGTGCAAGTCCTTGAGTTCAGGAACAGACAGAGCGGGCTCCCCATAGGTGACAGGGCTGAAGGTGCAGTAGACAAGGTAAATGGAAGAGAACCAGGCAATGACCAATGCACTGAACATGCTCTTGAGAAGTGGGGGCCTGGAGTGAGAGGGAAAGAGCAGTAAGGCTGAATCAAGGCTGGCCAAATGCTCCAGCCAAAAGAAGGGCCAGTGTGTGGCCTGCAAACACCAAAGTGTGACCACTGCTGGAGAAACCACAGCTTGCCTTGCAGCAGCTTGCCAAGGTGACAACCCAGGAGAAAAGAACCATGGCTCTTCTCATCTGCCTGCCCATCTATCCAGCTGTGAACACCAAATACCTGCAGAGATGACTGCCAAGATGCTGTAGTACGACGGGGATCAGGAGAATCTGGAATGTGAGGGCAGGCAGGTAGTGGTACAGGAAAAGTGTTCTCTCCATCAGGAAGAAGGGCAGGTAGTTCACAGCCCAGCCTCCCAGGCAGATCCCCCCAGCTGATACCCACAGCTGCCACGCATCTGCAGAAGACATGAGACACCATCTCAAAGCACCTAAAACCTCAAAGAAGTAAGTCACCTACCTATGGTCTGGATTGTTAGCTGTTGTTTTTTTTCCCACCCTCTACAGCTCGTGCTACTAATTAATTAACTGAATACTTCAACTTAACCATACTCAGCTAAAGGAAATGGTTATGTTTTGTTAGGTTTTTATCAAATACCCATCCAGACAAATTACAGCCAAGGTGAAGAAGCTTGAGAGCAGGACAACAAAATGTCCTGGCACGAAGGGCAGCATAAAGCTGCCCGGCCACGCAGAGGAGACAGCATCTCAGTTGGAAGAAACACATCTCAAATAAACCCCTCCTCACATGGCCACTGTGGGACCTCTTGAAGCATCACCAAAGGGCTCAGGAGAATCTGAAGTGATGCCTGGAGATTGCAGGGAATGATTCAAATAACTCTCATGCTGGCTACTGTATTGTCTCATGAGGTGATGGTTATATTATGATGACCACATTGAGTCTCTTCATGGGCTACTCTAAATCTTGGTGCATCCCGAATAAAAATTTCAGGGTTAGTGGGCAGGAAGAAGTGCTGGCACAGCCAAGCACAAAGTTCACACACACACCATGGGGTCAGACCTTCAGGAATGTCGTAAATTTTTCTTCGTCGTCGTATCAAGTACCACAGGGACAGACAGGTGTAGATCAGAGCAGCAACATTAGCTGAAGCCCAGGTGACAACATTCCCAAGGAGGTGGATTTGGGCCTGCAGAATAGAAAATTGTCTAAGCCAGAAGCAGGAACATGCTGCAGTTCTTTTGGAGAATTTTTAAATATTACCTACACAGGTTTGCTCTATTAGACTTCAGTAACCTGATCTTTCCTGGAACAAACCAAGCTGTTAATCTTTGCTGTTTCAACTCTTTTCTAATGTCATCCATTTGATGGATGCTATTGGAGATGAACTCATCCTCTAAATGAAATAAATAATGGAAACGATTAAACTGCAGTTTTCCTTTAAAGAAAATATGCCAGAAGACATGATTTAATTAAAAGCAACTACTGTCAAACCTGTATTACATGCCAAACAAACCCCAAACTTCAGGGAAAATACACTCTTAACACAGAAAGAGTGTTAAGCAGCTCCTTGGTGGGAACCACAGCCCTGCTCTCACTCCCATTCATGGAGCTCTCATCTGAACTGAAGGCTGCTTTCTTCACCAGCTTTACATTTACCTCTCATACTTACACCAGAGGTCGGGTGGAGCCAGTAGGCAATATTGGTGTCCATTGTAATCCAGTCAAGAGGAGAGGAGCTGTATTTATGTTCTGTGTCTTCATTTTTTAGTGTGAGTATTTTCCACTAGAAAAAAAAGTAAACAGAAGGCTTTCAGAACAGGAGCGATGAGTGGGATGGCAGGAAGGAGTAAACAGCTCCAGATGTAAGATGGTAAGTTCTTAACCTGGGAGCAGAGAAGGATTTTGCATCTCTCAAACTGCCTACTGATCAATACAATGGTTTTATTTTGTTCTTATATAATGCACTTTCCTACAGTATATATGAGTTCCTACAGTAAGGGGCACCAATACTACTAACTGCATATAAAACACACAACAGTTCATCTCAGGACAAGTTCTGGGTACCCAACTGATCTTCCACACCCTTCTTTTCTTACCCAGACATCTGGGTGTTCAGTACTGAACAGCACCGGTGCATCCAGAAGTACCTTTCTTTTCAGTAAGGAAACTGAACTATCAGAAAGGAATCAACGAGTCCTCAGTGCTCCAGTTCCTGCTCTGCAGTAGAAGGAAAGATGAGGGAATAAAAAGAAGCTTACCTGCAACTCTGTGAACTTTGCCATGAAGCTGAGGTTTTTACTTATGTCCATCTGTGTGGGAGAGTGGAGTTCCACTTCCCTATCTTTTTGCTCTTGGCCTGGAAGAAAACAGCAAAGCTCTGGTAGAAAGCTTGAAAGGAGAAAGGGCCCACATGATATACCCTGGCTTCTCACACTCCCAGGAGCCCTTCCCCAATACACAGTTCAATTGCAGGAGTTCCCTAAGGGGATTTGTAAGGATTCTGGCATTGTGACAGAGCCAGAGCCTGGTGATCACACACACAATACCACTGTCCCATCACTCTACCACTTTCCCATCAACACAAAGTGTCCCCCAGTCACAGAAATCTGCTTGAAGAACAGAGCTGAGATGTACTTTTCCCGTATCTGTGCTCCTCCACATTCCAGACCATGCTCTGGTGGAAGCCTTTGGACAGCTTCTCTCCAACCACCTCCAGCTGCCGGTATCCCCACTCAGGTAAAGATGCTCCACTGAGCTGAAAGTGGAAGACACCTGTAAGAGTAGAGTGCCATCATGCTGAACATCAGGATGGCAGCCCTGCCCAAGAAATGGATCACAGACAGGGACAGCTAGGAAGCCTGGGAAGTCACCACAATTCTACCTCAAATGCTACAGCCTCGAAGGCAGTGGTTCTGGGAATCTCTGCAATGAGATCCCAACATTCCAGCTGCTGCCACATACTACACAGAGTCAGCATCAATTGCTGAGGCTGCACTCAAACACCAGCTGTGAGCAGTGTTCCAAGCCTCCTGAGAAGCAGGACAGCTCTGCCAGCTGAGCAGCTTATTGTTTCCTGTTATTTGCTTATTTGGTTAATTATTCTAGTGGGTGGGTTGGGCGTTTTGGAGCAGAGCTCAGTAGCTCATGAGACTGCAAGACCCACCTGAAGGAAAAGCTATAGGCAAATAAACATAAATCCACTTGCCTTCAGCACTGCAGAGGTGTTCACATGAACAAACCTCACTTCTGACAGAATTGTCTTCCATAAGTCTGTGTCAGACTCCCGGTTCACAATTTCCTACAACAGAAAGATGTCTTTTGATCATCATGTTGTCTGAGCTGTTTCTGCTGGAATATTATGAGCTCCTCGCTTCACTTTGACCACTCACCACTCTCCAGAGGTTCTGTGCTGGCATGGAGATGTTATAATCAATATAGCAGGAAACTTCTTGGGAGTGGGGGCTAAGAGGGGCAGCAACATCATGCCTGGAAGATGAGTAAAGTAAGATCCTCCAACACCATTTCCAAAATTCATACAAAAAAAGCAAATCCACAGAGGTACTGAATTGGGTTAGAACAGATCCAGTAAGAAAGCAAGAAGTAACTAATTTATACAGATTGCACTGTTTACTCTGAACGAAAACACTTCCCACAACCAAGAGCTGCCAGGAGGAGGCTCAGAGGAAGCCAGTACAGATCCTGTCTGTCCCAGACTGGAGAACAAGCAGTGACTGTGACAAACAGAAACACTGTTCACTGGGGCTTCCAATCATGAACAAATTAGGTTAGGAAGGGACATAGCTAAAACCCAAGTTCAGAACAACCCGCTTCCCAATCTGAGTGATATTAAGGTCCAAGCAGACGCCGTCTGAGATGCAGTCAGGAGACATTTCAGGCAATGCCTGCTTTGCCTGGAACAGAGGCAGGGAAGGGGCAAGGATGAAAACTCTCCAAGGAGCCTTTGTATTTTAGGAATCTGCAGAACTATCATGAATTGTGACCACAAGTAAAGCCACCACTAGGGCCACTAGTAGAGAAGACCAGGAGCAGCTATCAGCCACTGAACAGTTCATCATTAGTATCAAATCCCACTGCCAAGTCAACTGCAAAAAATAAATAAGCACACAGCACTCTTCCTCTGGGTGCCACAGGGATGGCTTATGTAATCACATGAGGTCCCTCCTAGCTCCACCAGGTTAAGAATCCATGAATAACGAGCAGTTTACAGCATGCCTGAATGCCAGGATCAGAACACTTCAGTCCCTTGAACAGCTACAAGGAAGAAGAAGGTGCCAGCAGACTCAGCAGAACAGAAAGAGAGGAGAGGACTTACGTGTTGAGGTACCGAGTGGTGATGCCATGAACCAGCTGGACGATGTGTCCATGCCTGACAGGCCTGGGGGGGTTACTCACCACCAGCTGCTGCCTGGTGGAGGGACACCCAAGAGGAAGTGGTTAGGTTCTTATTTTGATATAATGCAACCTGACCAAACTGTTAGGTCAACAATGTGCAGGCAGGCATGGACATTTAGGCAGTAAGATGAGAAACTTAAGCAATCTACAGATTGTACCAGAATGGAAACAAAGCTCATCAAGGTAAAGGTGAGTTAAGGGCAGAATGATTCATGTGGGTAATGGGATACTGACATCCCAGCCATTAGGTCAGTGGCCTGAATCCAGGGCAGTGGGGAGTGAGTTCAGATTACTTCACCCCTCAGCTGTTTGGTGCCTTCTGAGAGGTAAGTGTGTGCCTCAGTGAGGTCTGACATTTGTTCATACTATAGCTAATGTCATTTTGGCAGAATGATCAGATCAATTACTATCTCCACCATAAAGAGCACACTCTCATCTTGCAGGTCTAAGGCATGCTTTGGCAAGGGGGAACACTGCAGTTGACCTTACTGCTGCCTGTACTCCAGTGTTCTACACAAGGCCATCACATCATCCAGGGGTCACAGGAATCTTCAGCTTGAAGAATTTTAAGAAGATAATGTGTTTCTGTGGTGCTGGTGGGGTCCCTATTTGAAAGGTTTGCACTATGGACAAACCTTCCCAATGTGGATATGATTCAGAATGGCACACAGTCCAACTGGTAGGACTCTTCATACAGTTCCCAGAGCAACATAAGGAACTAAAAAAAAGCAACTTTTTAATCAGCATGAAATGATACCACACAAAGGCTTTAACTGGCAAAACCAGAAGAAGTAGTCTTGATTCTCACCAGGAGCTACAATGGCAAAACACTTCAGCACAAACCAGGCCTGTCAGGCACAGGCACCCACTTGAAATCCCTCCCCATGTGGTCGATTCTACAGCTCATCCCACACTTTAAACACAAAGAAATACCTGTTCTGCAAATGTGATCTCTGTTCTCTTCTCAGACCCATTCAAATTTGATAAGACTCATGAAGGCACCCCAATGCCATGGCTCACACATTTCAAAAAGCAGAACTTGTCTTTCAGGCAAAGCACCGGAAGGGTTTCCACTGGTCTCATGAGTCTTTATAGTCCCCCTTGGGCACAGCACAGCCCATGTTCTGGCAGGAACAGTTCAGAAATAATTCTGGAGTCCTCAGTAATGCTTTTGCCATAGTGAGGACAAGTGTGGAGAGAGCCATGCCTACCAACTCTGTAGCTCAGGATCACACATGGCCTCTGCACCCATCAGCAGAGAACAGAGATGTCCAGTCCAATGGGGTTTTGGAGCATGTAGAAGCTGCACTTACAGCAGCTTGACATTTAAATCCCTTACATACTCACATTCCAGGATCTTTGACAATCCACCAGTTGTTCACATCCTTGAAGGGATAGCAGGTCACCTGCTGCTGATGGGAACTGCCTCGCCCATTTTCATACCTGTATGGAAAGTTAAAAAAAACTCCACAGGTGCGTAACAGAACATGTCTGTGCTCAAGAGCCACAGAAGTACAAACCAGCACTGGCCCCATTCTTACAGAACACAGAGAATCTGTACATGTGCTGTGTGCTCTGAAGGATCAATGAAGAGATTTCCAGGACCTGAACTGAGATACTTGGACTGGCAGGTGAAGAACCAGAGAATATTTTCACCCTAACAACACAGACTCAACCAGATGCCTCACCTGATGGGATAAGTATTTGTGTGAGAATGGAGCCAGCACTGCACAGGCTTGCCCAGCATGTTCCTCAGAGTGATCTGGGAGCCATAGGCCACCTCCAAGGGCTGACCCTGAGTGATCCGAGCCAGCCCACCCTGAGAATAAAAAACAACCCACATACTGCTTAAATTCTAATAAGAGTCACCTGTCACTTTAACATGGCAGTATCTTAGCACAAGACCTTCTCATTTGGTTATATCTACTAAAATCAAGTCTTGCAGCACCATGCTCAGCAGATACCAATGCCTGAAAGACTGAAGGGCCTCAGGAAGATCCCTAAGGCCAGGCTGTTCTGAAAGACAAACTAAGCAGTCTTCTACAGCAAATCATACTGTCATCCTACAGCCTGAAATGTCATCTAAGAGTTCAGTACCGTACCTATTCTTTCAGAGTTCCCTGTAGGAAGGGACAAATTTTTAGCAGAAGAGGGAACATACTGTTCTTGGTTCGTTGGGAACAGTTTTTCATTTGTTACTGGGATTTCAGTCGTTAGTGCCCCACCTTAAAGCAGCAGTGAAGTAGTTAAATGACACTAAAGGAACAAATACCTAAGTTCGAAGGGACATGATCACACCCTTTTTCTTCTAAGAGTAAACACAAGACAGATTTCCCCCTCTTCTCCCCTAATAAATCAGTTTCATGAACACATTTCCTTTACCTCTAGGCTGGCTTGGAAAGCACTTGTCATGATCTGGTCATGAGGCCCAGAGCGACACAGCAGTGTCAGGTGAACATAGAAGAAGGACAGGTACATTGTCACAGGGATGAGGATGAGGGCCAGACCCCTAGCCAGCAAATGGTACACCAAGGAAACCTAGAACAACACAGAGAACTCAATGGTACTCCAGATCCTGAAAATATTAAAAATATTTTTAAAAAACAGTGCAATTGGCTTGGTTTGTTTGTCTATCTTAAGTTTCCACAACCACCCTCACTCAGCTCTACCTTGGTGGACAGCTGGGTAAACTTCCACTGTGGATCTGAACTGGAGGCAGCAGGAGGTATGCAAAGCAGTATATGTTTTGAGCTACAAATCACCAAGACATGGATAAAAGCAGAGAAGACAGTCACACACGTGCTTATCCTAAAGCTAACTCAATCTTCTCCAGCAACTGAGCTGGGAATCTGTTCTATGACGTGAGGGTTTGCAGACTATGCGAAGGAATTTTGGTACAAAAAGCATTTACAGACAGCATGATTACATGTGGGCTTGTGAGGCTCCTGGCTGGCTCCTCTACTGAAAAGTTCCATGTAATAGGTTTTACTCATTGTGCTACCTACATTTGAGAAGTTTTGGTCTCCTATCATGTGCCAGAAGTGGAGTCCTGCGACAGCCAAGAGCAGCATATAGGTAAACAGGCCCATATATTTCACTCTGAAAAGAAAGTGCATAAAAGATGAATACAGTTAAATGAATGCAGTTAAAAACTACACAGTTACCCAATTCCCAATTCCATCTTTCACTTGAACAGGATGCATTCAAGTCCAAGGACTTAGATCCATGACAAGTTTGGTACAACATAAATAAGCTTCAAGACTTTGGCATCAGCAGAAATCATTTGTTTGCCAATTACACTAAGTGGCCAAGTGACAGAACCTTCTTGATGATAACATGCTGGCAGATCACGAAGCACCAACTCCCTGAATCAAGACTTACTGAAACCTAAAGCAATTAAAAGGGAGGGGTGACATGCAGGTGCTAATTTATAACATAAAGCCATCTCTGAGAAATGTGTTCTGTTCTCAGCACACTGCCCTCTGATGCCTGGAACTGCCCTCTGTGTATCACCATCCTCTCTACAACAATGCTTTAACTCACTAAAACATCCTGGAGATGTCTGCTGAGAACTGCACCAAGAAGCAGACTTCAAAATCCAAAGCCCCATGGCACCTCAAAGGGTGGGCAGGAATGTCAGTTTACTAAAAATAAGACATCATCACTTACCCAACTGCACAAGAACAAGATACTCCAGTCAACAGAAGCCAAAACCACCAGCTGCCAGAGAAGGAGCTTAAATAAAAGGACGAAGGATGGTGTGGTGAGATCTGGGGATCTTCTTAGGATCCTGAATTCAACCAATTTAACTTGAAAAAAACTACTTGCTGGACTCTCCTATTTCTTATTCTACTCAGAGGTATTTCATTCTGAACCTCCCATGCCACTAACTCTCAGCCTTGACCTACAGCTTGTTCTTAAATGCTCTTTTCTGTATCCTGAAAAGCAAAACAAAATGTTACCTGCCTTCTGATCCCAGAGATAAGACATGTAGTACATCACTTGCTGGGCTCAGTTTAGAGATAATTTTACTTTACTGAAGATTACTTTATCCTCTGCAAGGATCAGAGCACAGGTGAAGTAACAAGAAAAGAGACAAATATCTCTAAATTCAGTGCCTGTAAACACTGACAAATAAACTTTAAGTGATCTGCTAACATAGGTGTTTCTGTGCAGTGAGGGAAACCTTCCAATAAAAAACCTGAGTGGGCAAAGGTGTGTTCCCAAGGGTTTTTATTTTTAACACTGCCTAGGAGAAAAATTCTGGGTCAGCCATGTTAGAGGTCAAAGCATTGGATTTTACAGACAGTTGAAGAGTGAAGTGACTCAAAGTAAAAAAACAGTCTGTGACAAACACCACAGGAATATCCAAAAGGATGGGAGACAATCCAGCCTCACCTGTGCCTTTGTAAATTGTAGAACTTTAGGTAGGACAGAACTGCAAGTAGAATAAAAAAAATCAGTATTGATTCCAGGAGCATGAACCTTGACTGTGTGATCAAGGAGTTCTCTGTTGGAAAAGAGACACAGACACAAAATTAGACAAACTTATCTGTAACCAAGTGCCACCACAGACAGCCACATAATTAACCAAGAGCAGGACCTGCCCCTTTAAGGACAGCCAATTCATTTGCAATCTTAGTGGCTGTAATAGGGAGGTAATGGGTTTAAAGGGACAAAAAACTTCCAGCAGGAGCAAAGTACACAGCCTTAACTGTCTCTAAGGACAAAGAGGTGGGCAACTGGCAAAGTCTGGCAGGAGGCAGATAAAGGTGTTGTGCTTGCCAAAAAAAACGGACAAAGAAAGTCCTGGGAATGCTGGGAAATCAAAAGAGGTGCTTCTCAAGGCCAGGAGAGTCAAGGCAGTGACCCCAGCAGGCAATGAGAATGATGACTAAGCTTTGAGAAAAGGAACTGCAATGAGCTTCTTTGTGCAGGATTCCCAGAGACAGATCAGAGCAATCAGTAGCTATGAGAAGTTTCTCTTATTGGTCTGCTGAAGAGCTGCTGAGAGGCTCTTTCCCTTTCAGACAGCTGCCACTAGAGAAAAAAACCCAAAGATCTGAGTTATACACACCAGAACAGTGTGAAGTGTGCTAGGGACACAGATTGGATGATGTTTGGAGATGAAGAAATTTGGTGAGCTCTGATTTCAAGTTGGGTTGTCCTGCTGTTAAAAAACAGTATATTGCAATTCATCCTGTAAGCCTCTGAGGAAATGAGCAGATGACTCCATAGATGCAAGAAATATGGTATTCTGTTGAGCTGTTAAGGCTGCCCACTGCTTAATAATGAAATGAACCTCAGAGTAGAATAGCAGCCTCCTGAAGAGCTGTAAGGACAGAGGGGGCTGGAGAGGCTTGCAGAGACTGATCCAGGCCAGGGCTGAAAGTGGGCTCTGGTGTGGGGGGAATACATACTGGGGGAAATGCTACTCCAGCCTTTTATGTGCCCTAAAATTTCACAAGGGGAAAAGGGACCCTTTGTCCCCTGCATGAAGGACCCAGGGGGAATAATCTTACCGAAGAGTATGAGAAGAGCAGCTCCAAGTGCAGCACAGTGGGAGAGGTGCAGTTCTACTAAAATCTGGTAGGCCAAAGGCACACAGAGAGCACCTGCCAGGGCTGGCAGGACGCGCAAGGACCAAACAGGAACATTCATGCTGTATTCTGAAACAGGAGACAACAGTGGCACACTCATTTATAAACTATTAGCTAAGGAGAAGACAGATCAATACAGCATTCCTTATGACTAAAACATAAGGATGAATCCAGCTCCTGCTTATTGTCTGTCCTGTACTGCTCTAACTGATTTTAAAAATCTGTGTGATGGAATCACAGTGCCTCAAACATCTGTTAGAGACCTGCAGAAGTCTTTTTTAAGAGAAGTAAAGGAGTCGGGTAAAGCAAAAGGAGGCAAAAGGAATCTGCCTGCTCCTGAAATACTGCTTATTTTCTCAAAAGGATGAGACAGTTAAAATCAGCTCTTACCAGCTCCAATCCTGTTCCATAAGAAGTTTCCATCAAATCCTCCTAAGTAACCTATAACATAAGCAACAATTCAGCATTTCCAGTTTCAAAACAAATATAAAAACTGCTGCTAAATTGGTCCTGGAACCATTTCCCAAACACAGTTTCTCTGCACAGGAAAAGCTCTCTTTCCACAAAAGACTCCCTTTTTACTGCTTTGCCTGCAGCAGTGTTGGGCCCAGTACTGTTTCATATCTTTATCGATGACTTAGATGAAGGGATTGAGTCCATCATCAGCAAATTCGCAGACACCAAGCTGGGAGGAAGTGTGGACCAAGTGGAAGGCAGGAGGGCTCTGCAGAGGGACCTGGACAGACTGGAGAGTTGGGCTGATTCCAATGGGATGAGGTTCAACACGGCCAAGTGCCGGGTCCTGCACTTTGGCCACAACAACCCCATGGGGAGCTCCAGGCTGGGCACAGAGTGGCTGAGAGCAGCCAGACAGAGAGGGACCTGGGGGTTTGGATTGACAGGAAGCTGAACATGAGCCAGCAGTGTGCCCAGGTGGCCAAGAAGGCCAATGGCATCCTGGCCTGGATCAGGAACAGCGTGGCCAGCAGGTCCAAGGAGGTGATTCTGCCCCTGTACTCAGCCCTGGTGAGGCCACACCTCGAGTCCTGTGTCCAGTTCTGGGCCCCTCAGGTCAGGAAGGAGATTGAGGTGCTGGAGCAGGTCCAAAGGAGGGCAACCAGGCTGGTGAAGGGACTGGAGCACAGATCCTATGAGGAGAGGCTGAGGGAGCTGGGGCTGTTCAGCCTGGAGAAGAGGAGGCTCAGGGGAGACCTCATCACTCTCTACAACTCCCTGAAAGGAGGTTGGAGCCAGGGGGGGGTTGGTCTCTTTTCCCAGGCACCTCTCAGCAAGACAAGAGGACACGGTCTCAAGTTGTGCCAGGGGAGGTTTAGGTTGGATATTAGAAAGAATTTCTTTACGGAGAGGGTGATCAGGCATTGGAATGGGCTGCCCAGGGAAGTGGTGGATTCTCCATCCCTGGAGATATTTAAAAAGAGACTGGATGTGGCACTCAGTGCCATGGGCTGGGAACCATGGGGGAGTGGATCAAGGGTTGGACTTGATGATCTCTGAGGTCCCTTCCAACCCAGCCAATTCTATGATTCTACGAGTGCTCAAGAAGATGCAGCAGCACCAAGAAAACAAATTGGCAACATTTCTCAGCTACAGAAAGGAACTCAGGTCTGTGAGTCTCCTTGTTGCCTAAAATTTCTAGTCACAAATAAGTTCTCATCTTACCTTTCTCTTTATCCAAAGGACTGGATAACAAAAAGGAAATGGATGGATGGCTCCATCTCCTCCCCAATACTCCTGCAATAGCCCCAAATGACACTAAATAAGGGAAACCCTAGCTCCCTACCAGAATCTCTTGGCTGCCTCGTGCTTTTTCCCCAGAGACAGAATCTGACAACTCATTTCTAATCAGCATTTCTCTCTTCCAGAGCAACAACAGACACTTGGAGTCCCAGGGGACACCCTACCTCCCAATGCCAGCAGCATGTGGCCGAAGGGTGGGCCACTGTCATCCACAAAGAAGATCCTCTTCATGTAGAGTGAAACGAACTGGCCATAATAAACTTCATCAAAACTGTGAAAAAAGGGGAAAAAAAAAAGTCAAACCTAACTGGAAGTAGCCAGCAGGCTGCAGGGATACCAGGGAAGGAAACACAGATCAGTGGGCAAAAGGCTAAGAATGTAGTGAAGCAGTGGCTTTGCCCCTTCCCTAGGGAGTTGCTATTAGGGAAACGTTATCACCTTATTTGCAGAGGCTGGGGTCAGACAAGCTCTGCTCTTCTGTTCCTGCACCCTTACTCACAAACACATAAAAAACACAAGTCTGTGACATTCAAGTAGGAAATAAAGTATTCTACTCACACTACAGCCCGTGGATAGGAAAGCCCCCAGAGGCGGCTCATTAATCCCACCACAGTCACTGCCACCAGACTGATGTTGATCTCCACAGCAACCACAAATGGCTTCTTCACAAGCCCCAGCATCCTGTCAAAGGTCTCTCCAAACCTTTAAGAGCAGAGAGAGCCGCAGTCACCCTGCAGCTCACAGCCAGCTGAAGATCACTTGACAGTAAGCATGCACCACTTCTGTGAGCAGCACAAGGGAATGGATCTTCCAAAGTTCTCCTGCTTTTAGGTGTTTTCTGCTGTATCTACAGTTTTAACTCTAAACTACTAAACCCATTTAACTTTTCATCTGCCCTGCTTCTGCATGTGTGGGGGTCTCTGCCATCTATAGAATGTTAGAAACTTATAGAAATATGCTTACAAATATGCTTATACTTACAGTGGTTCTGCAGAAACATAACTTAATTGAAGCCTACGTTCTGCTTTGAGCTAAGCAGCTCAGACTCCAGTGCTAGTGATACGCAAACTTCCTGCTCAGGCACCAGGCTGCTCAGGTAACTTAAAAAAAAAAAAAAAAAAAGTTACTTCTTTGCAAACTGAATGTATTTCCTGGGGGAAGCAGAGGGCAGAAACCTCAAACATCCTCCTCATAAAGCTGGCAGGGGTGGGGGTGCTGCAGGGCTCTAGTGCAGGCTGGGGGGGGGAGTGCTGCAGGAAGCAGGATAGGACTCTACTCCTGCAGGCACAAACTGCTAAAATCTAGGTCAGGAAATAGTAGGAAATCAGCATTGCATCTCCTCATCTCAATATGATGGGAAGATACATGAACAAATCCGTTTGCATGGCTTTGATCAGGGGAGAACAAAGAGAGATGCCAGCACATCACCACCACCAAGAGCAGTGCCACTGTCCTCACTCCTCACCCCCTACAAAACACAAGAACTGTGTGGAGCAGTTTTTATGAAGCCTCTTGCAAAGCTGTGCTCTCCACGGGTGCTGGGGACGCACAGCTCTAACAGGCCACCACCTCAGAGGCCCTGGGTCCCAAAAGAACATCCTGATGGAGAGGACTCTGCTTCTCCTGCAGTGCAGGCAGGTGGGAGGTAGAACTGCAACACTACTGCCCCACCAGACCTCATACACCTCCTCAAAGGCCCATTAAGCCCTTTACCAGGTTTTGCATCCCCTTCTGTGAGCTTTAGGTTATGCGAGGGGTTCGCAGACCCCCTAACCACCCCCCCCAGGCCTTGTATCCCCTTTAGAGCTTTACGTGGAGCAGCAGAACCACATCCCCCACACCCAGACCTCGGGCTCATCAAGACCCACCATCCACCCTCCATCCAGCCCTATACCCCCCTTGAGTGTTATTTCGGGGCTGATGTCCGGGACCACTAACACACCACCAGGCCTCCCAGCCTCCCCTCCAGGCTCACGGCAGCAGCGGTGCCACCACCAGGCCTCATATACTCCCCTCCAGCCTCAGGGGGGGGGCAGCGGCGCCACTAACCCCGCCACCAGACCTGAGCCGACCCCCTTGAGCCTTACGGAGGTTAGAGCGGAAACGGGACCACCGACCCCGCCGTGCCCCGGGGAAGGCAGCGGGACCGGGACCAGGACCCCCTGCACTGAGAGGACGGGCCCCGCTCTCTAGCCCTCGCCTTTCCCCGCGTCATCGGATGTGACGTCAGACGCACGCAGCGCCGCGAGGGCGGGAAAAAGGAGAGGCACCGCCATGTTGCTATGGCAACGCCGCCGCCCGATCTGAGCTAGGGCCCAGATCGCCACGGCGGCCGTGAGGGCGGCTGGCTCCTCCATCGCCACAGCCCCGGGGTCGGGCCGCAGCCTCAGCACGACCCCCGGCCTCCCACGCACCGCCAGCTTCCCGCCCCTGTGTACCTGTCAGGCCGTGGTCACCCTCACCTACGCTTTAGCCACCAAAAGTACGAAAATCTTGAACCAAAAGAACAAGACAAAAGGAAAAAGAAGAGAAAATCATAATATTTTTTTTTATTATTTTTTATTTATTTATTTAAATNAAAAGTACTATACAGGTGATGAGGTTAAAAGCTTGAAGGAGTACAGTATCCCCTTGAGAAACAACAGATGGAACTCATACAGAACCAGGGGGAGGATCCAGCTAAGGACGGTGCCTCCAGACATGCTAAGAGCAAGCACCTGGCTGCCATGCCCAGGGAATGGTCAAGGCTGTGGCTGCAGACATCTCGAGGAGCTGGGGCATGAAACCTGAGGGGGTGGCTATGGAAAATGTGGGTTTTGGAGCACAACAAAAAGAACAGAACCCAGTAGCTGGGACTCGCTGGTGCCTGCTTGGGCAAAACACACCTTATTGGCCACAACTCAGCATCCTAATGTCTGCTGGAAACAGGTTCTTAGTCACAAATAAGAGGATTCATCTTTTTTCCAAGGAAACTGGGCTGCACATCATAAACCAGCCCATGGCATGACGACCTGTTCAGTCAAGAGGCAAAATGTAAGGTTAACAAACTGCAACAGAAAACCTCAGCATACAGTGGTGTTTGCTTGAACGTGAACAGAGCAGCCTGCCAAAAGGAGAGAGTGCAAAAATGCTAGTTTCTTTTTCTTTTAATATATATTTATAAATACACAGGAACCACAGGGCAGCTTGCAGCCTCTGCGTGAACACAAACACGCGTGGAGTCCAACAGGCTGCAAACAAAGAATTACTGACACTGTACAGCTGTCAGGCTGCAAAGACAGGAGTGAACTATGGAAGATCAACAGTAATGCCTGTTTCACTGGTGACTGCACTGCTTCCACTTGTCATTTAAAAATATATATTTTTTCTTACCTATTTCTTTGTTTTGTTTTGTTTGTTTTTTAAGAGCAGGCTGAACTGGAAAGCAGCATGGAAAGAAGCTGCTAGGACATGAATTACTGTGTGTAAGAGGACTGATTACAGATGTGCTTCAAACCTTCAGCTGAAAAGCAGAAAAGTCAGCCTCTGCGTATTTCTGCTTCACCCATTGTTGCTGAATATCTGGATTCCACCTCTCTCTCCAACCACACACTGAGCCTTTCCCAGCAGAAGTCTGCAACTGGATAGCTTTCCAAAGCAAAAACAACTTGCAAAGGAGTAAATCATTAGGGCCTGGCAAGCAGAATTCTCTCTATGAACCATATCCCCATTCTATCCATCTCCATTCTCCTCTTCCCAAGATGAATCTGTGTCAAGGTACCAGCACCCTTGGCATTACTGCAACCTGAGGATCAGACTTCCTCTTTTGACTCAAGAGCACAACATACTGCACTAACCTTGTACTACCTTTAAACAAACAATACCAGAGAAGAAGGATATTGCACCATAGGAATTTGGGCCCTAAAATTGCTTTCCATCACACAAAACTCCATTAATTGGATGAGTCTTGCCAACTGCAGCCAACAGACACACAAAGGTGAGGAATGGAATGAAGCTCACATGCATTTCTTGGCCTTTCCTGCACAGAATAATTCAGACATAATATATAAATAGAGCAGTGAAACAATTACTTCTTCACCTAGACCTACAACACCAAATACGTATAAATAAATTCTAGTGTTTTATTCTGTTGGGGGGAAGGAATGGAGGGGTTAAAAGGGAAAAAAGTGACCTTTTTCAACAGGAAGTATTGTACTTCTGATGGCATTTATACCAGAGGGACTGCAGAAACATTTATCTAGCAATAACCCAGTTTCTCCAACACATTTGACCATTTTCAAGTCATATAGGTGGGAGGAAAGAGGTTAGTGTCTTTGTAAAGCATAAGTAGTGGCTAGGGTAGGAAAGACGAGAAGACATGGGGCTTGGATAAGTCTCTTTAGCCATTAAAGTTAGATTCTGGGCTGGTATCAGCTAGGGCCAGCTGGGCAGAAGGGTAATTAGAGAAAACAGACAATTCTGTTGTTCATGATATTCCAAGGAAGAAAACAGAAAGGGGGTGGGGTGGGATAACTTACTGGTGGAGCAATCTTTGGAAAATGTTGGGAGCAGGACTAGCAGATGAGGATGCAGGTCTGGGAAATGTCTGAAGGCTGGGGAAATATTTGTTGCTAAATCTCAAACCCTGTATTTTAAGGAAGATGCTAGAGAGATGCTGGCACACTCTGCTCTTAAGTTAAAACTCCATAAAAATTAAGAAAAAAAACCAAAACAAAACAAAACAAAAAAAAAAACCCCAACAAACAAACAAACAAAAAAAAAAAAAAAACCCACACTTTTATTTTTCTTAAAGTACCATCCTATCCCTTTCCCTTCAGGCTCTATGCTATGGTCAATGGGGACATCTGTGGAGGGGGTACATTACTACATCTAACTTAATTTAGGTTTCTAAGCTCTTTAAAGCTACTGTATAAAATTCTTATTTATACCTAGCTTAATACTTCAAATGCATCCCTAGAATGTTATGAAGGATATTTCCCAGAAAGTGGGGAATAAAAAAAACAAACAAAAAAACCCCCAAAGAAACAAGAACACCTTTCAGATCCCTTCCCAAATACATTCTTTGTTCAAAATATCTTCTTTGGAACCTCCACCAAATGACTTGCTGCCACCTAGCAGAGGCAGACGGCAAAGACAGTTAGCAAGCTATTATCTCCTGCAAAAACAAAGCTTTCCTTCCCTCACTTCAGATTGAGCAGCCTTACTTTACTTTTTGAAAGAGCTGAAGAGCACAAACCAAGTTAGCTGAATGCAGCTGAGCTTAAGACTACTGCCAGCTGAGGGACTCCCAAGCACTTTCAGGAACTTGCAAGTCCATCCTAAAATCTACACACACTCACACAAACTTAACAGGCACGTAAATCCAAAACCAAACAGCCAAAGAAATAAAAACCCCTTACCCACTGTCCCACTGGGACCTTCCTTTCAGAGATCATCAAATATTGGTGAGGAAGTGTGAGGTGATATAACACTGCATACACACTAAATGCAACTGCATCAAAAATGAACCCTTTGCTGTTCACCTGGGGAAGGAGAGTAAAAGGATGATTCAAAACTGCCTCTGTAACCACATGCTTTCAACACACAAAAAAAGGAGGTTCCCAGTGTGCTAAAATGGCTGCCTTGCAGAGGAGCTCCCTTACCCATGCGTTTCTATGCAAATTTTACAAAAAGCCATGAGTTAGAGGAACAGAAAGCAAGACCTAGGGAAAAAGTTAGCAAAGCTTAGGAGAGCAGCCCCGAGGGATGAACACAACACAGAACAAGTCTCAGGAGACACAAAGAATTTGAGTGGCCAAGGTAGGGAGCGTTAAGAGAGCATCACAACTACAAAAAGTAGTCCATACAGACCCGTTGGCTCTAGCCAACTCTGACCTATGCATGGCGAAATTTTTCTTAACAGATTTTACATTTCATAAATCTACTTACATTTTGTTGTGTGTTTGGCAGTCACTAAAAAAATTCCAAACACACACAAAGAAAAAAACCCAAGCCACTAAACAACCCCAAAAGCTAGATCCAGATGTGCTTGCAACAGAAATTTGGTGGACTTTTTTCCTGAAAAAGAAAATGTCATGGATTTTTGTGCACAAGGCTCCTCAAAGCTACAATTAAATGGTGCAAGTTTCAAGATTAATGCACTGACCTATTATATATCTTTAGTACACATTTACTTCGAACACAAGCGCTGCTTCTAGCTTAAAAGAACAATACTGAAAAATTAATGAATGCCATAACTGTCCTGGTTTTTTTGTTTTGCCTTTTTTTTTTCTAATCAAATAACCTGAAAGGCTAAATCAGCTGGGGAATATATACCCAAACTCACTCAGTTTTGGAGAGTCGTGATTCTCAGAGCACTGAACTGTATATAAAACTAAGCAGAGTTTTGTCAGAACATAATTTTAGATGAAGGAAAATCTTTTCAAGAAGGAACTAGGAAAGCATAAAGAAAGGGGGAAAAAAACTGAAAGAACATATAAAAGTTCAGCTATAAACAAAGATATAGCTTTTTTTTTTTTGTAAAAACCTCAGCTGCCTTTAAAATGAAAATCCTCAAACTAACCCCTCTCCCACAATTGCCACTCTGCTGAGACAGAAGTAGGGAACAAGAAGGATGGGCTTTGCCAAGTGAGCGATCATAGCTACCTGTGGATGGGGTATGAGGGAAAAAATAAAATAAAAAAAAAATGGCTCAAGCCACTTAAAAGTCACAAAGTTGGTTTGTTTGAAAGCAAGCAGGTCTATGTCATATCCACTGTTTCAAACTGCTTTGTTGGGAGAGGGGCCTGGATGATGCCACTGTAGTCAGTCAGTGTGGGGCAAGGAAGTAGATCTGGTGAGATTTTCAGGAGATCCAGTGGGGTCCAGTCTAAGCTGCAGAGCCTCTCAGGCAGCAGGACCAGCTGGGCATCAAGAGGTGCTCCTAGGCCTTGCTTTCCTCCACTTTGACTGCCTGAGGTTTGATCGCTCCTGTGCGCACTGGCTTCATCTGGTTTGTGGAAGCTGTTTCTTGCAGCTTTACTGCTCCCAGATTGGCTTTATTTTCATCCACCCTCTGCTTTGCCTTGTGACATACAAAACCAAAGCATTAGTTAGCACAGAGACCCTCAGACAGATATAAAAAAACCAAACCGTGATCATCATTCATGCAATATATCATATTTGCTTTAAAGATCAGGTATTTCTTCCACTCTGCCACACTTCTCTATCCTAGAAGGCCTCTAAGCATCTCAGTGTCTCACGTGACTGGCAATGCAAACAGCCTGTAAAACTCAACAACAGGCACCATGGACACTGTAAAACAGGTGATCCTCTAATGCCTCCTGACTTTCAAATCACACTGCATTAACTCTTGGGCTCTCACTCTCCCTGCAGTTAAAACAACAGCTCCCACATACAACTTCATACAACATACTTCAGGCCTTTCTGCCACTCCTCTCCAAGCCAAAACTTGACAGGTCAGAAGAGCAGATACTGTTGGGTCAAACAAAGTTTCCTCCCCCATACACTACCTGTTGTACATAGTGTCCTTGCACAGAGCCCATGCTAACTGCTGGTCCAGATGGCTTCCCGCTTGGGCTGGCAGAGCTAGGCCTGGAAATCGAAGAGTCGACAACATTCATGGAGTAAATTCTACAATGGAATGAGAACCTTATTCATGTGTGAAAAGAAAAAAAAAAAGACAGCAGAAAGCAACAGTAGACAGGGCACAAGATGGTGCTATGCAGAATCAGTGAGCTCCCCAGCCCAAAAGACAACACGTGAGCGGGATAGGAGAAGTATAAAGGAAGTGAATGATCCAAAAGGCTCAATGACCTGAAGGTCTGGTGTGTCTAGACATGGGAACCTCTCATCTTAGGAGGACCATGCTGGACACTGTTTATTCAATGGTCCCCAAATTTTCTGCCTTAACAAGGAACACACAAAAGCACACACCAATTCCAACTTATCTTTAAGACTCATCAAACAAGTAATTTTCTGCACTTCCCACAAACACACAAGCAGGTAAGACATTGGCCTACACCCCAAAGTGAGAGCCATGATCATGCATTCAAATGGAATTATTCTGACTGTATAGTAAGTACATTCTGTAGGTCAAAACCCAAGCGAGTCTTGTACAGGAATGATGCATGCACCATATATCACTACAAATATAGGAACACTACTTCTTCCCCAGTCTGACTACAGAGGCTAAGTTCTTTAAGCATTTTACCTGTAGGTATGAGGTGATGGTACAGACCCTCCGGAGGACATGTTTTGTTTACCATCGGAGAAATGAAACCCTTTCATTTCCATTTGGGAGGACTACAGAAGAAAATTAGTGAGAAAAGGAGTGTCATCTTTGCATTCACAGATCGCTCATTACTTCACATAAACACTTAAGCCAAATCTTTGCCTTTCTACTCATCGTGCCCATTAAAAGAAGAAACATTTTTCAGGTGAAGAAAGTGAGGCTTGTGAGTGAAATAATCTGTTTCTATTAAACCCACAAGCCAGCAGCACAAGCAAATACAGAACCTGGAAGTTAACAGCTGTGCTCTCTCTCCCCTGTAATAGACAAACTTAAGATAGGAATTCATCAAACCAGACATGACATTAATATACCTACTCAAATGGACAAGCTTCAAAAGAGTGTGAAATATCTGGGCAGTATTCCAACTGTGTCTGGAGCTCACCACCCCTCAAGCACTCTGGGGAAACCTGTGTAAACATGTAATAAAACTGGAGACTCCAAACTGGATCAAGGCAGGATGTGGCTCCCTGGAAACAGAATGATGACCAGCAGCAAAACCTGAAAAACTGCTGCTTGTGCTTTGGAGATGAGGGGGAAAGGGGTCTTTCAATTTAACACCAAGCCTTGGCTTTGATATTTAAGGATCCCAAACAAGCCAGTCTCCACTTCAACAAGCAAGATCAAGTAGTGAAACTTTAATGCAGGAGGGGTTAATAATGCCAAAATGAGCAGGCAGGAGTCGATCCTCACCTCCCTGCTGGTAGCAAGAACAGAAGGCTGGGATCCAGGAGGGAGGATTCTTCGGGGAGCTCCTACAGGCAGGTTTTGCCCCTGAGGAAGCTGGATGGACTGTGGTAGAATCAGGGGCTGCTGGCCAGAGCCGTAGCGGGGCAGAGGAAGCTGGGAGCCAGGTACAGGCATCGTTAGCTGTGTGATAAGGACATGTAATTAACTCCATGGCAGTTACAGTCTTAAGTGCTGTGTTTTGAGGTTATTAGGGGACCGTGTCAACCACAAAAGTAAGCTCACAAACTGGTGCTGTCTGGATCAGAAGAAATGCAAATGTAACAGGAGGACTTTCACACTGAAATGCATGTTCTGGTAGTGCTGCCAACACCTTGCCAGCTGGGCTTTTAACATGGCATTGATTTAACATAGTTGCACTCAGACACAGAGCTTTCCTCCTGTCTAAAATTTTCACCCACTTTTTCAGTCTCCTTCCTGGGTGCTGCATGGGTTTATTTTCTCTTGATATGATGGCAGTGCCAGACAGTTCAGTGTCAGGCATTTTGTTTGCAGCTCTGAGGCCCCAGCCACAAAGCCTGCTACACTTTCACACCAAAGCATTTTGAGGAATGTGTCTCTAGAGAAAGTGGTGGTGACCTCAGCTCTATGCTCTGCAATGAGCTTTAAAGTGACAATGGTAATAATTAAAAGTAATTTATAAAAAATGCAGCTCAGGCCTCAAGAGCCTCTGGTTCTCTCTGATTCACCTGGCAGTTCTCACTTGTAAGGTTCTGTGTCAACACTTTGCAGTAAATAAATCAATAAATAAACCTAAGGCTGGCAAGAGAGACCAAGTAACTAGCTAGAATGGATAAAATATTTCTTCAAATATCTAGCTGGCTAGTACAGTCTGTATTTTCTTCAGCTATGCTACTTCCAAGATTAACCCTTCATATCAGTCGCAACATAAAAATCCATATTTAAACAAACAAAAACCTTAACATGCTGCATAAAACAAATATAAGATGAGTTTAATAAAAGTATCAAACTTCTCCAGAGAATGAAAACACGTGACCACAAATACTGCTATGCTCACAGTAGGATTCAATGTCTTTATCTGAACCATAGTTTACAAAAACTTTCATACAATGAAATACTTGTTAAGATGCTGCTGAACAGATGAGCAGAAGTTGTAAATTAGACCGGGATAACAAACTCATTGAGAAGACAGATGAACTTGTAAAAGGTCCTAGTTACCCTGGCAGCTGAGTTCAATCTGGAGATGACTGGGATTTGGCTCTCAGAAGAAGTACTTTTAGGACAGCTATTACATCATGGCCTCTTAAGCATGAAGCACTGCAAGGTTTGAGCTGCATGAAACATCTATATCGAGGACTTCCAAGTTACAAAATGACATCTCAGCAGGGACAGACAAGTAATTAACAAGAATCTCATTAAATAAGGTGCTGAATGTTTGAAACAATGGTTCACAGAACAGAGTCTCTTGGGGAAATATTTTGCCTCTTCACAAAGAGCTTAGTTCACACAAACACATGACTCAGCACAAACAAACTAGCTTCAACCCAGCCTCAGGAACAAGTGGCTGTGAAAAAGCCTGTACAAGGGAGTCACTTGCAAGCCCTGCTCCCTAACCTGCGTAAGCTGAGAGTCCATCATCTGGGAGGCTCCCATACCAGCTGCCTGGTTTAACTGGCTTTCATAAACCAATGTCTGGCTTCCATTCATGGGCTGATAGGGGGACCCAGACTGTGTTTTCACCACCTCCAAGGGCTGCATGCCTGGGAAGGCAGAATATGGAGGCTTCAGAGCAGTGCCTCCTGTCAGGACCATGGTGCTGGGCTGAGACAGACTGGGGTGCATATACACTTGAGACCTGGAGAAGAAAAACATGCTCAAGTCATTACATAGAAAACCCTTGGAGACTACAGATACACCCAACCCCTCTGCCAAACCATACCTGGCCTGCAATCGGTTCCTAGGCTTTACTAAACTAACATTTGTGATGTCACTTTGCACTTTAGTTACAGGGTTTACAACATCCACTTTCAAGCCCTTACAAGCACATCCTTGTGTTGCAAGAAGTTTAGGTACCAGTTATCCTGCATATTAAGCTCTGGATTTAGTAATAAGGGAGAATTCAGGTTACCAGTCTGCAGTAGTTTTGCAAAGCAAAAAAACCCGAAAAAAACCCAAACAAAACAAACAAACAACAACAAAAAAAAAACCACAAAAAAAACCCCCAAAGCAAACCAAAAAACCACACCACAAAAAACCCCCCAACAACACACAAAACACAAAAGGAAAAGCATGGCTATAT
>JAAWXA010000033.1:10389986-10457051 GCA_038090715.1 Florisuga fusca
GGGGGGGGGGGGACTTTTTAAACCTCAGTGTCCAGGCTTCTGAGGCCTTGAAGGACTATCTGATCATTCACTAATCTCATGCAGGAAAGGGGGTACAGAATATGATTCCCACAGCAAGCCTAACTTTGAACTGGATGTCCCATTCCTTCAGTGCTGGAAAACAGTTCCTGTAGTCATGTAGCATTGCTGTAGCACTTGTGTTTGATTACCTAATTTGAATCTTACAATTTTCTCTTCAACAAAGCGCAGGCATTTATCCTGCTCATCTTGTTGTTTGTATCTAATTTAATTTCATTACATTGGTACTCGGTTCTTATCAAAGTGTTTCCTTGTCTTCTTGCTACAAACTTTGAATTTCTCACTAAATATGCCAGCCCCAAACCTCCTCTTTCTGCATCTTTCCCAAAACTTGCCTCCCCCTCTGAGAGGATTGGCAGTACAACCAAGCAACTTCCCAAGGATGGTCTTTGTCATTGTCTTACAAAGAAATGTGCTACAGAAAGCTTTATGTGTCCTGGTATCTTTGCTTCCCACCCTGGCAGTGTTGCTAAGGGAAGGAAACAGCATAGCAACAAAGGGGGAAGAGAAGTGTGGCTTATCTGATCAATGCACATTGCTGCCAGGAATGTAAGAGATCGAGCCACAAGGAAATAAAGAACTGGAAGCATTTACCTGAACGGCTGTATGGAGCTGTACATCTCTTGGGACTGGGAAACAGGCAAACCACCCCTCAGCCCAAGCTGAGCTTGGGCCTGTAAGGATGTGTGGAGGGAAATGGGAATCTGTTGAGCAGCAGCAGCCTGTGGAAGAAATTGAGATGACTGAGAGGTGTAAGAGCAGCCAGAAACTCTCCCAGGATGTTAAAAAAAAACACTGTTTCCTCGGTGAAAGAATCGACCATGAATATGACCTACACTGCACCTTTTCCCAGCCTCTGCATCATTCCACAGAAAGGGCAGCACACAGAGAGGAAGACACTGCACAGGCACCCATGAGGGCAGACGGATAATTTCAAGAGGCATTTGGACACAAGAGGATCAATGTGCTCCAAAGACAGAATAGGCACTGACAGTACCAGCTCCCACTTGCCTGCACTCTTACGTTGAAGTGGCTCTGCCCAACACTATCAATCAATACACTATTTACTAAGGCTAAAGAAAATGCTCATCTAGCATGATGGGGATTATACTGAAAATCTAGATGGGGAATTTACTGAAAATCACCTTACCTCACACTGATGCCTCAGCATCTGCTCCAATTAAACCCATCCCAAAGGCACTAGCACAAAAGGGGGGAAAAAACCCCAAACAAACAAAAAACCCCACACTTCAATTTCTCTTACCTGTGACACCCATTGGGAAGGAGCATTCAAAGAACCTAGAGGGAGCCACATGGAACCTCCTTTAGGCAACCTTGTTTCTTCAATGTACCCCTGAAAACTCCTTGATAAACCAGTAGGCAGTTGTACTTCTCCCTTACCTGTTGGTAGCTTTGCTGCTGAGGTATTGTCTGAGGGACCAGGCGGGGCTGACTTGCAAACACATGGCCATCCAGATAGAGGGGCGGAATATGGTTACCTAAACAACACAGGAGGCAGGCTGTGAGTTCAAGGTACAGGGGAGATACAGCCACAGTACTCTGCAGAACCTGCAGGTCAAGACCATTTCCTACCTCTCAGCAAGTCAACATACACATACTACTCATTTAGAAGAGCTTGTAAAGAACCTAAGGTAACATCACAAAGCCAGCAGCCCACTTAGATAGCAGGCTTGCCAAGAATTAATTATGCCTTTCTTTAAGAGGTTTCTCACTTCCACAAAAGAGTCAGAGACACTAACAGTTCAGGAATTGGTGAACTGCACTCCAGTGACAGAAACCTGCTCTGCAATCATCTTGTATTTGCAGCTAGGAGGGACAGGAAGAGCAAACACGGTGTCTGAACCTTCAGCCAATAGATACAAAAGCCTTATTTACCCCAAGGTGGCACCAATTAGAAAGCACTATGCCACTCATGTGGTTCTGTGCGGATCTGAACCACAGGATTTACAAGCAAAATTAGAGTGGCTGGTGAAGGACATCACCTGACTGGTAACAATTTGTTTTGCAAGTGGAAGCTAGTAACAGAGTCCCTGCAGTGGTCAGCTCACTATCACTTCTGCCCAGCACATTCCACTCCATTCCTGAATTGAAGAATGAGAAGCATAGCACATGTATGAAAGGTCCTTTGGGGCCCAGTAGTCAGAGAACCTTTTGTCCAGATCCTCTCCCTAATTATACATGCTATCTGACATGACTGACTTTAAGCTTTTCCTCTAACTCAAGGACACCACCACCCTCCCATTGCCCAGAGTTCTACAAACAAGTTCTTGTGTTTATGTACAAAGAGCGTGTGCTCAGATCCTGCAAATAAATAGCAAAATGAGCAAATACTGACAGTACTGCAACTATTGAAGTCTCTCAGCCACAGGTTTCTTCACCTCCCTTCTATTCTAAGCACAGTGAAAAGTAAGCAGGATCTATTGAGACATCACAGACTTGTTGCTACACAGGGAAAGTCCTTCTGCTGCTAAAGTTATATCTGTCACACTCTTCAAAGTGGGAAGACAGTCCTCCTTTCTGTCTTGCCTGAATTGCTGTTAACAATGCCACATACCAGCCAGCTAGTTACTTTACATGGAAGCTCTTCTCACCCCGCTCTTGTCTATCAGAATCAAAGGATTGTTCCAAGCAGACAAGGCACATACTGCTGATGCAGTTTGCAGGTACCTGGAATTGATGCAGAAGGTGCTACTGAAGCCACAGGCATAGGAGGCATAGAAACTCCACCAAAAGAGCTGTAGCTGACACCGTTGGAAGCTCCAACACTGGAAGGAGGCTGGATACCTGAGCCTGCACCTCCTGGGGAATTCTGTTCTGGTAAACTAGGAGAGTTCTCCCAAGCTTTACGAGCAGACTCCATCTACAGAAATGAAGGACGATAGCTACAGACAGTTCAAATGGGGAGGACAATACTTGCTCAACTACGACCCATCAGTTCAAATTCAGCCTAGTCTACTCATGGTGGCTGGCAGGTCTCAGGGCAAGGGGATTTACACCTAGTTCCAATGGGCAAGCCTCCTTCCCACTCACTCCATCTCCCTTGATATCTGCTGAGCTGTTTGAATTTGAGGTGGTGGATTTTGTTTTGGATGATTTTGGGTTTTTTTTGTTGGTTTTGGTTTATGTTTTTGTTTGTTTGGTTGGTTTTTTTAACCCTCCAAACCACCAGGCACCTAGGATCCCTACCAGCCACCTTACCCAGCTACTGAAGTAGCAGGAAAGCTCTGTTGCACTTGTTCTACAACTGGCAATAACTTCAGCATCCAGGACTGGTGTAACACACACTCTTCCAGCCATGCTGAATGAACAGCACATCTGCACAACTTTTATGGCAGCTAAGAAAGCTTTAGCAGTACCTAACGACTGGGAAAGATCTTTTCATCCTCACTGCTCTGGCTACAGAGACATGGTACACACACCTAGGACAAACACACATGCCATCTTGCTTACCTTAAGAGTAAGGTCTGCAGTGGGGAAGGACATTGGGTTCAGACCAATGCATCGCTGGAGGTGATGATCTCTCCGCAGAATGGGAATGGACTGTGTCAACCCTGCCTGGGGGGAGATGAGGAACAGTCAAAACTTTATACACCCTTGTAAGAATGTCATGAGCTATCAAGGCTGACAGAGCCTAAGCTGACAGCTCTTAGTAACTACACCTCAAAGGATTCAACTTGCAGCAGTATTGAAGGAGTTAAGTACCACAGTCAACTGTGATCCATTCTGCTGCCGCACCAATGAAGCTCTGGTGATGCGCAGTGAGATGCTCTGTGTTGAGTTACACACCAGCTTCCACTTCAATTTGCAAAAGGAGTTTCCCCTCCTGTCCCATATTTGGAATCTACCTAAACTTCAGAGAAAACCGGTTTCTGAAATAGCACTTCTGAAAAGAAACACCCTTTAAGACAAACCTCCGAAAATCAATCCACCTACAAATCTGAAGACATTTCAAAAGAAGCTCTGTGAGTTTCTTATATTGCTGCCCACAGCTGAGCTACAAGCTGGGTTTTCAGCTAAGAAACTTCCAAAAGGGCTGGATTAACTAGTCTCTGCCTTGCTGTGTCAGATGAGACCTTCTGAGGAAGTTGGCAGTCCAGGCCTAAAAACACCACTATCTCCATCGCATCTGTTACCAGCACTCTCATGCCTCAGAGGAAAAGTATGGTGATCCCAGAGATCTGCAACATCTCTTGCTTTACAGAGGTCACAATGATATTTGAGTTGCTCAATTCTGAGCCACTGATGTTCATTTTATCAAGGTATCTTCAGGGCAGATTTCCATTTCAGATTCTAGTCATGTGCTAGCTAGGCATTAAGTGCGAAGTCAACTACAAAGAGATATGCTTTGCCTCTCTGGAAGCATCTGAGGTTTAACTCTGGAGCATCTCCAATGAATCAGTGCCAAAATAAATCCTTACATTACTGGCTAAGGCATCCTGCAGTTTGGTGACAGGGTTAGCTGCAGTGCCAGAGGCAGAACCAGGTGGCAAGCTGAAGTCAGAGTCCTGAAAAAGTAAAACACACAAAATTCAAATCCAGGTCCAAGGGCCACCCATCTGCTTCTCATGGTTAATGACTTTAGCCTGAATCATCATACTAGAAACTAAAGATCCTCCTCCAGTAAGCCTTGCTGGAGGACAACAAAAAGTCAGCACTCAGCAGCGGGCAAACCCCAGAGGCACACAGAGGCACAGATGGACATAATTTTGTCCCTCACCTGTTACTACCCTGGTTGGTCCTTGGGACAACAGTTGCAAGAGGATATTTATGTGTTTGCCAAGACATCTTGAGTACCTGGTTTGTGTCAGTAATGAAATCAAAGGCAAATCTAGAGATGGAATCTTACTCTAAATAATCCTTCCACCTCAAATTACCTTTCATATCTCAACAAGCTCAAACCACCAAGAAGATAAAATTAAATTCAATCCTCACTTTAGGATTTACTCCAAATTCAATGGGTGGCACAGGAAGTACAGAATCCACGTGAATTTCCACCCCATTAACAGGGGGAATATTCCCTTCCAGCCGTTCCGTCCCCTCCGAACCCTTTCTGTTTTTCAGGGAGCGTTCGTTGCCGATTGGTCCAGGCTTGTGTTCCTTGTTCTGTCCTGAGCCTTGATCTGAATCCTTAACAGGAAAGCAGAGAGGCTGAGACAAAGACTGAATAACCCAATCTCAAGCCTTTAAAAATGCTATCAGAAACAAACACAACCACTTCACAAGGTGTCTCAACTACGTGCTCTGGCTTAGCTGCAAATCCAGATTACCTTTTTATCAGATTGCTTCTGCACTTGCTCCTTCTGACAGTCAGGCTTTGGGTCCACCAGGCCAGCCCCATTCATCTCCTCTGGTTTGAGGGTGCCATATGGAGAACTGCGCTGAGAAGAGGTGGCGGAGGATTCCCGAGACTCCGCGCTCAAGTCAATGCCACTATCCCCCTGGCTGCCTTTAAAACCCTGCTATGCAAAGCACGAAATGTGTTAAAGCTCCGGACTCCAACCCAGCTCCACAAGGAGGAAGAAAAAAAACCCCAGAAAACAAAGACCATGTCTCGTTTTCAAATCATGTTCCTGGTTAAATGCAAAGGAGTTGGGCCTGAACCGCAGCATCCCTTGGCTGCTGCTTTAGCTCTATGCAAACCCGAGACAGGTCAACCAATGCACCAACTGGACCATGGAATAAGGAAAAAAGGTGGCCCATGCAGTAACTACACTGAGATTGCCAAACTCATTTCACTTGTGACCACCCAAGCCAGATTTGAACTCTGGTCCCCAGAGGTGAAGCATTCAGGAACCTCCTTCGCCTTCCCTGCGTTAAGGCTACAGCTACACACTGCTCACAGACATGAAGCACAGAGATCACCTAATGGGATTCCATCATACTCAACTACAGTGTCCAGCTAGGAACACAACCCTGGAATAGCTCTACCAGATTATTATTCCAGATTTACAACCCACATGTTAACACCAAGAACACCTCTAGGGCAAGATCCGAGCAGCATCAAGCTCAAATCAGAACTGCAAGGGAAAAGTTTGCAATTGCACAAGCAGAGCTGAGAGTTGCTAAGCACTGATGGAGGCAATGAGAAGCATAAGCCACCTACATTACTATTTTATACACACAAAACCTGAATGGCACAGTAGGTGTCACTTACCTCAGTGGTGCTAGATTCAGTACCATTAAAGGTATTTACAGGCTTGCTCCAGGAATCACTGCCAGGAGCCTGGACAGAGAGAGCTGGAAGAGAACAGAGGGCAGGGTTCAGCTGCTTTAAACAGCTGTGAGTACATCTTGCACACCACACACATTACACTAATTAACTTTCCACTTCTAGACATGAGATAAGGCATTTTCCCCACCTCAGAAAGCTAGTGCTGCCCACTCATCTGAGACATGACACAGCACAGAGAAGACATGAGAGCAAAGGCAGAGAACAGGGAAGAGATTTCTTAAGGAACATGGAAACAACAAGTGAAAGAGCAGAAGCAGAAACTAGGGAGGCACTAGCTATTCAGGGCTAGAGGATGAGAGGGAGGAAAAATAAGAAAATGCTGAAAGTGATCCAGGCCAAACAGGCTAGAAAATGCTACGTATAATCTTGAAATAGATTCAAGAAATAGATTAGGAGACTGACATGGTCAACAACAAAAGAGGATGGTTAAGCAGCATGTCTTTGAACAGATGCTACTCCATATGCCTGCTAGCTCCCCTCTGACTTCTAGCACCAGACAAGAGAAGTTTGTCTCCTCTTAAGCATGGACATCCTTCCTGCCCACACCAGAGGATTCCTTAGCTCTGCAAAACACTCTGAAACAGACAGACCCAAGCTTACCTGGGCTGTTGCTCTCCCATATCTCTGTGCCCAGGCTGTTTCCAGACACTGTCACATCACTTTTCTCCAAGCACAAGCTGTTCTGTTTCTTAGCAAATCGAGGAGGAATGCGAGACTGAAGGACCCGGGGCTTAGCTGGTGCCTGAGAGAGAAAAGGCAGAGGTGGTAACACCCATCACTGCACTGGGCTAACACAACCTGATCCTGGCAAGTTCAAACCCCAGATTCCTAATTACTGCAATGTGAAAAGCCCCTTTACTTATGTAACAGAACTTAAGGAACTATATACAAAGTAATTCTGACTCTCCATATTTTTAAATGGCCCCTGTGACCTCCATCTAACAAGGCAGTGAAAAAAAGCAACCTTCAGCAGCATGAGATTATTTTATTTTGGGGAGGTGAGGGGATAGGATACAAACAAGAGCAAAATTAACACTACAACAGAATTACTCTGCTTAATTCCTTTCTTCTACTCCAGCTAAAGCAAGATCAATTAATAATTTCACAAGAGAGATGGTTTTATCACTAAAGCCAAGACCAGAACAGAAAGAGAAGCACACCTCTGCAACTGCAAGATCCTTCCCACTGCACATTCACAGGTTATCTTCAGCTTTATTTTAAAGATGCCAAGCAACCAGGCATTATAACTTTGCTTGAGAGACTCTCTGAACCTACCACAAGCATTATTGCCAATAATGCTTTCCCAATGATACTCTCCATTTACATTTAGTCCCCTAGATTTTGTTAAGCCTCCTTTCATTCTGAAATATTATCCCCCTACAATTTGTAGTCTTCCAGTACACGTAGACAAACATCCCCCTCCTAAATGTTACTTAAATGCAGTCTTAAGTCTTTCCTTGTAAATCAACTCTTTTATCCTGTTATGAACACAAATCTGTCAGAGCTTTTTCCTGGTCAGATGCCCAGATAAACATCATGTCCAGCAAGGAAGCTACCATGATCTGCTCTAGGAGCAACACATTGGTGGCACAACAGGACAAGGATCACTTCTTTGAAAACCCTCCTTAACTCACAATTAACAATTCTGCTAGCAAAGAAGAACAGTAAGAAATCTAACTAACATTTTCACACCAATGGTCCCCACCTAGACACAAAATACACCTCCTGAACTGTACACAGTATTTTTACTACTTTGGCCAACAGCATGTTTTCCTGTGCATCCAAACAGTTTCTGGGGTCCTGTTGCTCTGACTACAGTCCAAACAATCCAGAGATAAAGCTTTTTCTGCCTCCCACTCCTCACCTGAGCAGCCTGTTCCTTCTTCCTTCGCTCTTCTTCCAGCAAACGACGTTGTTTTTTAGTAAGAACCTCAATGAAGCCTTCACCTGTCATAGAACCAACTTCATTCTCTTCTGCTGTGTTTGACACCCGATTATCAATGATGGTACCTGAACAAAGCATTTACAGGGAAAAAACTGTGCATATCTGTATGCATATAACGCTTCATAACTGCACTAATTTAAGGAGTGAATTCCAAATGGGATCCATGCTACAGGAAGGCAAGTTCAGTCAGCAGCACTGCAGCTAAGCTTTGAAAGCTAGGCCATCGTAGTCAACATCTACCAATCACTTAATCCTGCAGGGATTTGCCTCAAGATGAGTACACTCCAGTTGGGAGAGCTTCAGAATGTGAGCCATGTGGTAACTTGGGTAACTTTAGGTGCAGTAATAGTTGAAACAAACCTTGCATCTTTCCAAATATTAGCAAGGACAAAGCAGGCACAGGTACTTTTGAAAACACACCCATCACCTCTGGATACATAAAACCTCAGCTCCATGAACAGCAAAAAGCTGGGTCATGGCTTAATGCCAATGGTTTCAGAGATACTAATTTGTTATCTCCCTGTTATGAGCTCAGACTCAAATTCTCCACTCTGGATGCTCTTTCAATCCCTTCACACTACATAAGCTATATGGGGCTTGAAATTTAACATCTTAGAAACATAGAAAGTTGGGGTTTAGGGAAAATATTTCTACAGAATAAAGATGAGAGAGACTGTCAGATCTAGCTGAAAGTTTGGGTTTAAAATTTAAAGCCATCTTTATTTTCTATGTTTTCCCTTTTTAGATACACTGGCATTTTGGGTTTGTGTAAATAAATGGAAAGTAATCTAACTTGGTATTTAACATTACACTGTATTGAATCAGCCAGGCTAGAAGCCAGCCACAATGTTTTATCCCTTTAAAAACACAAATTAATTAAAACACTCACTTCCATAACTCAGTTCAAACTGTGATAAGGCCTCTCCCTTCTCATTTGTTCTTTGTGCAGTGGATTTGGGCTCCTTCTCTTGCTTTTTACCTGTCCCTTCAGCACTCTCTGAGTTGCCATGGGAAGCTCTATCCAAGCTGTAAATGGAGTGGCTGCTCCCACCACTGGTGTTGCCAAGGCCTCCTCCTTCTTCTGGAGACCTACAAGGAAAATTGGGAATCACATTTGTCACTAGACAAGGAGTGAAAGTAACAAGAAGAAAAGATTTGGGGTATATTTTCTTTGCCAGGTTTCTAATCACACCTCATTCTTCCCTAGCCTTTGCTAAATTGCAGCAGCTGCTCCTCTTTGCAATTATCACATATTTCTTGGCAAGCACTTGGCAAGGAGAGGCTGACACTGAGAAAAATAAATATAGTTCTTTAATTTTTCTTCTCCTTGAATTTTTTTGCCCCTTTGACCAACCTTCACCCATCACTTCCAAGCATTAAACCCACAAGACACACTGTAAGGGGACAAAAAAACCCCCCCAAAACAACAGCTTTCCCTCTCTACCTGCACCTTTCCAGACATCAGCTGTCTCTTCCCTTATTCACATATAAACGTTTAGTTACAACATGTAGAAAGTGAGGGACATGGGTCTTAAGAGGACAGAAAACAAAGAACAATTTACCTATTTATCAGCATTTTAAACTAAATCTAATGCAGCTGCACAAAACTTTTTTTTTCTCTCCTTTCCTTGTTAAGGGCCAACAAGGGAGCTGCCAAATTGGCCCACCAAATTGGCTGTCAGGACAAGGTCCACCTAACCCAGCATCCTGTCAAACACCAGATTCTTCGCAAGACACTTGCAAGGAAATAATTAATCACTAGTAACTTCCATAAATCTGGATTCCCAGCATGGAAGCACAGGCATCAGTTATGACATCAGTTGTAACAGCCAACAATGAAACCCTGGGATGTCATAAAGTTGCGTAATCAGTGCTGGAAGTCACCTGCACTAGATGAAAAGAAACAGCCAACAACTCCCCATCCACATTCCAGCCCTTCTCCACTCCTCCAGGATCAAAATATCGTACGACAGATAACTGTACATCAGAATGCAACTTTACCTTTTGCTTTTTATCAGCGTCCCGTTCTGCTGGCTCTCGTATCTGGAAGCTGCTCCCACACTGGTCCTCACAGACTGTTCTGCAAACCCTGCTGGCTCTGCCTTGCGGCTCTGTCTGTCAACCAGAGGCCTCTGGCTGGAGAAGCTCCTCTTTGCTAGCTCCCTCTTCTCTCCCAGGCTGCCATTTCCATGGCCACCCTCCAGCTGCCCTTCACTCTCTGAAACTCCATCTCGCCTCTCCCGCCGCTCGCTGAAGTCACTGCTTTCAGATGCTGTCTCCCACTCCTCATTGGCATGGTCTGATGAGTTCTGGTAGGACAACTCAGGAGATCGACTACCTGAGATGCTGTTCTTCTCTGTGGTGGTCAGCTTGGGTCTTCCAGGCCACTGGCTGGGCAGGAGGTTGGGGCCTCCCTCCTCAGGGTTCCACTGCCCAACTGATTCTCTCTCTTGTCTGAGGCGCCTAAACCGTGGGGGTTTGTCTTGCCGAGGGGGACGCCGCCTCCTGAACGGTCTGTTCTCAATGTTTTCCTGATCTGCTGAGTAATCCTCCTGGAAAAAGTGCCTTTTATCATCCAGATGACTCTCATCAAAAACCCGGCTGGAGAAGGAATCCACATGTTTGTAAGAATCCTGAACGTAATCCCTGTCAGACTGCTGCCTGCTTCCAAAAGTGTCTGATGAAGAGGTGTGGCTGTACTCCTGCCACCCTGCTCCCCCACTCCTGCCTTGCCACTGGGTGGGTTCTTTACTCAGGAAACCCCTCCGCCCGTAGCCAGAGTTGCTCAGCCTTGGTGGCAGTGATCTCCCAAAAGCTCTCGGACCCCTCATCTTAGGATCCAAGCAACCATGATCATCTGAATAGATTTTGTTAGACCTCCAAGACTCTTTGAAGTCTCCTTTTTTCAAATCATTGTCTTCCCTGTCCAGCACAGAGCCTTCATTACTGTTTTCTGAGCCCCTCTGCCTGCGACGCTTGGGGAGCTCCTCGTATTCCGAGCCTTCACTGTGTGTCTCACTGGCAATCCTGCGCCTGGGTTTGCCTCTGGGGAAGTCCTCTGGCTGGTTGAACTCTCGAAGCCCTCGCCCTCGGCTACTCCTCTGGTTATTATAGACTCCCCGACTGCCCACAACAGCACCTCGACCTCTGAAAGTGAACTCCCTGAAGCCTCTGCCTCGTCCACGCCCTTGACCTCTCCCACCAAAGGCCTGTTCCTCGTCTATGAAGATCCAGTTGCTTCTTTTTGTGGGAGGGAGATCACCAGACTCTCTAGATAGCTTGTTCTCCCAGGTTCTTTCTGGCTTCTCTTCCTCCTCCTCTTCTTCTTCTTCCTCTTGAGATTTCTCAGCCTCTCGGGCAAGGCTGGCTTGGGAAGAACCTTTGTCATCCAACAGGTAGCACGTGGAGTTAAGTAAGGGTGCAGAATCATTCAACTCATTTTCTGCTTTCTGGACAGCCACCTTCTCCTTCAGCAGGCGTGAAGTGCCCTCTCCCTCCAGTTTAACCTTCTCCATCTCCTTCTCCTTCTCTTCCACCTTGAGGGCTTTCAGGACTGGTTTTTTAATTGGACCTGACCGCCGTGTCTTTCCAATTTGCTCCTGGTGCTGACCAGTGGTGTTGCGGTTCTCAGGAGCCCACTCTGTTGTTTCTTCAGAGGGCTGTTTGGTATTAGCTCCTTCTTTCTTCCACGGGTCAGCACTGAACGACTGCTCATCCCTGGGTGCTTCTTCAGCAACCTCTGCTGCAGTCTCCAAGGGTTTATGATGGTGGTTGATATCCCAGCCATTATATTCAGGCTTCTTCTCTGCTTGGATAAAATCAGGCTGCAGGGGTGAACACCTCAAGTTTGCACGGCGGGTAACAGTAGGACAGGTTTCCTGCGCAGTCTCCTGCTGCTGAAACAAAAGATCTTGGCTTATCCTCTGAGAAGACAGGCAGCTGTCAAAATCTGACTGGGCCTTCTTCTCAAAAGCATTCAAGTACTCTTCCCCCCTGTCCTGAAAGAGATCTTGCTGGGTGCTCAGACTGTCTGGCCTTCCAGAAGAAGCCGAATAACTGTCATTCCTGAGAAGGAAACAAAAAAAAGGAAGTCAGCTAATGCAGAGCACAGCATGTCTGCAGGGGCCCTCAAGTCAACAGATGAGAGAGAAGATAAGCTTCTGTGACGGGTAGCAAACTTAAGAAATAACATGAGATTCAGCCTCCAAATCTCAGATCTGAAAACAAGGAATTGGTTTTGGAAAGTCACAAAGAACAGGAGACAAACTAGTAAGTATCAGCATTTTTGTCTCATTATTTTCTGTACCTAACTGTGTACTATACAGAGCTGGCTCCAAGTTGATCAGTCTCAACTGGCATCTGTTTGAATAACTCAGTCTGCAGGCACCTCTATATCATAAACACTCAGCAATGGTACCTTGGCCTGTTCAGAGGCATCTTTTGTGTCAACTCTACACCTGCTTTTCAGCAGGCGATGACTTACGAAAGTACTTCTCATCACAGCATGCACGAGGACAGGGGAGCTCTGCACTCACCTGCCATGCAGCCCCTCCATGGTGATGCTGTCAGCCTGTTTTTGATGTGACAGGGAGAATCCTTTGCTCTGCAGAGGTGTGTAGCTCTCCTGGCCCCATATGGGCACAGGGTCCAAGGGAGCAGTTTTCCTTTCCACCTGCCCTGCCTGACAGTTCTGATCTTCAGATCGACAGCTGCTCCCACTGATGGAATCCTGCTGAATCACGGGCTTCATAATTCCTGGGCATGACAAGAGTTCATACTATTAACACTAACCAAGAAGAATTAACAATCTACAGCTAGATTGAGCTAGACTGTCTACAGCTTGACTCCCCACCCTTTCAGGACAGCAGGTGACTGTAGCCATGGAAACCTTTCTGGTAGAGGGGAGACTGTGCTTGGGAAATACACATCTGGAAAGATGCAGAAAGTGACACAGAGCCCAACCTGCACAGAACACTATCTGCTATCACTGGCCTGGAACCAACAAGGTGTGTTAAAACAAACCAAAACCTCACAGGAATGATTATAGTGTAACAGATGCATTATAGTGTTTATATTCACATCTCTAAAGATCAGTAACAAAGTAAGAAGAGCTAGGAGCACTCAGCTCGGGCACTACAGGACTTCTCCATCACATTTCTTGAAGAGGGTCTACTAAGTTTTCATTATGATTAGAGTAACTCCCAAATTGATCCTTTTCCTCCAAGAGGCAAGGATCTGCTTTTACACCCACTAGGGCTCCAAAGCTGCTAGGGAAGATCTCCCACTGCAGTGCAGAGGATGGATGGGCAGGTGTCCTCCTCAACTTCCACCGTTCCCTCACCAGCTCTCATTCTCCCATTGTAACTGACTCCTTCCCTAGAGGTAAGCCACAGCCATCCATCATGGAAGTCTGGACAGAGGTAAGATGGGTGAAGCACAGCAGCTTTCCAGATATGGACCAACTCAACAGTGATGACAAACAGAAACACTGAAAACACCTCACCTGAAGGGTGAAGGGCTGAAGGGTAGAAATCCACAGGGGTGCGATTCTGGGCCATGCGAGGGTCCATGTAGGAGGGCATCATCATCCAGCGAGGATCAAAGCCAAGCATCTGAGGGTGTGGTGGGTAGAACGTCCGCTGGGGATGGGAATGGGATGGGGGAGGATAGACTTGCTGCTGCTGCTGCCAGTGCTGCACCTTGTACAGCTGCTCCTGCAGGGAAAAGGGATGGGCTGTTTGACATGAACAGTCATGGTGCCAGGAATCACAGCTGCAGACTGCCCCACCAAAAGGAAACACATTCCACATGTTAGAGGCTCATAAATAGATCAGGTCGGAGGGTAGAGCAGATAAGGGCAATTCACTACCAACTGGGAATTGTTATTCTCCAAACACCCAGAGCAGCCAGAAGTACAGCCAGAATCTCACACCATCATTGGTCATGCCACATGGACAAATGCAAGGGATCAGCTTCAAAACTTGAGTCTGCATTTTCTCCACGTCTATGAGATACAGCTTCCTGTCAAACATAATTTCCTAATTGAAACCAAAAACTTTAGAAGATGTTGCTCTTTGTAGGAAATGCAATTACAAGTTTAGTGTGCACATATATTAGTTCTACTTGTGTTAGCCAAACAGATTAGATAAGAACATCCTAACTCAATTAGGAGAGCTATTAATATTTTACAGTATTTCCTGTGCATCTTCCATAAGTAAACTGACACCTTCACGTTACTTCCTGCATGGCCAGTCCACCTGCCTTTAGCTGAGAACTGTCATGTTGTTAAGCTGATCTGACATTTAACTTTTGCTGAAGGTCCAAGCACCTGTATTCGAAGGGAGCTTTGTGTTCCAAAGAAAGCTTTTTTAAAGGTAAACAGGTCCAATTAATATTAAATACACCTATTTACCTATCAAACTTTCCATTATTTTTTCTTACTAAACTTGTAACAGTGCCAGATACTGTAGCCACTTATAAAAAAGCCAATCCCCTAATGCAAAATAAGAGAGACACCCTTAAATCTGAACCTGACACATCACTATAGCAAGAGAGATACTCAGACAAATGCAGAGATTATATCGAAGTTATCTAGTGCTCCAGTATCTTGGAGAAAACATTTCATTAATGATACCAACACTATTTTTTTTGTTCTTTTCACAGAACCACTGCTACCAAAGTAGCAATATAAGGCAGCCAAAATACAAACTGCCTCATACTTACTAATGATGCAGAGGATAAAAGAAAATAAAATGAAAATTTCATGTTCTTCCAGTAGCAATGGCCTGTGATATTATTAGAATAACAGCAAAGACATCCAATTATCTTTAGTTTAAGAGCATCTCTTTTGAAGAGTCCCTTTTGGCAGTGTTTGCTGCTGTACATTAAAATCATAAAAATGTCAACTGCCCATGAACAAGCACAGGGGAACATCCATACAAGAGCAATTACTGAGCTTCCAAACAAAAATCAAATGTGAGCTCTTCACTAAGGTTTGCAGCAGCACTGACTGTATCACATTTCAAGTGGTTATTCTGTGAAGAACAGCATTAACTTTGCATTCTCTCAAGCCTGGATATTCTGTCCCTTGCTTTGACTCTGCTGCCCTAGGGAGGCGCTCCCTGCATCTGGATGAGGAGCTGGTACACAAGGCACAAACAGCACTGCAAGGCCAGGCAAGATCCAAGATATATAAAGTAGTTCAGGCTGATCCCTCAGAACCCCAGAAGAGAATTTTCAATGAAACAAAAATGACACAATCAAGACCAAATGCACTTACGGTGCAAAGAAAATACTGATCTGAAAGATCCTCACAGAAAAAAAATGTTGGTGAGACAGTAGTAGATGAGAGCAGATACTGAGGACAACCTCTCTGCAAAGGCAGGAGGTAGAAGCATGCCACTTTGCAATTCTCACATTCATCCCAAAAACAGAGATCCAACCACCTGCCAACTTAAACAGTTTTGCCCTGCAGGCAACAGTTGCCCAAACCTACTAGAGCAAAGGCACAGCCAGTGCAAAGGAAACAGAAGCAGCTGATCCCCAAAGGTTCTCCTTTCCCTTGGCCTGTATTTTCAGCTCCCAGTCACTGCAGTAGTGCTGAATCATTTTGTGCTGGGGAATAAGATGTCCACCGGATTCATTGCCAGCCAAAGGCATTAGAAATTTCTCTAGATCAGGCCTACAGCAAGACAGCCAGTCCACTGCTGCTCTCCTTGGACATGGAAGCAGAACACTCCAAGATTCTGCATACACATATTTGCAAATGAAAGCTCTGCTCCAAACCACAATCCTATTATTTCAATGTCAGGACACACCCAGACAATAGTGCCATACAAGTCAACATTTTTGACAGCAATGTCTCCTTTTCTCCCAGGCAAGTGACAAACATGACCATAATAGCTGCAGCATCACAGGGTACACAGAAAATTCGTGTAACTGTAACCTACTGAAGGGCTTTCTACCCCTGTCAGGCAGGGGCAAAAGTGACCCAAAAGCACTGAAAAAGGCCAGAGTAAAACTCCCACTCATCAACTCCCAGCCCAAAGACAATTCTTTGGTTATATGACGGCACTGAGAACCAAGCACACACAATGGATTGGTGGCCATTCAAAGGAAGAGGCGTACATGTGTCACACCTCTTACCTGTTGCTGTTGCTGCTGCCTCTGGAACCGTGGGGGAAGAGACTTCTGGTATTTGTTGAATTCCTGTGCTGGGGAGGGAGCTTCTCTGAGCTCCTCCTCACTGCTGCTTTGGGCTGCTGGAGCAGAAGTCTCCTCTTCTAGAGAGCCAGCAGTGACATCCTGTGTGTGAAACTCAGGGGTTGCTGCAGAGAAGAAAACAGGTCTTGAGAAGCCCTGCTTGTGAGTTGCCACCACAACATACACCAGCAGGGGCATGTCCAGACTGTGTTACATGATAAACTTTGTAATAATCACATGTAGCACCTCACAAAATCTCTCTAATTTGCCTTGACAGCTCTAGAATGCCTCTAGATGGCTTTGTCCACCTTATTTTAGTGATAAAAACTCAGATCCCCCTTCTGCTCAAGCACGGTGGGAGAAAGTCATTTCCCTGTTACTCCTTAAACCTGACAGCACTTACTGATAACCAGTTCTCTCATCTGGCCCAAAAACACTTATCTTAATATCATAATCCAAACATGAAAAGATCTAGAGGCTTGTTCCAATAGTGCCGCTAAACACATCTGACCGAGCATAAAGGCAACAGAAGATGTTTCCACTTGTTTAAATAGGAGGTTTTTTTCTTTTAAATGAACCTTCATCACCAATCCAAAATACCCTGCAGAATACACAAAGTAGATGACCTCTCAAGTGCAAATGAAGCACTCTCTGAATGCTCCCTCCCCGGAACACCCCCAGACTTCAGGTACAATAGCAAAAAAGGCAAGGCAAGCAATGTGGGTTTTTTACCTCTACGGAACACATGACCATTCTCTTGCACAGCATTTTTCTCTGTGCCTGGGAGCCTTGGGTCTTCATTCTCTGCATGTTTCTGGGATTCCCCACTCTTCTGAGCCAGTCTGCATTTCTGATCAAGTTGCTTCAGCTTTGCAGCACAGGCTGCCAGACGTTCCTCCCTGGCTCGCCGCTCCTCCTCCTCCCGTCGTCTCCTGGCTCTCTCAACAGCCTCAGAGATCTCAGAGTGCACAAACTTTTGCCTCAATGGCACCTTTTCTTCTTTATCCTCAAGGGACTGCTGTCTGAGAATACTTCCCAGTGCAGGCTTCTGCAAAAGCAAAAACATTCCTCAATAAGCATGACCCAAACATTTCCTGTATTTGACAAAATTGAAAAATTGTCTCACACATTGAGAAAATCCCACCCAACTCTCTCCTCATGTGCCAAAATCCCCCTTTTGGTAGAGGGAGCTACTGCCAATCTGGTTCAACAGCTATTTTCTCACTGTCTGACAACCCCACTGCTTTGAACCACCTCCAGCTCCTAGGAGGAGTGTTACACAGATGGATTTCTCTTCAGATGGACGTAAAGAAGAAATTTCCCAGCATCCTGTTTTTAATAAGATGTCAAACTGGCCTCATAAGGACAGTGGTAGGTCACATCCAGCAGCAACAGCCCACGCACATGAGTTCAACCTACCTGGTATTCAGATGCAGAGCTCCAGCCATTCAGCTTCCTTGGAGGCTGCTGTGAATCCTGCACTTTCCGGACTGAGCGGGACAAGCCAACTGAGTCACCCCAATTCTTCCCTTCCTCCAAGGTGTGTTTGACATCTGCGCTGTCTGCAGAGCTCAGGGACAACTGTCGCTGCCTTCTGGGATCCCAGCTGTTCCTGTCATATAAACAGCTTTGCTATTACATTTGCTACTTGCCTGAAAAAGCACACTTTTACCAAGTGGCAAAGGAAGCCGACTGTAACAGAAAAGATTAAAAAAACCCCACAAAACTAACAAGAAATCGACCAGAACAAGCAATGCACTTTTCCTCCTAAGTTGTACAGAAGTAATACCATTGTACAGCAAGATAAAGGTACGACAAAGAGGAACAAAAGGCCTGGCATCCTGGCAGTAAGCTTCAAGACCCATACACATCCTTGAGGCCCACTCAAACAACAGCCAGTGGAAACAACAAAGTCATAGTATGAATCAGGGGAATCAAGCCTCAACATTTAGAACAAGTTCCTGGTATTGTCTACTTTTACTGAAACAACTGCAGATGCCAATACAGCCACTTCTTACCACTTCTGTCGTACATCTTTCAGAGTTTCTTCCTCTTCCTCATCTTCACTGAACTTCAGTTTCTCAGAGTAATCCACTTCATCATGAATGCCTATACAAGTAGGATTGGACACGGTGTATGTGAGAGAAAAGAAACGTGTCCCCTGTCATGATAAAGCTTATGCCCTCTCTAAACCAGAGAATACACAGGCTTGGCATAAGCTACTTTGAAAACCAAATTTCCACTATAGATACTGAAAATTGAGAATAGTGTGGACCCACACTGCTGAACAGTTAGGCAAGTCCCAGAAAAGGAGCAACAAGCAATAGGAGAACGGAGGCTATGAATGAGGAGACAGCTGCCAAGCTACACTGAGTGTAACTGCATACTGAATGCAAGGACTAAAAAGGTAGAACAAACTTTTCTTCCCAGCAGCCATCCTGCTATCTCCCTGCTATTTGGTGTTTTCAGGTTTTAGGAGTCTTCAGATCCAGTTCCTTGAGCACAGTGAGGGAAGGATCAGAAGGATCCATTGTGTCATCATGTACACCAACAGCAATTTTACAACTACAAAGACCACTCTTTGTTTCTCTTTCTTCCTTCTATGACAGTGAAACAGAGCCACCAGAATATCCTTGCTATCTCATGCTTGAGGGAAAACTTAGTGCTTTGCTTCACCTCTAAAATTGTTGCCTAGAAAATGGAAGCACTCTACCTGCCCATCCATCATCTGCATCATTGTCTAGTTCATCCAGCCCCTTAAGGTTCTCTGCATTGATAATGGTGGGCCGAGGTGCTCGCTCCATTTGCTGCCGAACAGGACGTGTTGAGCGAGACAGGCTGAGCCTGTTCTCTTTTCTGCAGGAAAATGCAAAGTGGTTAATAAATAGCTAACAGTTAAGAAAACAGAGCTGAGTTTATAAAAGTGAACCAAATCATTCTATAATTCTATGAATCTGTTGTTTCTACCATGTGCTTGCATGCAAGGACTCCAAGTCTCTCTCTCCCTGTCCAACAAGGTTTCTTTCACTTGTCTAACCTAGTACCCACCCCCCATGGGCTTACAGATCAGAGCTGCAACCCTTCCAGTCCAAGATCACACAAAATTACTTAAATTACTTCTCACATCCACCTGCTCTTCAGACACACAGTGCTTACAGTCCTGCAACACTTCAGATGTTACTATAGCTGGAACAAAGTACTGTTGCTTTGGGTAAATATATCAGGTTGCATCAGTGGCTGTCTGCAGCTTCACCCACACAGCTGGGTCCCTGGCCCAAATTCTTGCATAAAGGTTCATGTCACACCCTAAACGTGCCACTTAAGTGGAACAGTAACAGCAGCCTTACCCATCCTGGTCATTCATCTGGTATTGCCTGAAAGGTACTCGGGGCTCAAGGCGAAGCTGAGGAAGAGGGAAAGACCCTCGGTCCAGTGGTGCAGGGGTCTCAGATGGCTGTGGACACATCTGGAACAAGGCAAAGCAAAACAGTTTGGTTTTTCTCCTAGCCACGGGAAGGCTTATCCAGATTAGATTACAACACAAGCACAGTAGCTGCATCCACACAAAGGGAAAACAAACATTTAACATCTGGCTGCCTAACAGGCTGTGAGTTAGTGGTTACCTTCTCCAGTTCCAGAGGGAAAGCGACTTTTGCTTCAGCTGAGCAGGGCTGTGCTACACTACTCTAGCACGAAAAGGGGAATGCACAACAGGGGAAACTAAAAGTAGATCATGATCAGGATCCTTGAGCAAGACCTGGGAACTGAGAGTCCAGAAAACAGATATCTCTGACTTCTTCAACTCACATCCACAGCCAGGACATTACACAGATGTGGGAAAAAGTCAACTTACAAAAGCAGGTAGCATGTCATGGTATGTAGGTGGTTGGTAGATGTTTCCCATGAACTGTGAAGCCCCTTTGCGGAGGGGCTGAGCTGGGCGGAGAGACGGCTCCTTGGCGTCGCTGGCTGAGGAGGGGGCTCCGTCTCCAGTGCTGGAGGTTTTGCTGCCCAGGTCAGCAGGGGAGGCGGTCAGAGATGTGGCAGAGGTTATGTTCCTCCCACCGCCCTCCCTCCAACTGGTGACATCTGGAAAGGATGTTAATTATTATGTTAACATTTGTAAATGCAGACAAAGTCGCTCTGCCAGGAAGTCTCAAAACCCAAATGCTCTGGGTCAAGCCCTAATTACACTGAGCATGTAGAAAAACATCAGGGACCAAGGAAAATTTCCACGTTTATTTTCCTAAGAGATTCGCAGCATCAGCCATTACTAAGTAATTGTTGCACCAGTAGTGTCCTCGTTTGTCGTTAAGCCTAAATTCCAACCAGCTCTGCTCCCCACCTCCACAGACCTTTTACTCTGTAGATGTAAGGCAAATTAGATCATGCACAAGCACTCAAAGAGAAGCCACATAACACTACCCACTTATTTCACTTGTGGCTCCCCTAGACCAGGGGGAAGGGACCTGCTTTGCAACATCACACAGCAATTTCTATTAAACAGAGCAGCAGATGACAGCCCATTCTTAGCTGTCTGGACCACAGCACTCAGCGAGTGAACATTAGTCAATCTGTGGTCATTTGCTAAGCAGATTGACACATGCAAGCTCACAAAAGGGTGAAAGGAAACACAGAGGATGGAACAATCTACAATGAACTGGCATCCCCTTGCCCAAAACACAGTCTCTGGGGTTATGGTTAAAGCAGCAAGACACAATCATTCACTCACTCTGGGGGCGGAGGCTTGGTCCTGGCCCATACGACGGATCTAAGGCGCCCTTTTCTTTGCCAACCTTGTCCTGCACACCAGCTGCTTTCAGCGTCGGAAATTCCTCGGGAGAGAAGGATAACAGTCGGCTTGAGGCCCTTGAACCTGTTAGACAAATAAGTGTGGGACTTGGATTTTTCCACTCTTTCAATTTCCATACAAAATCATCCTGGAAACACGCTTCCCAAGTATATGGGCCTTCAGTGTATTTCAAATCGAATTAGTATCATACCAGCACCTCAGCTCACATCCAAACACCCTCAGACACTGCCACCAACACCACAACATGTGTCCACACCCAATACTCCCACACTCTTAACTTGGGATCTTCATTTAAATGGTCATGTTTAAGAAAGTCAGAGTGAACTTTCTCAGCTTCCAATTACTTTTGTGAAGTACAAAAATCAGGCTGAAGCAGAGACAAAAATTTTTCAAGGTCGCTTGTAGATGATACCTCATTATCAAGTATTTGACAGCTCTATTCAGACTCTTTTTTGCTCCAATCTCACTCCACAAGGGAAGTCTATTGTTATGATCTCTGGCAATACACTTGGTGAAAGACCATGGGTAAGGATCCAGTGCTACATGTTCTGCTCTGCCCTCCTTCCTGCTGCAGCATTTTTAAGATTCAGATCAGGCCAGATTCATTTCTAATCACAGGCAAACTGTCTCACCATCAGCCACCCTAGAAGGACAGCGTTCTGTCCACTCTGATCTGCTAGTGACTGGAAAACAAAGCATTACAATTCTCCTAAACCTGTTGGCAAGATAACACTTGATAACACATAAAAGGAAATTGTTAGCATTGTTGCACTACTAAATATTTAAAAAGCCTGTATTTTTGAGAACTCTTTATTGGTGCTACTTGGCTAATGCTCTTTTTAAAAAGGGCATTTTAAAATTATCATGTTAGACCTATCAGCAATGAATACACAAGACCTGACAACAGAGTCTCATCTATCTTTGTCCTTCCTTGCCCTAAAAATCAAGAAGTATTTGCTTCTTTAAATAATTTTCACTTTCTGGAACCTGTACACTCCACAAGACCACCCATCTGAAGGTTTCCTAGGGAAGACACTCCAACTGCTCCATTTCTGTTTATCATACTCACCACCTTCTTGTCCTGCTGGCTTTCCATTCAGCTGTGCCCATGACTTTGGTCCACCTGGCACTGAATTTGTACTCTGAAAACAAAACACACAAAAAAAGTCTAGTGCCCACATATTAGTGAAGTTTCATGACTGTTTCTCATTTCCTGGCTGGCACCTGCTCCAGTTCAGATGTGTAGATTACCCAGATGTCACTGGATACCATGGATCTCCCCAGTTTCTTGCTGGGACTAAAGCTAGCTGCCCTCCACTCCAGTGTACTATCACTCTACAGCAAAAGTCTTCCTATCTGTCCTGCCTCTCATCTCTCTGCTCATCTTCAACTATTTCCTCAAAACATTTTCTCTTGCTTTCCTCCTTTTAATCAAGCTTTCTCTTTGTTCTTTTGGCCAAATGGTTCCTCTTGATTGTTTGGATTTGTTTCATGCTACACCCCACCTTGAAGGCTCCCCTACTTCCTCACACATTTATCACTCTTCTCCTCTTCAAAATTTAACCCCTGACCTGATTTTCCTGAATCTCAAAGGCTGGAAGTTTGCTTTAAACTACCAGTGTGAAATCTGCAGCAGGAGTCCAGGTCCCTACACACTCTGAGGAAGCTTTCTTACTTGGCAGTAACTTTTTATGATCCTGACACTGGCTACTTCTCCCACATGACCTGATCACTTCTTATCAAGTCTCATCAGCCTGGAAGCAAGAGCTTGATCTGTTGTCACCAAACTACACTTTAATTAGACCCCAAGTGAAATCATTTATAAGTATTAAGCAGCCATTCCACATTCCACCCATTTTTTCTAGATGAAGACACACTTTCTTCATGAACACACTTGAAAGGTACAGAGGTAATGTGCACAGAACAGCAGCCCAGAATTCCCAGGGTACAGTAAACTGGAATCAAGACAGTCAATTCTACAAGAATTGATTAGACAGGAACTGTTCTGTAAATTAGTTTGCTGATTCTTACTTGTGTGCAAGGAAACATAGACGATTAAAGAAAACTCTCAAGCTGTCTTGGGGATGAGGGGAAGCAGGGTGGCAGTCACAAAGACTGCTTGCACCTACCTCCTGACTGACTGACTGTGTCGGCTTCTGTAAATTGGAGACAGATTTCTGCAAACCCTGCTGCGGCAGCAACTCCTGCAGCTGTGCAGCCGTTGCACTGGAACTGAAAAGAGACAGCAAAGGTGAGAGCAAAGGGGAAGGAAGACAATAGACGAAACAATTGCTTTTTGTTGCAGTTGCTACAAGCTCAAGCTAACAGTGGCTCTACATTGGCATGAACAACAGAGAACTGACCAGCGTAAGGTCCAACACACAGCACAACATTGCTACTGTCAGCCTAATGAAACTTGGCCAGAGTTCATCCTACCTCTTTTGGTCTGGCTGATCCTGCTTGTTTGCCCATCCTGTACCGTCCTTTGGTACTATAATGATGTTGGGGTCGTTTCCTTTGTTCTCAGACTTCAAGCTAGGCAAATTTGCAGGAGGTGGCATACGTCGGGCAGCAGCAACTTTCCCAAGACTCTGTAAGCCATGTCTAGGAATAACTAGTGAGAAAGGAACAAAGACAGGTCAGAGAGGGCTATATAAATAATCTCAATTAGCGTTTTGTGGCTGGGTGCAGTCCCAACAGAGCTGTGTGACAAGCAGCACCAGTGTTGCTATATCAACATCCAGGTCATTTCCCACAGGACCATGGCGAGGCAGCATCTGTTGTAGCAGCTGGCTGACAGGCTGCCCCCTGAAACAGTGGGGATGGAGAGAGAAATGATTCTCCATAACAGAAAATGCCCACAGAGCATTCTAGCTACCTATGAAGACACTCATGTCACCAAGGAGAAGCAGCATTGCCCTTACACAGCCAGGGAATGGTCACTCAACCCCACCTCTCAGCAGACAGACCAGTAATCTAACCCAGGAGGAGTCCCAAGGTCTAGATTTTCCAGCTATATCCACCAAGATCACATTTATTAACATGGCATTTTATTTTCTTTGGTTTTCTACTCCTACACCAAGCACAGAGCCAGTCAAGCCAGCACTGCCATTTTTTTTAACCCCACCACCTACTTTTGGTCACATCTTCACTGCAAAGGTAACTCGGGTTCTTCCCCAGAGGCCTTCATTCCTCAACCCTCACCTCACACAAGGTCTGACCAACCTAAGGCACTTCAGTCAGCCTAAAGCCCTGGTAAGGTTTTTACTCAAGTTTGCAAGCTGACCACATGCTGCAGCAAGGATACAGGCTAAACAAAAGGACCAGCAGTCCCCCAGTTATTTTGCCTCAGTTTCTCCCTGTCTCTAAACTAAAAGCAGCACAAAAAAACTGCAGACATTTTTCCCTGAAGTCCTAATGAAACAAAGGCTTAGACACCAACAGCTCTGCAACCCAGCTGCTTCTCACTGGGCATGCTACCCACAGGGCCAAAAACCTGAACCATCTCTGCAACACTGCTCTTGGAAGACACCAAACAGCTTTCTGGAGGCATTTCTTACCTGTAGTTCTGATAGCTTCTATTGACTTTCCTTTATATTTATCAAACAGGCTGAGAGTCGAGTACTTGCTTTTCCCATCCTTTCCCTTGGTTATTTGCCCCAAACGATCGGACATTGCGATGAAATGTCATCTAGTAAGGAAATTTCTCTGCACCGCTCCCGATCTGCCTTTTAATGAAAGAGAACCAGGGAGAGGCCATCAGACTGTACAGCCACATCACAAGGAAAAAGTAAAATATGCACAGCTTCTAGAACTGGAGACAGTTGATGAGCAGACACAAAGTTACAAGGTTTCAAATTCCCCCCCCCCTTTTAGTCACAAGAAGCTTGTGGGATTTAAGATTCAAAAAGTGAAAAGTTGCAAGAGGACACTTCTCACAGCAGGACTGTTGTTTTGGCCACTCCAGTACTTAAAGAGATGAGTTTTTTGAGAAATGAGAAGTGAGTTTCTTGACCATGAGAGTCTTCCGTCTGCTGCGACAAGAAAGGATGGTCAACACAGTCCATGCTTTACAAGAATAAACCTAACAATAAGCAGCTATGCACAAGGATTCCTAAACATAAATGACAACTTATCCCACACTGGAATTTACCACTGGGTTTCCCACTGAAGCACTGGCTTGTAATGTTTAGGACATTTCCACACTGGCCACAGTTAATGGCTCACACCAGCAACTAATGCTTTGAAAGCATCACCCAAAGGCAACAGTTGTTTCATCAAATTCCTTTTTCCCCATCTGCTCAACATACAAGACAGTCAAGGAGTCTAAAAAAACTTTTCTCATAAAGCTGGTTCAGACCTGTGGATTCAACAGTTCTACTACAAAACCTAAACATGCTTTATAGAAAAAAAAAAAAGATTACATTTCTCTGTTGCTGGCATCTTCAACATTTTTAGCTATAAATATGCTTTTCACAATGGATGGGGTTTGTTAATTTTTCACTCTGATCTTTGCTGGCACAACCAGCTGTGATTAACATCCTTCATGCAGGCAGTCTCTGTATTAAACACTTTTTAGCTGTTGGAGCCCAGGACAAAGCCAAAACACACACGCTGAAGGTCAACTTTTATGTCAAAAAAGATACTTTATTTACTTTCAATGGACCTTTCTTTCATTTTTTTTAAACAATTCTCTGCTAATCTAACACTGTCACACATAACTGAGATTTCTACTTTTCTAGTTGTAAAGCCTCCAGTTCAAGCAAGTTGGCAGTTTCATTATACCACCTGCTAGGTCCCATCTTAGGGCTGCAAGTCTGTCTAACAAAACCAAACCAAACCAAACCATATATATACACACACACACACATATATATATACAGGACTTTCCTACCCTTCACCTGCCATGTAACTCATCCAGCTGAAAGCACATTTCAGATGCAGTCAGGAATCACTCTTTCAGAAAGAAACTGTATGACCAGAGGCTACAACTCCCATGACCTTATCGAACATGACTGCCAGCTAAGAAGATTAGTCCCTCACACATTATGTACAAAATAAAGCACAGAGCACAAACATCCAGTTTGAAAATGGACTGTGATCTACAACTCCCAACTTGAGTAAAGCCCATCTAAACACTGCTGCCAGGGGCAAGTTTCTGAGCAATAAAATAAGCCAGCATTCTTGAGGCACCTTGTCCGGCAGAGTAGCAAAATCAATGTCTAGCTCAGTCTTTGCTCAGATGGTCACCATGTGCTAAAGAAAACAAAAGATCCTCCCCTCACTTGCCCATTTCCACTGTATTTTATTAGTAGGACAGACATAAAATAGAAAGGGAGAAAAAACACTGGTTAGCTCAGATTTGGCAGGGAAGCAGAAGCCAGGCTGAGAACAATGGTCTATTTAAACTAGCAGAGTTGTAGGGAGCCCCAGACCTGAGCAAATAGCTAAGGGTGCTGCACACCAGCCTTCAGCTGCTCTGGCACAAGCAGAGCCACCTGTTAGTGCAGGTATATTAAGCCTTGCAGAGGCAACCACATCAATCCTGTATCAACCTCACACTCCCAAGCAATAACATCCACTTTGAGGTATAGAATACAAACCAGATAAAATTAGTAGGCATTAAGAAAAATAAATAAATATATTCAATAACAATGAAACCAGGTTCAGGAGTTAGCTGGTTAACAGAAAATCCTGAAACAGAAAATTCCTGAAAGTCAGCCTGCAAACAGCATGTTGAGTAAGGCTGCCAAAGAGAAACCCTGACAACCTGTTATGTAACTGGGTCTCCACTGTCTCTTGATTACATCTTCTATCATTAAAAGGATGCAGGAGGAATAAACAGCCACTTCAGACCAGAGGAGCTGGGGACACAGCAGGATAAAGCCCCTTGTCAAACTTTCTGGGACAGCCACAACTGCTGTCTGGGTAAGTGAAATTCACTTTGAACTCTTTCAGGGCTTTGAAACTGAAAAAGTGAAACACAACTTTGTTTCTGTTACCTGTGAGCTGCAAAGGGGAGAACAAGCCCATGGGGGTGAGGCTATTTCCATAGGGTCACTGTGCAATGAGGCTGCAGAGGCACTGAGCCTCCTGGGAGCCTGTCTGTCCTGACAGCAGCTGCAGATCTGAGCTGGTTCATGGTGGGAAGTGGTAAGGGGGATCACTCAGCACCCAGGTCACCCACAGCACTTCAGAAAGGTCACAGAGCCTCCAAGGCTGTCACTACACTGGACTATTTTCCACCACACAGTCAATCCACGCAGGCATCATCAAGGCTTTTCAGTCTTGCAGAACAAAGCCATTTCTGATAAAAATCAAGCCTGCCAGCCTGCACACTTATTACGAGAGCTAAAAACCAGAAGACACATGCAGACCAGTGCTGACAAACTGACAAAACCTGAAAACTGACAGTCTTGACAACACCTCTGACCTGTGCTCAAGTTACCTGTGTCTGATAGCTGACCCCAAAGAAGACATTACCCTTTTTACAGACAAATCAAAACAATCAATCACCAGTATTTCTGCATGGTTTCTGTCTGAGTTTATCAAGGTCTTTGGGGGAAGGTTTGCCATCAGTTTCAGCACAGAGCTTAATTCTTCACATTTTCAGGACTAGCAAGGTCTCCTGTAATATCCAGGGACAGCACCAGAGTGCTAAATACTGTCTCAGGTGAATCAGAAAACACTACTGTATGACCAGTTAAGAGAGAGGCCTTAGGGTACAAATTAAGTGCACCAGAATCACTTTCTGAGTAGAGAGCTTCACTATGCTGGAGTCTGTCCACATCATGTTCCTCTGGATTTCCAGAGCAACAGTGACATTTCAAATGGTCAGAGCATGCAAGTCTTAGAGCTACAGCAGGGATCTGCCAAGCATGGGAAGCCTACCCTGCAAAAAGAGCCATATAAAAACCTCGAGTTACTGGCACAACTGGAAACCCCTGAGCTGAAAACACAGCCAAAGGGAAAGACTCCTAACAGAATTATCATGGAATCATAGAATGGTTTGGTTTGGAAGGGACCTAAAAGATCATATGGTTCCACCTGTTCTGCCATGGGCAGGGACACCTTCCACTAGACCAGGTTGCTGCAAGCCCCATCCATAGAGCTTTGTTCACAAAGTTCTTTGTGCATCTATGCATGAAGGAGCCTGGGCTGTGCTGGTGTTTTATTCACAAGACTTCATTGGAGCTTGAATACAGGGCAGGGCAAACAGATTTATAAAAGGTAACACACACTAGAAGGAATCACACTTCAGCTACTCACACACCACTGAGGTCTCTATGGAACACAATCACTGGGGCAAAGGACCAGAAGCCACTGCAGACCTTCACTCCTTGCTCACTTCTCAGAAGCAGTCACAAACACAAAACAAAGCAACAGGATAGAAATAAGCAGTGAAAAGGTGTTTCTCCTTTTCAGGAAGAAAGCAGGAAGCTTTCTGACCTGAAATTCTACATAAATTGTTCAGAAACTCACAGGCTGCAAAACCAAAACAGAGAAGTGTTTGAAGTTGATGTTAAACTGAATTCTGCTGTGGTTCCTAGAGTTACTGGTAACATGAAACCTTTTTAAAAACATGGTATAGTTTTATAGAAGATTAGTGATGTTTAGTCTTCTTTAAATACACAATTTTGCTAGTACTTTTCACAGCTAAATATTTATCTATCAACAGGAAGATAACACTACTTCTGTAAATTGTCCCATCAAGAGTCACCTATTTGTCAAATGGTCACCACCTGCCTCAGTGACAAAAGACACACTGGCTGCCCTTGGAAACTTTGGTGACACTGTAATCAACTGTCTCAGGGGCTCGGTGCCAGTTCTACAAGTAACCTGTAGAAGTCCTGCTTGGTCTAGGAGAGAACACCAGGCTGGTGGGGAAGGGACCATTCAGTACCCATGACAGACTTCTTAGTAAGGAGAGTAACAACCGGAGAATATTTCCATTAGAATCTGTAAGATCAATGCAGAGGAGCCAAGTAGCAGGCAGAGGCTGGAGGAAGAGTCTAGGCCACAGTAGGCCACTTGCTGTCATTCTGTTGCACTGTTTCAAAAGGGAGCTGTTGGTACACCTGAAAAACAGCCCACAGATTCTGAACATGGCTTCAAGTCCTGCCAGACAGGGCAAAGTAAGTCACCACTCTGCAATGCAGAGAGAACACAGACACCCTGTAGCAAAGGAACAGCTCCTGATTCACAAGAGGAGACCTTCCTTGCTTAGCTGAACAGGTGTATTTGGCAGGTCTAGAGAAGAACTCAATGGTACTTACAAAAAAAAAAAAAAAAATTAGCAAGTTCTGTGCTCCTTTCTGCAAGGGCTGGACAGACAACGCCACATCCTGAAAAGGTGTGCCTGGAAAAAAGCCCCTAACCTCTAGTAGTTGAGAACACAGACAAAGATAAGAAATACTTCATCCCCAGTATGAAAGACTATGGGATGGAAAAACAACTCTAGCCAGAAAGCTCCAGAACCCACAGAAATTATTATTATGAGATTCTGTGCTCATTAAACCCCCCTCCTTTTCAAGCAACAGAAAACTCAAGGTGTGCAGCAAATTCTTTTATTGGAAGGTGTGTCTGTCTACAGCAGCCCTCCAGAGAAAACAGTCCATTTTCTGTCCATCTGGCCCATCATGCTTTGTAAAGGAGCCGAACCCTCAGTGCCACCTTGTCAGGAAGGAATAACTATCTCTAACCCAAGAGGAAGCACTGCAGGCTTTCATTGTTCTCAGAATCAGGAACTGATCACTGCAGGGAGGCAGCAAGTTATCTCACAAAGCACCAACTATCAAACTCGTTGCTTCCCATCCAGGTCATAAAGGTGTTAAATGAGACAAGCCCCAGCACAAACTGGCTCTGATGCACCTATCTATAGTCCTCAGAGGGCTCAGTAACCATGAGGACTTCCTGGAGAGAGTTCTGCAGTAAGACACAATAGAAATAAAGGAGTGTATTACTTTGCTGTTTCACATTTCAGAGGCAAATCCCCCAGAGGAGAGTGCAGCTCAGTTAATCAAGAACCACCTGTGGCTTCAGCAAATCCAGACCTCAATTGCTATAGTGCAAGAGGAAAGAGAAGTGACCTGGAGATCCCCAGGAGCTGCCTGTACAAAACAGGGCTCACGTTCAAATGCAAGTCTTTACTCTCAAGAGTTGTACTTAGGCTCTAACTCCTCCACAAGCAAGACTCACAGATGAAATATGCTACCCACAGCCTCCAAAGTGACTGCCTTCTACTTTGCCTACCTCACGTTCTTCCAAGAACTGAAGGTCTGGGGATAATACCCAGACACAACATACTGTTCCCTCACTGCCAAAGCAGGGAGCCTAATCACGTGCAAGCAACTTAAATCCAAACACAAAAGAAATCCTTGCCATAATGCTGTTGGCAAAACCTGGTCAGAAAGCTCCTGGCAACATTTAGCTGAACTATAAGGTAAACTAGGTGTTAGGGTATCTGAGCAACAACAGACGAAATAGCTGGTAGATCCTGACAGGTAACAGGGCCAGTATTATCAGTCCTACTTTACAGGCTGAGTAACCAAGGCAGAGAACATGTCTGCTCAAGTAACTCTGCAGGTCCCAGAGCTCAGGTTTCTGCCTCAGACACCCAAACCTGTGCTGCTAAGACCCGCAAAGAAAACACAGCTCTTGATAACAAAGGTGCAGGTTGTAAAGAATTAAGCAAAGAGGGAATACATTGTAGTAGCATCTGCCGTATCTAGAACAACCTCTAGACAAGTCTAGAACAGACTCTCCACTGACGAAGAAAGCAGACCCAACCCTGCCCACTGCTTCAAGGAAGGCCAGGAGGCACCCACACTGCAGGAACTGTTCTCAGGCCACTGCACCAGGTCTCAGGACTGACAGCTCAATGCTAAGAGGCTTCCACACCAGTGGCAACTAAACCAAAACACTTCTGCATTTTAAGGCTGTGAAATTCCCTTAGTCCTGATATTTGTGCCACAGACATTTTTATAAATCATGACAGCGATGACTCCCATGTAACCAAGGTGAGATACAGCAAGAGTGGCACAGGTGAAACACCCATGCTGTCAGCTCCAGAAACCAAATGCAAGCCTCCACGTTGTCAGAGGTAGCTTTTGGAGAGCCCTGCACAACCAGGGCAAGGACAAGTGGGAACAGAATCAATTGTTGCCAGAAAACAGATGCATTCTGAGGCACAACCACAGAAATTTTTCCAGTGAAGTCAGACATTTCACAAATCCTGTACTTGGTCCGAAGATCATCAGCTTACTCCACCTCTGATCAGTTAGCAATGGTTTTACAGCAAAGGAGAACAGAAGAAATTAGAGGTCACAGATGAAAGAGATGAAAATCCGAACAAAGCTCTGACTCTTTTTTTCAGGAACAGATACAGTTCTTTCCACACAAATGCCATCAGCTGTTGACTAGAGAGCTTTGTTTTCTCTGCAGGGAAAGATCACCCAGGAATGGTGAGGTGCGTGTTACCTTGTGCCAATGAGCTTCACTACCAGACCTGGGCTTTCGTAACACCTCTTTCCACGCTATTCTGCAGACTTCAGTGCTTCACCTCTCATTCAGGTTATGCACAAAAGGTTATCTTTATTAAGAGAGAGACTAGAGATAAAACACAAGGGTAGTAATCCGCAGGCAGTAAGTGCCAATCCCTCACTGCACACACGAGGCAGAGGTTCCTGCACAACCCCTCCTGAGCAGGCCCCTTAAGTCCTGTTCCTCTCCAAGGCACTGATCAGAGATCTGGCAGGCACCTTTACAGCCAGACAGGCCAACACCAACACACACACTGAAGGGGACAAAGCTACCTTGGCAAGAGCTGAATAGATCTTCGTCTATCAGATCTCTCCCATTTCCCACAGCCATCAAGATTGATGCAGACAGTTCAAACCATTAATAAGATTACAACCAGATCAGATAAACTTGCAGTTCATTATCACTGCAGATACTGAAGCTTCAAGGAAGTTTCTTCCAAGTTCCCCAATTTTAACAACACTAGGGCAAGGCAGCTTTCATAGCAATCCTTACAGGAAACCTGTTCATAGGAACCACGTGCACTGCAAACTAATTCCTAACAGGAATATGATAGGAAAAGGACAAAGGTACAAAGTGTTAATAAGCCAATTGCATGCACTGTGGGTCAGTACTCTGAAGACAGGAGCTTTAGCTTTTCTGGAGATTTAAGGAATTCTGACTATGCATGGGGCATTTGATCTATGCTGAGCTGGGCAGGAAGTGAAAACATTTCACAGATGCTTTAATTTACATAGATATTTGCAGTACATAATTGACAAGGTGTCTAACTGTCATTACTTCTATTCTCCTGATAGGAAAATAATACTGCGGGAAAATGAACTCAGAGGCCACACTGAGTGGCAGAGTAAAAAACAGACCCTGAACCTCCCATTTTCTGAGGCTGCAAACCACCCTATGAGTCACAGTGCCTTCCTAAAGTTGTGGGGCCAAGAACAGCAGGAAGCACAGGGTTCTAGAGGCGTTTCTAAAGGAGGTCGGCATGCCCAGATGGGGAATGCTGTGAACAGTTCCCAAATGAACCACCCCATACACTGCTTGCACTGCAACAGGATCAGATGCATCACTTTTACTCAGAGGCTGAACAATAACACTGTAATAACACTCAGATTTTGTGAATCTGCTCCTAAATGACAGCTCTTGGTGTTTTGATTGCTAGGTGAGAGCCTGATCCTGTGGTTACTGCAGAAAAAAGATTAAACCATACTTCACATTATTCCAGACATGAAGAAGCATCTTTTGAGCACCTCCCTACTCCCCTGCCTGCTTCACAGCCTACTCCAAACTCTGAACAAGAGCACTCAAGGTTTTTGTCTCGGCTCCCAACCCACTTATATGTAGGAAGAGATGAAGAACCTACCCCACAGCAGAACTCTTCCAAAAAAAAATCATTCTATTCCCCCACAAAATGTGCCTGTGGGAGGCAAAGTCCCAGTGCAAGCTCTTCAAACCGGTCCCTATTTGTTCCTTGCAGCAATATCACTACAATACTTGTTCAAAATGTCTCAACAGCTACCCAAAGAAGGATTTCTCAACTGAGCTTCTTCCAACAGGGCGCAAACTCTGCAACGCACTCTGCAACGCACTCTGCAACGCACTCTGCAACGCACTCTGCAACGCACTCTGCAACGCACTCTGCAACGCACTCTGCAACGCACTCTGCAACGTTTGCTCCTCTTATGTGAGGCTCGCTTGAAATCCAAAGCTAATGAGGAAGCTCCAAAACCTGTGGACATCTGAAGTACTACAATCCAAAAGAGTAGTCGTCTTGGACAGATCCTAGGATGATGCTAGCAAGACCTCACTTTGATATTTTTCCTGTATTTTTTTCACACTTAAACCAACTTCAGCTTCACCTCCCCTTTCACTTTTGCAGGTTTCAAACCAGGCCATTACTTCCCTTCCATTCAAGGACTGATTGTTTTCACCAGCCCTCCACAAAAGAATACCCAGTCTCTTGAAGATGTAACAGTAAATTCTCTCTTTCCCCTTCCATTTTAACAGCACTTTATTGGTGTTCAGAAACAAAAAACATTACTGTATTTTGGCTGCAAGTGCAATGACCCCTGCAGAACTGCACATACACCTTTTAACACCTCAAAGCCACCTTCTGTCCTCATAGACCACAGAGCACTGCAAATCAAACAGCTTCACAACAAACTAATTACAGAATCATAGAATGGCTAAGGTTGGGACCTTAAAGATCATCTAGTTCCAACCCAATTTCTGGTTCCAGTGACACAGGTAAATGCAGAAGAACCCAGGAATACCAGACTACTTCAGTACACTTCAATTGCAGTCCCAGTGCTTCCAGGCCACATAAAAAAGCCCACCAAACAAAAACAAATGAATCAGGATTTATAATCCATACAGGTTTGCTCCAAGATAAATGGCTTGTAAGCACATTCATAACTTCACAGTTACTTCTGCCCAGGAAGCACATGAGCACAGAAAACACCCTGAATATTAGTACGAATTACTTAACTAAAACCAAGCCCAGGATACATTTTGGTGAGGTTTAACATTATAACACAATCTTATACTTTAGCCCCATTTTTTCCCTCCTGTGGGAAAAAACAACTCTTTAACCAAACCAGATAGGTTCTGCAAACCAATGATGCTTTCACTGCCATGATTTTTGTTAACAAAGAAATTTAATTTCAGTAGTTAGAAAAATGTTATGCTGCCCCTCCCTAGCCTTCACCTGCTCAGTGCTTTTAGCCTCATTGTCTGATACCTGACAGACTCACAGTTGTATTTCTGTTCCAAATGACAAACTAGTGATAAGGAGCTGTGAAATTATCGACCTATTAGTAGAATGAGTCATGAAAAATAAAACATGACACCTGAAAATAAAACCTATTTACAAGGCATGCTTAGGTGAAGAGCAAGGCCTGATACTGAGACAACACACTCACTGCCAAGTGCAGAATAAATGAGGAATCTAGTAAAAAGAGGGAGGGATCACCAGTGAAGTCCAGCCCTTGGAACAAACCCTCTCCCTCCCCTGAAGTTAACATCTAGTAATTCAGTGTTTCCCCTCCTCATATTGTCTCTATTCCTACAGCAAAAAATTACCCAATTACAAATGGAAATGCCAAAACAGCAAAATCTCTTTCTACAGACTATCATCATAAAAGGAAAAAAAAATTACTGACTGTAATTTTCAAGGCAGTAGCACTGCAAGTTAGCCAGCCTGCCCTTAAATACTTTCAATTTCTCAAGTAAGTACAATGAAGGCCTTCAGCAACCTGCACTTTTGCATCCTGAACAGGCAGGTAATTCTGTAATGAAAAAGCAAAGAGGCTCCATACTGCATGTTTCAGGTAAACTGGAAGCACCACCAGCCATGACAAAACCAAGGTCTGATTTTTGCCAGTTACATCCCAGATGCAATACTCTGCAGGATAAGAGGGATGTAGTACAGGAATCAGGTGTTTGCAACAGCATCAGTGCTACACAGGAGTGGAATTGTTTTGTTATAGCACTTCTCAGTCAGGCAACAGGGCACACTGCGTAAGGCACACGACAAATATTGACACTTATGCCACCTCTGCTTTTAGAAAGAGGTTGCTCAAGTAAATTAGCCTTTGAAATTAGGCATAAAATTTTGTTAAATAAAAGGCTTTATTAAAATGTTGCTGTAAATTCTTTTGAATAAAAATTCCTTAGGAACATTATTCATATTTATGAAAACTAAAATACCTCTAAACCCTGCATCTTATTTCCAGCATTTGTATGAATTATTTACTTTTCAAGCTTCAGCCAGCTGGCTGATTTTCAAACTCTCAGACACACATAAAAAATGTGTGTTCACGTTCATGAAATGAATGTGAACCCACAATTCATGAAAAAAATGCACTTACTAAATAAAACATTCTCAGAAATCAGAAAAAACAAGTCACCAAAGCATCATATAATGACAACTTCAAAAACCTAATGTATATATGTTTGTGGTTCTACTACTTTTTTTTTTTTTTTTTAAGGGAAGGTATCTGCTCAAGTCATGCAGAAATACATTTTCTTAGCAGTGAAGACTGTTGAAACCTTTATAAAATGTGTTACATCAAGTATGCTCAAACCTTGCAGAAAAGTAGACCAGACCAACAAACAAGAAAGAATCTACTTATATCCAATGTACAAATAAAAATACATCTAACAGCAGACATATTTAAATGGGCTTGTGGAAACGTGATTTTAAGAAACAACAAAACAAAAAAACACTACCCCAAACTCCCAGCAGTCTCTAACAGTATTTGTGATTTGACTGAATATGGTTTTTAAGCTTAATTTTTAAACTGTAAAAATAAAAGAACCAGCCCATTTCAAAGAGGGCACAAAGAAGAGGTCTTGTGAACCATACCGCAAAAATAAACTGCTAACTAGGAAGAACCTGCAAGGCCCCAGGCCTGAAAGAAGCAGCATTGTCCATGATGAACCCACAAAGATTTCAGGGACCCCTGATAAAACCCAGGCCCATTTACAATACTACATTTGAAGTGCAAAATGCAGGCAGGTATTTCAAAACTCTTCAGGCAGAAATAATCCTATAACCATTAATTTCCATCCTCTTTTTAAATTTCACAAACCGAATATTAGTCTCCTTTCTCCCTGCTCTTCAGGTGACTTTGCTCCCCAGCAAACAAACCTCCTAGTTCACAAACAACACAACTAAATAAATCCCCCCCCTTTCTCTAGCGAAGATGCACAGCACACGTGCCCCAGGGACCCGCACCAGGATTTCCCCAGTTTGCGGCACGTCTGCTCCCTCACAGAGATGAAAAACTCCCTTCTAACCCCCCATAAAAAAAAAAAAACAAACCCAAAATAAAACCAGCAACAACAACAAAAAACACAAAAAACCCCTCCCATCTTTTCAAACCTACCCAACAAGCTCGCCCATCAGCCAAACGCACAAACTCCATCCTCACTCCCTCACACACACCCCGCATTTCAGCTTTCGGCCTCAGCAACCCCTTTGTAGGCTCCGGCATAATAACAAACCGGCCGAGCCTTCTAGATACCAAGCCCCCCTCCCTTCCCCTAGTTTTGCTAAGACACACACACGGCGCGACAAAAATATCTTTGTGTCACACTCCAGACGATTAAGAAAAACAACCTCCCTTTTGCGGTGGGGAACACCCCCCCCAGCCAAGCACGACCACCCCGCTTTCCCTCACTGCTCTCCTGCCGGGGAGCGGGGCTAGGGTGGTTGCAGCCCCGCCTCACAGAGGGGCACCCGCCCTGCAGGCCTCCCCCGGCCCCGGGGCCCCGAGCCCAGGCGGCCCCCGCCAGGCCCTCACCNGGAGGGGGGGGGGAAGGAGGTAAAGCCGTGGTCGTGGTGGCTGCCTGCGGCTCAAGTCCCTCTCTTTCCCCACCACACTAGACCCAGATGAGGTGCTCGGGAGGCCCTGAGGGAGATTTTTCCTCAGAGCCATCAGGCAGGAGGGAGCCTCGGCTCCCCGTAGTGCCGGAGTGCCCGTCCCCTCAGAAAGGCAGCGAAAGGGGTGGGGCAGCGAGACCACCAAATGAACCCCGACCATCCTGTCAGCCCCTGAGGAGCCACGCTGGGGTCCCACAATGCTGAAGCAGTAGGGTTCATCACCCTGCAACCACCCCAGCTCAAAACACCCTTGTAGGGGAGGCCACCTCTGAGGGATACAAGGGGATCTTCCCTCAAGATTTTGTGTCCTTGCTGTGGAAACCCTGGTTAGGGCCATGGGGATTTCTGTCCAGGAGGAACGGGACTGGAAAATATCAGTGAACTGAGCCTGGTGCTCCTTTCTGTCTTCGTGGGTAACAGGTTCAAAGGCAACCTGGAAGAACAGCCCCTTGGAAGGACTTAAGAAGTAGCTTTGAATTTGTTCTCTCACTAATGATGATGGAAATCAGCAGCAGAGCAAGGCAGTCATTCCTGTCACACACAAAAAAACACCTCTACCAAGCCATAAAATGAGTAAACTCATGAGGCAAACACCATCCCTGTGTTATAAATGACCAATGACCGAGACTCAATGTTTCTAGTAGTTCGATTTAATTGATGAAATTGCAGTAAGCAAGGCAGCGCTGGGTGCAGGGGGGACGAACAGAATCTCAACCCCTCACGCACACTGACCACAACTCTGGCATTGTCTTTTACTGAATACAATTCTATGGATATTAAAAAGAAAGGTGGGTTTATGTTAGTCGTCTTCTGGAAGAGTCCAACACGTATTACACATGCGGCTGTCATTCTCAGGGGTCTTCGAGGGTCTTTTTCCCATCTGGTGGTCATAAGATGAAGTCCTTAGTTCTGCATTTTCCAGCGAACCCCCCTCCTCCCCCCCGTCCAGCACGTACATGCTTCTTGTGAAATGCTGTAAAATGCTGACTTAAAAAGCTTAGTACAAGGTTCTGCAATGAATCGGTCAAAAATGTTACATTGTAGTTAGTGCATCCTGAGAAAGCAGTACGGTGTTGTTCAGTCAACATGAAGAAGCTTTTGATTAACTGCTTGCTTCACATTACTTCAGTGGAAAAATTACGTCTCAGCTGCTCTGTTTTAACCCTGCATTTACATCTTACCCTGTTAATTTTTTCCCGAATTTAACTTGGTTAGGAATGAAAATTCATCAACATATATCACACCTGATTGGGCTGAGAAGAGCTTTAGGTTGACATAAGGCAACCAGCATTCCTGGCAAGACATTGGTGCTAAAGATATTGTTGTAGAAGTTGCTATAAAATGTAGTTCCTCTGCCCAGGGATAGCTTGGGAAATGGATGTGGTTTCCTCACACACTAGCACAGACCATTCTCCCTTCAGTTCTCCTTCCCTGTCCTGTCACAAACTCACATGGATGTAAATCAGAGTGACATCTTGCTGTGAAAGGCCGGACTGCATGTATGCATTTATTTCTAAGGGACTGTGCAGCAGTTTGCAAAAACGGCACACATATGACATATATGTAATATTTGCCTACATATATATACAGAATATAAAAGTGTAACAAGCACCTGGGCATTTGCTTGGCCTCCTGCAAATTTGCTCTGGCTTGTTCATGGGTCACCAAGTCATGTGCTGTCACCCTCCATGTCTTTGCCCATGGAGGGAGGGTGGCCTCAGAAGGATTTTGCAGTACATTTCCCTGGTGTAGGCAATGCCCCAGGAGGAGCAGTCCCCACCTCTCCCCAGGTTACAGGAACAGCATGCGGCCTGGCACCTGGTCCACTGCTTGTGAGAAGTTTATCTGATCCCAAACAACCATCAAGAGAACTGCAGAGGGAGGAAATGCATAGACAGCTTCCTGGACCATATGTGATGTTCCTACTGTTGATCTACATTGTTCTCAAAGTTGTGTGTCTTTGTTGTCTTAGAGCTTCCTCAGGCCTTGATGTCCTCTTTGTCCTCATGGAGCAAGTTGCTCGTATTGAGCATCATCCCCACAGTCTAGAACGCCTTTAGTCATCATCATCATAGTGACAGCTGAATGCTTCTTTTCTTGCATCTTGCAGGTTTCTTTATGGGCATCTTTTGCTGTATTCTTCATGACTGACTCAGCATTTCTGGTCATGAATTTTTCCAGTCTGCAACTTGTTCTGTACATCCTTAGGTCTTGATGCCAGTCTTCTTGCACATCTGTCATGCCTTGTAAAAGGCAATGTCCTGTGACACTCTTGATGCCACCATGAAGCCCCGTTGCCTCACCATTGAGTCCTTGTAGGTCTTCTTGGCCAACCTCTTGGAGCCTGGAGTAATTCTTCCTGCTGAGAGTTTTCTCTTAATCTCTTGAATCTTTTCTCTTGAATCTCTCCTGTGTAGTGCATGAGACTGTCCCTCAGAGTTAAGGGTTGTATGTGCATGGGATTAAGGTTTTGGGTCCGTGTTTGTTAATGGCATGAGGCAGTAGTACACTAGATGGGGTTCCTAAATGGAATGGAGAAATCGGGAATTGTCCAGCTATTGCCCAGCATTTGTGTAATACTGTATTGCAGATGCAAAGGACAAATATGTTCTTGTAAGAGGAAAAGAGGGAGCAGAGTACCATCAGAAGGTAAGTCAGTGTGTAGTGTTGGAGGGATTGTGCTTTCGGTAGCTACCTGGTTGCACTGTGTGTCTAAATTGTTTTGAAGGTGGAAGCAGCAAGCAAAGTGGGATATCTGTACTGAAGGTGACTGGTGTGAGGTGAGTGATGACTAGTGGGCCCAGAGAGCTGTTATTTTTCAGGTGTGTGTTGTTGAAGTTACGTCCTGGTTTGGGCCAGGGTAAAGCTAATTTACTGTCTTGTAATTTTACTTTCAGCTAAGTCTCTTGTTAATTTTAGCAACTACAGCTACTTGCAGCAAGTTTCTCAGTCAGTGTCTGCTTCTAGGACTGATAATGCTCTGTGTTTATAGTTACAGCTACAGAATGTTATACAGAACAAAGGCCACTGCTCAGTTCTGAGGAACATCTCGGGCTCTGGAAAGAGAAAAGGAGTAAAGAGGTCACACTTGCAACCCTCCTTTAGAGAGGAGCGGACAAGATAGATGACCAAAATTGATCAAACAGAGTATTCCATCCCATATGCGTCATACTCAGTATAAATTTGAGGGATCACGAGGGTCAAACCCATTCCCCTTCTTCTGCCTTCTTTGTTCAGCCCTTTTGGCTTCTCCCTTCTTCACCTGTACCTGTTTGCTTTAGCATCCTGGGAGGATTCTGTCTGTTTGTCTGCCTGTGGTCCTGATCCATGCCAGCCTGAATCTGTGTGTTCCTGTCTCCAACTCCTGACTGCTGCTGACCCCAGGACTTTCCCAGGGCTGCCCTGCAGCCTCGGTGGTGATGTGAGTGTTACTGGGGGAAAATGGAGAGGAACATGGTATCATTTTTCCTGTATATTCATATATGTTTATTTTTTCCTTTTTATCATTATTGTTTCATGAAAGCTGTGTAGTTTAGTTTCCAACCCATGTCTCTTTCCCTTATTCTCTCTCCTTTCTTTATCAGGGAAGGGAGGGGTGTTAATAGAGAGCAGCGGTCATTCAACTTAATTGGTGGCCCAGCATTAAACTGTGACAAGTTAGAAGCATCAGTTGATGTTAATAGGTTCTATTGTAGCCACCATGTGACGATAAGAAAATTGCAGGGGCTGGATAGACAAATGGCCAAGGTAAAGGAGTATGAGATGGGAATTGTTGCATCTTGGTACGTGTCTTTTGTTTTTTGCAAATATTGCAAGCAGGCTCATTGGGACAAAACTGCTCACTGGGACAGAGCTGCCAACTATAGCAAGTATTCCAAGGTGAGGTGGTTGTCTGGGTCAGTGTCATAGAGCAAAGAATAATGCAGTCAGTGAAGTGTTTAGTTTTTGGGGTTGCAAGCACTTTGTAGGCCAACTTTGGGATTGGGTGAGCATTTGGGGTGACCTGGGGTTAGTAGTGAAGAGGATCATGGAACTAGTGACTTCTTAAAAATACAACAGTGATTTTGTATCTTGGGTGCCACAAGCAATGACAGCTGCAGTGTCTGGCATTGAATGGATACAGAGCAGGTGAGGGGAAGCCCATGGTGCTAATCATAGAATTACCCCGATTAGAAAAGACCTTCAAGATCATAGAGTCCAACTATTAACCTAACACTGACAAGAAATCAAGCCATATTGCTAAGTGCTATTTTTATATGACTGGGGATGTCTTTAGGCATGGTAGGTACATCAAGGGATGGTAAAGGAGGTTGTTGCAGAAGAGGTCTGTCAACCCAGGCTTCCTGATGCATTCTGCTGGCACTCTGTTTTGCGGAAGATGAAGACGAGCCTGGTAATTGCAGGAATATACCTTTTACCTGATATGCCTTTTCTCAAGGAAGGATTCTGATCCCTGGCCTGTTTCAAGCTAAGCTGGGAGACAAGGAACAACTGCCCTACAGTGTGAGTATTGATATGAGCTGGGGAGAGATGGTCCAAAATGGAAATGCCTCTCATTCAAAGATGTTGTATTTTGACAACTCCCCATCAGAGCTGATCCCAAAAGATGATGTCCATGAAAGTCACCATCAACAAGATTCTTTCTCCCTTCAAAAAAAGGAGAAAGGCATTCTTGGGATGGAAGCACAGCATGTCTTTCTCAAGTTGATGGTGTTTCTGGTTTTAGGGTTCCCAATTGCAGCAGTTGCAGTTGAGATGATGAAAGTGCATTCCTCTGCACGTATTGGTACAGCCAGAAGTATGAGCAAATCAACCAGTCCTTTTTGGTAACCTTATATACTGCAGCACTGGGGATTTGCTTGACTCCTGCAGTTTTACTCCCTTCTCTCCACCATCCAAAAATTAACGCCAGAGGGGAAACAGTTATCTCACTGATTTTTATATCATAAATATAACTAAAAAGCAAATCTACATCTCTATAACCTACAAACTGCATTGTTTAGACTAACTGCCCAATAACTCCTTACAGCTCATACATTACCTAGTTTAGCTAATTATTTGTTATACATCTTTGAACAGAGAGACAGCTGGATGCTGCAGGTATGTTTTGATGATGTTTTGATGGACTGCTCTGAAGTACTTTCAGGAGTCAATTTTTCCTTTCACCTTTCTGTCTAAGCAGGATGCAGGGCTGCTGATGCTGCAGTGGGTGTGTGGATGTCACTTCTGATACAGGTAGAGGCAACCATGCAGGGTTCATTCCTTCATCAGCGGAGTAAGGAAGGATGGAAGCTTTTTCTGTCCCCAGCAAGAGTGTTTCTTTGATGCTAAGAATGTAATGAAAATTCTGCCTATTGGTCTTAATACTGTATTTTAAGCACTGGAGTGACAGAGGGAGGGGGGAAAGGGCGGTGAGGGCTGTCAGACTGTCTGGGGTAGGGGGGAGGGGTGAATCTGGGACTGGGGAAATATTTTGCCCCAGGGAGTCTGTGTGAGTGTATCAAAGCTGATATATGGTTCTAAGCAGATATTCTGTGTGTAAATAGGTAACTAAATGATTGCTGGCTTGCTGGCGGACAGTAGTTCTCCAGCAACTGGAAACAGCACTTGAAGCAGCCAAATGCACTCTCTATTTTTGACCCCCATCAGTAAGATGAACTCTGTTGTTTTGGTCCTCCTGTAACCAGAAGTAACCAGTCAGTCAGCCCTGTCTTCTCTTTTGGTCCTCCAGTAACAGGTGGGGCTTAATGGATAAGAGGTAATAAGGAGATTATGATTGGACACAAGAGGTAAATTTTTCACCATGTGGACAGTCAAACATTTGCATGGTCCCCCAGGGGAAGCAGTAAATTTCCCTCATTGCAGAAAGGGTTAAGATATAGAAACCATAGTGTTACCTAGAAAGGCTGGACCAGATGCTGTTTAAGGGTCTCTTCCAACACAACTGATTAAATCATTCTGTGAAGTAAGAGAGAAACGAGAGGTTTTGGCAAAGACCAGGGGACCCTCTACTCTCCCAGATGGTGCTTTTCTACGATCAGGGGGAACTGGGGGTTACTAAGGATGAAAGAGATTCTAAAGTTTTTAATGTTCATCATTACCAACTTCCTGTAACAAAAACGGCCGACTTCCAGAGACATATTTGAATTTTTTTGATAAAAAGATGGACGACTTCTGGTAAATGGTTTTCCATTGCTTATATTCAGTGCGTGGAAGTGTGTATTGTGGTATTCAACTCTTGACATGTATCGGACTGTTTGGTTTTTGGAGACAGCATACTTGACACATTAGACAAATCTAAACCCTGTTATGTCAGGTAACAAGGGAAAGGTAGGAGCTTACATAAGGGAATACCATGATGATTTTAAATTAACAGAGGCTTTACAAAAGAGTTTGGATTTACAACACTCGCAAGAAAGGAGAAGTAGAGCCACAAGTATCTGTATACAGGTAAATCGCAAGTTTTGGAGACATATTGAGAAACAGTGGGAGAGTGGCCGCCGAGAGGTGGTATATTCAAGGTTTTTGGTAAAAAGGAAAGCTGTAGACAGATGGGTGGTGGTGCTGTGGGTAGGGTGGCATGTGAGGGTTAGGGACAGCAAAAGTTTTCAGTGGTCACTTTTGCATTTTTTTGCCAGTCCCAATCGTTCGGAGCTTTGGGAGCCCTACTGAGCAAAACTGGGCTGTTCTGGTCGAGGGGTGGTATATTCGAGGTTTTTGGTAAAATGCAAAGCCCTAGACTGATTATTGGTGGTGCTGTGGGTAGGTTGGCATGTGAAGGCTAGGGCCAGCAAAAGTTTTCAGTGGTCACTCTTTCCATTTTTTTACCAATCGTTATCGTTTGGAGCTTTGGGAACCCTACTGAGCAAAGCTGGGCTGTGGCTGTCAAGGGGTCGTATATTTGAGGTTTTTGGTAAAATGCAAAGCCCTAGCCCCATTTTTGGTGGGATGTCTGTATGGTGGCATGTGAGGGTTAGGGCCAGAAACAGTTTTCAGTGGTCACTCTGTGCATTTTTTTGCCAGTGCTGATCGTTCGGAGCTTTGAGAGCCGTATTGAGGAAAACTGGGCTGTGGCTGTCGAGGGGTGGTATATTCAAGGTGTTTGGTAAAATGCAAAGCCGTAGCCCAATTGTTGATGGTACTGCCGGTAGGGAGGGTTAGGGCCAGAAAAAAGTTTTCAGTGGTCAATCTGTGCATTTTTTTGCCCGTCTCTTCCGTTCAGAGCTTTGGGAGCCGTATTGAGCACAATTGGACTGTAGCTGTCAAGGGGTGGTATATTCGAGATTTTTGGTAAAATGCAAAGCCCTAGCCCAATTGTTGGTGGTACTGCCGGTAGGGTGGCATGTGAGAGTTAGGGACAGCAAAAGTTTTCAGTGGTCACTCTTTGCATTTTTTTGCCAGTCCCGATTGTTCGGAGCTTTGGGAGCCGTATTGAGCAAAACTGGGCTGTGGCCATCGAGGGGTGGTATATTCGAGGTTTTTGGCAAAACAAAGCTGTAGCCCGATTGTTGGTGGTGGCTTGATTGTTGGTGGTGTGTGGGTAGGGTTCCATGTGAGGATTAGGGCCAGCAAAAGTTTTCAGTGGTCACTCTGTGCATTTTTTTGCCAGTCCCTATCGTTCGGAACTTTGGGCGACCTATGAAGCAAAATTGGGCGATGGCTGTCGAGGGGTGGTATGCAGACTGTTGGTGGTGCTGTTGGTAGGGTTCCATGTGAAGTTTAGGGCCAGGAAAAGTGGCCCTCTTTGCATATTTCTCCATTGCCATTCATTCGGAGTTTTGTGAGCCATACTGAATAACAGTGCTGAGGGGTGGTACCTTCGAGGTGTATGGCAAAACGCAAACCCGTAGGCTGATTGTTGGCAGTACTGTGGGTAGGGTTCCATGGGAGGGTTAGGGCCAGCAAAAGTTTTCAATGGTCACTCTTTGCATGTTAATGCCAGTGCCTTTCTACCAATGTTTGGGAAGCCCAATTGAGCAACAGTGGGAGAGTGTCCGCCTAGGTGTGGCACATTCGAGATTTTTGGTAAAACGCAAACTCGTAGGCAGATTGTTGGTGGCGCTGTGGGTAAGGTTCCATGGGAGAATTAGGGCCAGCAAAGGTTTTCAATGGTGACTCTTTTCATGTTTGTGCCAGTCCCATTCGTCCGGAGTTTTGGGAGCACTATTGAGCAACAGTGGGAGACAAGCCCCCAAAGGATGGTACATTCGAGGTTTTTGGTAAAACGCAAACCCATAGGCCGATTGTTGGTGGTGCTGTGGTTAGGGTTCCATGGGAAAGTTAGGGCTTCCAAAAGTTTTCAGTGGTCACTCTTTGTATGTTTGTGCCAGTGCCGTTTGTTCGGAATTTTGGAAGCACTACTTAGCAACAGTGGGAGAGTGGCCGCCGTGGGGTAGTACATTTGAGTTTCTTGGTAAAATGCAAACTTGTATGCCAACTGTTGGTGGAGCTGTGGGTAGGGTTCCATGTGAGGGTTAGGGCCAGGAAAAGTTTTCAGTGGTCACTCTTTGCATGTTTTACCATTGCCATTCGTTTGGAGTTTATGGAGCCCTATGGAACAACAGGGGGAGAGTGGCTGAAGAGGGGTGGTACATTCGAGGCTTTTGGTAAAACACAAATTTGTAGGCCGACTGTTCATGACGCTGTGGGTAGGGTTCTATTTGAGGGTTAGGGCCAGCAATAGTTTTCAGTGGTCACTCTTTGCATGTTTTTGCCAGTGCCTTTCCTTCGGCGTTTGGGGAGCCCTCTTGAGTACAGTGGGAGAGTGGCCGCCAAGGGGTAGCACATTCAAGGTTTTTGGTAAAACACAAACCCCTAGGCCTATTTTTGGTGGTGTTGTGGGTAGAGTCCCATGGGAGGGTTAGCGCTAGCAAAGGTTTTCAGTGGTCACTCTTTGCATGTTTGTGCCAGTCCCGTTCATCTGGAGTTTTGGGCCCCCTATTGAGCAATAGTGGGAGAGTGGCAGCCGAGGGTGGTACATTCAAATTTTTTTGTAAAACGGAAACCAGAAGGCTGATTGTTGGTGGTGCTGTGGATTGGGTTCCATGTGAGGGTTAGGGCAAGCAAATGTTCTCAGTGGTCACTCTTTCCATGTTTGTGCCAGTCCCATTTGTCCGGAGCTTTGGGAGCACTACTGAGCAACAGTGGGAGAGTGGCCACTGAGGGGTGGTACATTTGAGGTTTTTGGTAAAATGCAAACTCGTATGCTGATTGTTGGTGGTGCTGTGGATAGGGATCCATATGAGGGTTAGGGCCAGCAAAATTTTTAATGGTCACTCTTTGCATGTTTGTTCCAGTCCCCTTCATTCAGAGTTTTGGGATCTCTATTGAGCAACAGTGGGAGGGTGGCCGCCGCGGGATGATACACACGAGGTTTTTCGTAAAATAAAAATGCATAATACAATTGTTTGTGGTGCTTTAGTTAGGGTTCCATGTGAGGGTTAGGGCCAGCCAATGCTTTCAGTCGTCGCCATTTGCATGTTTGTGCCAGTGCCATTCGTTCAGAGTTTTGGGAGCTCTGTTGAGCAACAGTGGGAGAGTGGCCTCTGAGGGGTGGTACATTCAACGTTCTTGGTAAAATGCAAACCCATAGGCCAATTTATGTCGGTGCTGTGGGTAGGGTTCCACGTGAGGGTTAGAGACAGCACAAGTTTTCAATGGTCACTCTTGGCATTTTTCTTCAAATCCCATTCATCTGGAGTTTTGGGAGCCCCACTGAGCAACAGTGATAGAGTGGCTGCCAAGGGGTTCTACATTTGAGGTTTTTGGTAAAATGCAAACCCGTAGCTAGATTGTTGGTGGTGCTGTGGGGAGGGTTCCATGTGAGGTTTAGGGCCAGCAAATGTTCTCAGTGGTCACTCTTTCCATGTTTGTGCCAGTCCCGTTCTTCTGGAGTTTTGGGAGCACTTTAGAGCAACAGTGGGAGAGTGACTGGTGAGAGGTATTACATTCGAGGTTCTTGGTAAACTGCAAACCCTTAGCCCAATTGTTGCTAGTGTTGTGGGAGGGTTTGGGGAGCCCTACTGAGCAACCGTGGGAGACTAGCTGCCAAGGGGTGGTACCTTAAAGATTTTTAGTAAAATTCAAAACCGTAGCCCAATAGTTGGTGGTGCTTTGGGTGGGGTTCCATGTGAGGGTTGGGGGTCAGCAAAAGTTTTCAGTGGTCACTCTTTGCATGTTTTTGCCAGTCACATTCGTTCGGACTTTTGGGAGCCCTATTGAGCAACAGTGGGAGTAGTGGCCGCCGAGGGTTGGTACATTTGAGGTTTTTTGTAAAACAAGAACATGTATTGAGAAACATTGGGAGAGTGTCCGTCCAGGGGTGGTACATGGGAGGTTCTTGGAAAAATACAAACCCTTAGCCCAGTTCTTGGTAGTGCTGCGACCAGGGTTCCATGTGAGGGGTAGGGTCAACAAAAATTTTCAGTGTTCAGTCTTTGCACATTTTTTGCCAGTAGCATTCGTTCGGAGTTTTGGGAGTCCTGTTGAGCAACAGTGGTGACTGGCTTCTGAGGGTGGTACATTCGAGGTTCTTGGTAAAATGCAAACCCTAAGCCCAACTGTTGTTGGTGCTGTTGGTAGATTTTAATGTGAGGGTTAGGGTCAGAAAAAGTTTGCAGTGGTCACTCTTTGCATGTTCTTGCCAATCGCATTCGTTCAGAGTTTTGGGAGCCCTATTGAGCAACAGTGGGAAAATGGCCGCTGAGGGGTGGTACATTCGAGGTTCTTGGTAAAATGCAAAGCCTTAGCCAGATTTTTGTTGGTGCTGTGGGTGGGGTTCCATGTGAGGGATAGGGTCAGGAAATGTTTTCAGTGGTCACTCTTTGCATGTTTTTGCCAGTCGCATTCGTTCAGAGTTTTGGGAGCCCTATTGAGCAGCAGTGGGAGAGTGGCCGCTGAGGGGTGGTACATTTGAGGTTCTCAGTAAGACGCAAACCCCTAGCGCCATTTTTGGCGGTGCTGTGAGTAGGGTTCTATGTGAGGGTTAGGGCCAGCAAAAGATTTCAGTGGTCACTCTTTGCATGTTTTTGCCAGTCGCATTCATTCGGAGTTTTGGGAGCCCTATTGAGCAACAGTGGAAGAGTGATGCTGAGGGTGGGTTTATTCAAATTTTTTGGTCTCCCTTCTTCTCGATCCCCCCTTCTCCTTCTCAGAGCAGTCCCCCCTTGCACCCACCTGCCTCTCGGCTTGCTTCTTCTTCACCTCCCCTCCCAGATTAGGACATCTTAGAGGGGTCAAACTGGGATTCTGTGTGTGTCCCCTTTCCAAGGGGGTCCTCCCTTAGCTGCCCCCCATGAAATTACAGTGCTGAGTCCCCCTCCCCAACTTTCAGGAGTGTCATCCTCAATCACTGCTCCCCCCCGTTTTTTCACAAGGAACCCAGCAAAGATGGGAACCTCAAAAGGATGGAGACACCACTCCCAAAGGGATGTGGACGTCTCAAAGGAATGGGACCCCCCCCAGAGGGATGGCAACCCATGAAAGCGATGAGAACCCCAAAGGGATGGGGACCCCGAAAAGGATGAGGACTCAACAAAGTTCTGGAAACCCCCAAAGACACACACCCCCCCCCTCCAAAAAAACTGAAGGGAAAGCCCCCCCCTCCCTCTGTCCCTTCACCTAGTCCCCCACATCTCCTGGGTGGGCACCTCTATCACCATGTTGGCTGTGTGCTCATCATTGAAGGTGCTCCAGGTGTGCAGGAGGTCTCCGGAGTGCACAGAGGCGTCCCGGCAGTACCGGGATGGCCGGAAGGGTGGAAGGGGAGCTTGGGTGAGGGGGGGCACAGAGGATTGATTGCTAAAAACTGTCGGGTGTCCGATTCTCAAGCCAGGGCTCTGCGACTATCCTTCTCCACCAGCAACTCCCACTGGAGCCACAGCGTGAGCAGCACAGAGGAGGACACGTTTCCTGAGCTGTAAGCAATCCTGAGAAGGCAGAGGTTCTGGGGCGGCGGGGACAGAGCAAAGAGCTTCCTCCTGCAACTTTTGATTGCAGTAATGTCCCACTTATAGGAGAACCCCAAAGCAATATTAACATCAATTGCCTTACAGATTGAAGTGTCACAGCAAAAGGATGCTGGTATATCCAAGACACTGCTTAACACTTTTAGTAGCCTCCCACGTAAAAGAGAACCCTGAAACAATATTCACATAATTTGCTTTATAGCTTGACACACTCTTGAAGGTGTCAGAGCTTGATATCTCTCTTCCAGCTAGGAACACAATGATAGAACCATTGAGATGCTGACAAGTAGAAAACTAGAAAATATTAGAGCTGTAAAAAAAGATAGAGTGAAAAAAGGAACATGGGCGTATCACTCCTGCCAACGTGTCTACTATGGGAGCTGTTCCAGCCATCCCTTCGGTTTAGATCTGCTAATTTGAGAAACATTCCTTAGGAATATTAAAAAGCAAAGGTAAGAAAATATTTCAAAGACACTTTTTAACTCCTGTAACATTGCTACACGTAGAACAGAAGCCTGAAACAATATTAAGAGCAATTGCCTTAAGGTTTGATGGTGTGACAGCTTTATATCTCTCTTCTAGCTATTCTTTCCAGACAGATGATGTTGGACTCCTTTAGAGAGAAGCTGAGAAGCAAAACCTATAAAAGAGCTTAGAGCTTTTATAAAGCTTAGCTCTTTATAAAAGCTCGGAGTTTTGGGAGACCTATTGAGCAACAGTGGGAGAGTGGCTTCTGAGGGGGGGTACATTCAAGGTTCTTGGTAAAATGCAAACTGTAGTCGGATTTTTGGTGGTACTGTGAGTAGGGTTCCATGTGAGGGTTAGGGTCTTGATAAGTTTTCAGTGGTAACTCTTTGCATGTTTTTGCCAGTCACATTCTTTCAGAGGTCTCGCTAAGAAGGAAACAAAACCTCTAGCTCCAAGACACTGCTTCTCTCTTCTAACATCGCTCCACATAAAACAGAAGCCTAAAACAATATTAAGAGCAAATGCATTAAGATTTAAAGGTGTTAAAGGCTTATAACTCTGTTCTAGACTTTCTAGACAAATGATACTGGACTCATTTTGAGAGAAGCTGAGAGCTAAAAACAAGAAAATAGCATGGAGCTTTATAAAATGTTCCAGGGACAGAAGATTGTGGGAATATAATTCATGTCAACTGGTTTCTAATGTGGGAGCTCTTCTTCACATCTCTGCAGTTCAAGTCTTTTGCTATGCAAAACATGCTTTAGGACTGCTGAGAAGAGAAACAAACCCTCTAGCACCGAGCAACTGCTTATCTCTTCTAACATCGCACCACGTAAAACAGAAGCCTGAAACAAGATTAAGAGCCATTTCCTTCAGGTTTGAAGGCTTGACAGCCTTATATCTTTTTTTTAGCTGTTCATTCCAGACACATGATGTTGGAGAGGTAGTAGATAGATATGCTAATTTTGTGACGTCTAGCCCAAAATGCCAGGCGCCAGGAGACTTGTCTTCTTCTTTAGCAGTCTTTAGATATGTAAATGTGTTTGATATGTGAGCTTAAGAAAAAAACTAAATGATCCTTGCTCAAGAATCAGATATTTTTAAAAGTGTTTTATCACATCTTATGCAGTGTAAGTGCAAAGGAGTGATCCCAACTCAAGCTAGGAGTGGCTCACAGCTCCAGCACCATGGGTCACACCCAGTTCCCCTTTGGGTTTTGGGTGCCAGTGTAGCTCCTAAAGATGAAGTCAAGGATGATCAGTGGGTGTCCAACTCCATGGGTAACCTCCTCATTCCACCTCACACTCCATTTTCACCCATAGTAGGATTGATGTAGGTTTTGGCTGCCTTCACCCAATAAAAATCTCTCCTCTAATTTGTCACTGCACTATGGCTTCTTTCACAGACACGGGGTGACTCCATCTGGGCAAAAACCTCTCTGGGTGCCCCAAGGATCAGACAGATTTTGGTCAAAGTGTGAGACTGCTGAAACATCATTGAATCTATCCAGGAGAAAAATTTGGCATTGGTGAGGAACGTGGCAAAAGATTTAGGATCTGCTGGGCCCATCTCCACCATCAGAAAATCCATCGGGAAGAGAGAGCCCAGAGATGTCCTGACTGTGTGAGACGGTTTAGTGACAGCTTGGATCTGGTCCAAGGGTGACACCATCACACAGGCACCACGTCCTACAGCTGCCCTGACTGTGGGAAAGGTTTTAGCAAGAGATCACATTTTATCTGGCACCAACGGGTGCTTTATCATCCACCCTGGGATGGGGATAAAGCAGCTTCCAGCACGGTGAGTGGAGAGTTAGGAGATAGAGCTGATGGAGAAGAGAAAGACTGAGCTGTCCTGAGGGCCATGACTCCAGCTGTTCAGCTGAAACCCTTGGCTCTGCAGACCATTCTCTGTCTGTAACTGTAACCATTGAGCATTGTCAGTCCTAGGAGCAGACACTGACTGAGAAACTCGCTGTTCATTTAGGCAAGTGCAGCCACTTACAGGAGACTGAGCTGAAAGCAAAAGTACAAGACAGAAAATCACCTTTATCCTGGCCCAAACCAGGGCACTGGATTGCAAGGGGGTTTATTTTCTGCGAAATTTCTTTCTTCACTTTAAAGCAAGATTTGAATGCTAATGTAGTGGAAGGTGTCCCTGCCTTTAAGGTCCCTTCCATCCCAAAGCATTCTATGATTCTCTAATCATGCAGCTGGAGGAGGAGGGGAAGATCCTTCTGGAGCAGCTGAAGGAGAGGATGGCCCTGAGAGAGGCCGATGCTGCAGCTGGGATGAAGAAGTGAGTGGCTGGGGACAGGCGTGGCTGCAGTCAAGTGGGAGGTGTCCCTACTCATGCAGGGGGCTTGGAACTGGATGAGCTTTAACCCTTCCAAGGCATTCCATGCCTATGATTCTGTGACATGTCTTCAGAACCAGCACGAGGGCTTTGTGACACCAATGTCAGAGGGGTCTCCATGGTAACCATGGTGGGGTATATGAGAACAGCCCAAGCCCTGGGGGTCCCACTCCCAGGAGGGCACCTCTCTCAGGAGACAGCAGCTCCTCTGGGTGACTGTGGAACATCTGAGGCAGAAGAAGCACAAGATGTCCATGGAGAAGAAGGCAAAGGGCTGCTCCCAGCCCAAGGGGTTGTCAATTCTCAAGATGAGACTCCAGGTGGACAGGAGGGAGAGGCCAGTGGTAGGACAGTGTTGCCTCGGTGCCAGGGCTGGTCTTGCAGGCACCATGGGGGCTGCTGTGCCACAGCAGCCACCTCCACCCCACACCTCCTCCTCCTCCTGCCCACAGGTGAGCCACAGGCAGCCCCCGGCAGTGCTGCAGGGTGGCAGCCAGCACCAGGCCTTGTCCCTCGATGGGGACAGTCTGCCACGGCTGCCCTGCCCCAAGAGGAGCCACCACATACAGGTAGGGTGCCCCACCCAGGATGACTGGGACAGATATCTTCCCAGCCCGGGAGGGAACAGGTGCCAGGGGATCCTGGCAGCAGGAGCTCTCTGTCCCAGCTGGGACACGGCCAGAGTCACTGCAGCCTCTCTCCTGGGTTTCTCTTGCAGTTGGACAGCCCGGTACCAAGGGTGGCACAGCCCCACAGCAGGGTGCCAGAGGAGGAGACAGCTCCTCAGCCTGCTGCCAGCACCTGCCCCAAGCTGCCACATCCCCCTGGGGCTGCACGCTGTGCACCTTCTGCCAGAGGCAGGGACACAGGTGCCAGCGCCTGCCCCAAGCTGCCACCTCTGAGAGCAGCAACCTCTGCACCTTCTTCCAGAGGCAGGGACACAGCTTCCAGTGCCTGCTGCAAGCTGCCTCCCCTGCCAGCAGCACCCTCTGCCAGGGGCAGAGTCATGGCCAGCAGCGCCGCAGCCAGCAGCCACCAACAGCTTGGGCTGTCTGCCTGGGGCACCTGGGGTGACTGGGGCACAGCCACCAGGGTGGAGAGCTGGAGGCCTGCCCCGCACAGCCTCGCAGCCTGTGTCCCAGCTGGGAAGGGGACAGCCCGGTGCGTCCTCAAGAAGCCCAAGGGCAAGGTTGTCACTGGGCGATGGGGACACCACCAGCAGCCGGCAGCACAGCAGGACTGGGTGATGCTGGCAAGAGAAGAGGAGGCCCAGGCAGCCGACAGAGCTCATCCCCTGACTGATTCCCACAGAGGTGGGGGCACTGGTGCTGGTGGCAGCACCTCTGCACCAGCTTCCTCGGGCAGGGACGTGGGACCAGGGTGCTGGGGACAAGAGGCAGGGCACAACCCAGAAAGGCTGAGGGTGCGTGTCAGGTGCCACCCCAACATCAGGTCACTGCACAGGAGGCACCCTGGGGCTGTTACAGAGCATCAGGCTGTCCTGCCCATCCACACGGAGCCTCTGGAGGAGGAGAAGAGAAGCTGCCTGGCCCAGCCCAGCAAAGAGACTCTGCAGTGGCAGCAGGGGAGCCTGGAGGACAGGCAGCTCTGGCAGCAAGAGAGCAAGGAGCAGCATTTCCTGCTGACGGAGGCATGGCAGCTCAGGGTCAGAACCAGGAGGGTGAGTGAGCGAGTGCCAAGGACGGCATGGGGTGGGACAGGACAGGGGGAGGGATGGATGGATGGGGCCTCCATCTGCCCCATCAGAGACAGCTGCAGCCCCATCATCTCCTGCCTCCCTGTGACTCCCCGTCAGGTGGGTGCTGGGAAAGACCAACCTCCCCTCTCTCCTTCCAGATCTGCAGGCTGAGCTTGAGCCTGCGACAGCCAGAGGTCGGAGACACGGAATACCTGCAGGGTGCCACCTGCAAACAGGACACGCTCAAGTGGATGAAAGCCCATGGACCCAGGCAGCAGCAAGCAGGGGCAGCAGGGAGGAGAGTCCTGACAGAGACAGAGACAGAGACAGAGACAGAGACAGAGGACTTGGCCCAGGATGAGGAGGCTGAAGATGACAGTGACCAAGATGACATCATCTGGCCCTCTCTCCAGCTCTTTCAGGATCCCAGTGCTGGCCCCGAGGAGGGACCCGGCTCCTCCAGCAGCTTTGGCATAGAGTCTATGGGACAGGAGGATGACGCCCAGCAGAGCACATCTTCTGAATCCTCAGGGCTCACAGCTGGGGAGCTAGCAGATTCTGAGCTGGCCAGAGGTCTGGAGGAGGATGGGCACCTCCTACCTCTGGCACAAGAGAAGGCCAAAGCAGTAGCTTGTCTTTCCCTTGGTGAGCAGAACATGACAGCAGAGCCAGAGATCCAGGCACCTGCGCTGCCCAGCCCCACAGGTGATGACCAAGCTCTGCTGGACACCATCCGGTTCTGGTTGAAGGAGGTTGTGGACAAGGCTGTGCTTGTGATCGAAGGATGTGGTCAGCAGCTGGATGAACAGCAGGACATGGCCAACCTCAAGGGCAAGGCAAGGGCAGCAAGAACAACAGAGGGCCCGGCAGCCGAGGGGATCAATGTCTATGCATGTGTCAGCACTGCAGAGGATGAGAGCGGAGACGACAGAGACCAAGAGCAGGACATGGCAGTGGAGGCAGAGAGCCAGGCACCTGCCCTGCACAGCCCTGGAGATGATGCCCAAGCTCTGCTGGACACTGCCTGGTTGATTTACATGAAGGCTGTGGCCAAGGCTGTGCGTGTGGGACAGGGACTTGGCCAGCAGGCAGCAGAACCGCAGGACCTGGTACAAGGCATGGGCCATCAGGCAGAGGCCAGCACAGCCATCGCCTCCTCAGCAGCACACGAGGCTGTAGGGACTTCTTCATCACCTCCGGCAGAGCCTGGCAACCCTCCACCTTGCCCAGCAGCCCACGAGGTAGGAGAGGCAGCGGCTCCTCCCTTGGCTCGGGACCCTCGGCACCAGGTGACCCAGAGGGACGTGGCCAGCACCGGGCATCCCGAGGTGCTGGAGGCAGGCCCAGCGCCCGGGTGCTCTGCATGTCCTCCCGCTGCCATCCCCTCCATCCCTCTGCTCTTGCTCTCCCCGTGCAGGTGGCCTCCAAGACCAGAGGTGACACACAGCCCTCCTCCAGCCCCAGGGACGTGCCCGAGGATGACCCAGGTACATCCCCGAGGCGAGGGCAGGCCTGGCCCGGCCATCCTGGTGGGCGGCACTGGGGCCAGGACGGCAGCACTGGGCAGACAGGGACTGGCGGTGCCCCGGCCACCCCTCCCCGGGGAAAGGCCTGGCTGGCAGGGGCAGGCAGGAGGTCGCCCATTGCTGGCCCCTCACCCACAGCTCTCTTTCCCACAGGCATGGCCACGCTCCCGCTGGCCTTGGCTCGACAGCCACAGCCCTACCTCTTCAGGAGGGCAGCCAGGGCTCTGTGCAGGGCTTTCCGCTTCTTCTGCATACCAGGACAGCAAGAGGAGCCCAGCTCCTCTGCCAGCACCAGGCAGGTCCCCAGAGATGGCCGCTGGCACTGAACCCGCCCAGCGTCCAGAGGGAGCATCATGGGGAAGGCAGGTGAGATCCGGGTACAGGGATGGTGCCCCAGGCACTCAGCTGCCCCCAGGACATGGTGCTGCCAGCTGGTACTCAGGCATGGACTCAGGCATGCTCTAAGGAGAGACCTTAAAACACCTTTCAGTACTTGCAGGGGCCTCAGAAGAAAGAGGGGAACAGACTTCTTAGTGACAGCACAAGGGCTGATGCTTTGAAACTCAAAGAGAGAGAGGAGATGGAGACTTGAGAGCAGGAAGATATTTTTTACGCTGAGAGTGCTGAAGCACAGACTCCAGAAACACTCCAGGCCAGGCTAGACAGGGCTCTGAGCAACCTGCTCAAGTTGCAGATGTCCCTGCTCACTGCAGGGGCATTGGACTGCATGAGATTTAATGGCACCTTCCAACCCAAACCACTCAGGGATTCCAGGCGAGTCTATGTCCACCAGCCATCAGCACAGCCCCAGCTCTGGCTGCCAACTACTTCTGCAGGCATCACATCAGCAAGGAGGTAACATCACCACATCCCTTTTCCAGGACCCCTCCCAGCCAACAGAAAAGTTGGAGGCAAGAGTTGGAAACTCTGTAGTTTAGTTATGGCTTCCCAGTCAGCGGGAGAAACACACTGCTCAGCACATGGCAGGGAACTAATTTTATTTCTCCATCCTTAGAAAGGAGTATTTTCTCTTCTTTGTTCCATTTTCTGGGGTTTTTTTGTTTGGTTGGTTTTTTGTTTTTTGTTTTTTTGTGGCTTTTTTCCTACAGAGCCCCAGCACTGTTTCCAAAAGCATTCGGATGACGATTGGCACTGGCCTCATCTCGGCCAAAGTCAAACAAGCTGACAGCAGCAGTTCAGAGCAGCATGCCAGGCACAGCAGCCAATAGAAAAGCTGTTTATAACTCCAGAGTTTCCCAGGGCAAATGGCTTCCCTCAGACAACCTTAATTTTGATGGGAAAATTGTGACTTTTTTTTTTCTTTTTCCCATCACAATGAAAATTCTGTTTCAAATGCATTAAATGTTGACGTGATCTGAAACCAGTTGAGTCCCTGCAGAAGTGGAATGTGAGTGGGAAGGGATATCCCCTGGCAGTGCTCAGGGTGGAGAAGCCACCTCTCATGTACTCTCATATCAACTACCCTGATATCTGCTGGTTGACTCACACAGCCAGCCTTTCACAGTCTAGGAGGTTCCTCCAGTGCATTGATGATAACTTCTTAATGCAAATGGTGGACAAGCCGACTAGAAGAGGAGCGCTGCTGGATCTTGTACTAACCAACAAGGAGGGCCTTGTTGAAGCGGTGGTGGTCAATGGCAGCCTTGGCTGCAGTGATCATGAGATGGTAGAGTTCAGGATCCTGTGTGGAAGGAACAGAATACCCAGTAGGACCAGAACCCTAGACTTCTGCAGGGCAAACTTTGGCCTCCTCAATCAACTGTTAAGAGAAATCCCATGGGACAGGGTGTTAGAAGATAAAGGGGCTCAAGATAGCTGGTCAATTCAAGGACCACTTTTTGCAAGCACAGGATCAGAGCGTCCCTATGGTTAGGAAATCTAGTAAGGGAGCTAGGAGACCAGCATGGTTAAAAAAGGAACTGCTGGGAAAATTAAGTGGAAAAGGAAAATCTACAGATCATGGAAGGGGGGGCTGGTCACTTGGGAGGAATATAGGACTGTTGTCAGAGGATGTAGGGAGGCAATTAGGAAAGCTAAGGCCTCCTTGGAACTTAACCTTGCAAGTCAGGTTAAGGATAATAGAAAGNATAGGGAAACTTGGGGCACTTCATAGCATCATCTGAGATTTTACTCTGAATACTCTGCTACTGTGGAAGCCCAGACACCAATGTTGCAGGTCTGCCCTCTTCTTCCTGAGGCATGTTACAGTTGTTGACTTGGCCTTTTGATGGTGTTTATTTCATATGGTCCAGGGTCTGTAGAGGCATGTGAAATGGATGCTCTACAGACCCTTCTGAACTGCATGTCTGCCACAGCAACTTCATGTCCTCGCTCTGACAGAGACCCTTGGAAAAAGCTGTAAGAATGGGATGGGCACAGAGCAACACTCCTGCTAGACTGTCCCCATCATCCTCCTCATCCTTAGAGGATGACCATGAGCCAGCAATGTGCCCTTGTGGCCAAGAAGGCCAATGGCATCCTGGGGTGCATTAGAAAGGGTGTGGTTAGTAGGTCAAGAGAGGTTCTCCTCCCCCTCTATTCTGCATTGGTGAGGCCACACCTGGAGTATTGTGTCCAGTTCTGGGCCCCTCAGTTCCAGAAGGACAGGGAACTGCTTGAAAGAGTCCAGCGCAGAGCTACTAAGATGATTAAGGGAGTGGAACATCTCCCTTATGAGGAAAGGCTGAGGGAGCTGGGTCTCTTTAGTTTGGAGAAAAGGAGACTGAGGGGTGACCTCATCAATGTTTTCAAATATGTAAGGGGTGAGTGTCAGGGAGATGGAGTTAGGCTTTTCTCAGTGGTGACCAGCGATAGGACAAGGGGTAATGGGTACAAATTGGAGCATAGGAGGTTCAAATTGAATATTCGAAAAAATTTTTTTACTGTAAGGGTGACAGAGCCCTGGAACAGGCTGCCCAGGGGGGTTGTGGAGTCTCCTTCACTGGAGACATTCAAAACCCGCCTGGACACGTTCCTGTGCAATGTGCTCTAGGTGGCCCTGCTCTGGCAAGGGGGGGGTTGGACTAGATGATCTTTCGAGGTCCCTTCCAACCCCTAGGATTCTATGATTCTATGATTCTATGATTCTATGATTCTATGATTCTATGATTCTATGATTCTATGTATGTGGGATGGTGTCATCTTCAATTGAGTAGTCACTCAGCTTTGTGACCCCTTTGCCTTGCTCAATGGAACAGGGTGGACCTTTTGTAAGACATGGACACACTGTCAGGCGTGCCTGAAGGCTCCTCTGGATAACCTGATGAGAAATAGTTTTGGTAGCCTCAAAATGAAGATTTTTTTGTTAATAATGTTCGTGTTAGAATCAGTATTAGTATTAACATTTAACTATTTTGTTTCAGACAAACCTTTCTTGGGCCACAGCACTTCAAGGTCCAGTAGGTGTTCTTGCCAAGATGTATAAACAGTACTCCCATCATCACCTTTAGATTCAGTTAGCCTAGTTCAGTGCTAACACTTCAGACTGAACTAACCTCCTCATCAGACTACTCAAAAATCCACCCCTTGCCCTTGGGAGCCCACCTTTTATTGGTCCCCAATTCTGCTCATGTGCAGTCGGGGCAAGCCCTAATTGGGCACAGGTGGGCTTGGATCAAGTGCTGGACACTGAGGCACCATCCCTGTCTGCCAGGAAGTCTTTCGATCACTGATGACACTTGACCCTCATCATCTAGTGACCTTCCCTCCCATACCAGCCTCCAGGTCTTCAATCCAGACATCACCAGTCTGGGTATTAAGGGACAATTGTAGATCATGTCAAAGGGTTTACTGAAGTTAAGGTGCACCCCATGCCCACTCAGTTTCAGGTATCCCTTTTTTGTCCTTTATCTGCCTGGAGTGACCTGCAGGAGCAGTGGCCCCGTCACCATCCCAGGGACAGTGGTGGTGCTGACCAGCAGGCAGTTGCCCCATCCCTATTCCTGTCCTTCATAGCTGACAGAAATGCCCCTATCCAAGGTGCAGTTACCCTCTCAGGACAGATCTCCCAGTCCATGAATCTTACAGGGAAGCTGACAGCAAGCCCAGCACTGAAGACAGGATGTGGCCACCAGCAGGAAACACTCAAAAGTGCCAAAGGTTCATAAAATAGCAATGAGGCCACTGTGGGGAGAGATGGTGGCCAGCAGCTGGGACAGGCTGGTGGACCTTGGTTGAAGGAAGCAGATCCCAGTGCTGCATTCAGGTGGCTTCCCAGGAGATGTTAGTGTCCAGGTGAAGTGACCTAAGGCCTGTGTCACTGAGCTTCATGGCACCCCTGGGAAGAGCTGGTGCTGTTTGTGCTCCACAGAGCGAGCTTTCTCTACCACCGAGAAACTCCTTATCTCTTCTAACATTGCACCACGTTAAATAGGACGCCTGAAACAATATTAAGAGCAAAAATTATAATGTTTTAAGGTATTTAAACTTTATAACTCTGTTCCAGTGCTTCTTTCAAGACAAATGTTATTTTACTCAATTAGAGAGAGGTAAAACCAAGAAAATAGCTTGGAGCTTTATAAAATGTTCCAGGAACAGAAGAATGTGGGTGTATCAGTCCTGTCAACTCGTTTCTAATGTGGGAGCTCTTCTTCACATCTCTGCAGTTCAGCTCTATTTCAATGCAAAACATGCTTTAGGACTGCTGAGAAGTGAAATAAAATTGTGCTCTGAGACTCCGCTTCCCTCTTCTAACAAAGCTCCACATAAAAGCGAAGCCTGAAACAACATTAACAGGAATCGCCTTAAGGTTTGAAGGTGTTAAAGCCTTATAACTCTGTTCCAGCCTTTCTTTAAAGACAAATGCTGTCTTACTCAATTAGACAGAAGCTGAGAAGCAAAACCAAGAAAAGAGCTTGGAGCTTTGTAAAATGTTCCAGGAACAGAAGAATGTGGGATATCATTCCTGTCAACTGGTTTTTACGGTGGGAGCTCTTCTTCACATCTCTGCAGGTCTTTTGCTAGGCAAAACATGCTTTAGGACTATTGAGAAGCGAAATAAAATTGTGATCTGAGACTCTGCTTACCTCTTCTAACAAAGCTCCACATAAAACAGAAGCCTGAAACAATATTAAGAGCAAAAGCCTTAAGGTTTGAAGGTGGTACAGCCTTATATCTCTCTTCTAGTTATTCTTTCCAGATACATGATGTTGGACTGATTTAGACAGAAGCTGAGAAGTAAAACCAAGAAAATAGCTTCGAGCTTTATAAACTGTTCCAGGGATGGAAGAATGTGGGAATATTATTTTGGTAAACTGGTTTCTATCGTGGGAGCTCTTCTTCACATCTCTGCAGTTCAGGTATTTTGCTAGGCAAAACATGCTTTAGGACTGCTGAGAAGCCGAACAAAATCTCCTGCACCGAGAAAGTGCTTATCACTTCTAACATCAGTCCATGTAAAACGGAAGCCTGAAACAATATTAACACCACCTGCCTTAATGCTTGAGGGTGTTAAAACCTTCTAAAACAGTTACAGCCTTTCTTTCCAGACAAATTATGTTGGACTGATTTAGACAGAAGCTGAGAAGTAAAACCACGAAAATAGCTTCGAGCATAATAACATGTTCCGGGAACAGAATACTGTGGGAATATCATTCCTGTCAACTGGATTCTAATATATGAGCTCGTCAAAACTCTCTGCAGTTCAGGTCTTTTTCTATGCAAAACATGCAAAACATGCTGAGAAGCAAAAGTAAATTGTGCTCTGAGACTCTGCTTCCCTCTTCTATCAAAGCTCCACATAAAAGCGAAGCCTGAAACAATATTAGGAGCAAAAACCTTAATGTCTGAAGGTGTTAAAGCCTTATAACTCAGTTACAGTCTGTCTTTCCAGACAAATGATATTGGACTCATCAAGAGAGCAGCTGAGAAGTAAAACCAAGAAAATCGCTTGGAGCTTCCTAAAATGTTGCAGTGACAGCTTAATGTGAGAATATCATTCTTGTTAACTGGTTCCTAAAGTGGGAGTTCTTTTTGACATCTCTGCAGTTCAGGTCCTTTTCTATGCAAAACATGCTTTAGGACTGCTGAGAAGCGAAAGAAAATCTCTAGAGGAGAGACAATGCTTGCCTCTTCTAATATCGGCCCACGTAAAAGACAAGCCTGAAACAATTGCCTTAAGGTTTCAAGGTGGTACAGCCTTATATCTCTCTTCTAGTTATTCTTTCCAGATATATGATGTGGGACTGATTTAGACAGAAGCTGAGAAGTAAAACCAAGAAAATAGCTTCGAGCTTCATAAAATGTTACAGTGAGAGAAGAATGTGGGAAAATCATTCTTGTCAACTGGTCTCTATTGGGGGAGTTCTTTTTGACATCTCTGCAGTTCAGGACTTTTGCTATGAAAAAACATGATTTCGGACTGCTGAGAAACGAAAGAATACCTCTAGGTGAAAGACACTGCTTGCCTCTTCTAACATCGCCTCATGTAAATGACAAGCCTGAAACAACATTAACAGCAATTGCCTTAAGGTTTGAAGGTGTTAAAGCCTTGTAACTTCGATCCAACCTTTCTTCCCAGACAAATAATAATGGGAGAGATTTAGACAGAAGCTGAGAAGTAAAACCACGAGAATAGCTTCAAGCTCTATAAAATGGTGGAGGGACAGAAGAATGTGGGAATATCATTCCTTTCAACTGGATTCTAATATACGAGCTCGTCAAAACTCTCTGCAGTTCAGGTCTTCTTCTATGCAAAACATGCTTTAGGACTGCTGCGAAGCGAAATAAAATACTGCTCTGAGACTCTGCTTCCTGTCGCGGAGGGGCTTGGAGTTCTCTATAAACGACCAATGTGGTTGAAGGAAAAATCTCGTTTATTAAGCCCAATAGCGCAGAATATATAGTTTTCTCTTATCAGTGTTACAAACATGGCATTATATTATTGGTTAACACGGTTTGAACCTGATAATAACTTATAAACTAATTGCCTAAAGGCTATTGTCCATGCCTACAAAGGGCTGTCCTGATTTTAAAATAGTTGTTATTGCTGTTACTTTCGTTATCTTGTTTTTCTCCAAAGCCAGTACCGGTGTTATTCATTCCTGCAAGGTCATTTCTTCAAAACATTCCTGAATGCAGCTTGTTCAGTACATGTCTGCCTGAATGGAAAAACCCCACAGCTTCCCTCTTCTAACAAAGCTCCACATAAAACAGAAGCCTGAAACAATGTTAAGAGCAAAAGCCTTAATATTTGAAGGTGTTAAAGCCTTATAACTATGATCCAGCCTTTCTTTCCAGAGATGGTAATTGACAGATTTAGACAGAAGCTGGGAGGTAAAACTAGGAAAATAGCTTGGAGCTTTATAAACTGTTCCAGGGACAGAAGAATGTGGGAATATTATTTTGGTAAACTGCTTTCTAAAGCAGGAGCACTTCTTCACGTCTCTGCTGTTCAGGTCTTTTTCTATGCAAAATACGCTTTAGGACTGCTGAGAAGAGAAACAAAACCTGTAGCTCTGGGACTCTGCTTATCTCTTCTAACAGAGCTCCACATAAAAGAGAAGCCTGAAACAATATTAAGAGCAAAAATTATAATGTTTTAAGGTATTAAAGCTTTACTCCAGCATTACTTTGAAGACAAATGAAATTTTACTCAATTGGAGAGAAGCTGAGATGTAAAACCACGAGAATAGCGTGGAGCTTTGTAAAATGTTCCAGGAACAGAAGGATGTGGGAATATCATTCCTTTCAACTGGATTCTAATATATGAGCTCGTCAAAACTCTCGGCAGTTCAGGTCTTTTTCTATGCAAAACATGATTTAGGACTGCTGAGAAGCGAAATAAAATTGCTCTCTGAGACTCTGTTTCCCTCTTCTAACAAAGCTCCACATAAAACAGAAGCCTGAAACAACATTAACAGCAATTGCCTTAAGGTTTGAATGTGCTAAAGCCTTATAAATCTGTTCCAGTCTTTCTTTCAAGACAAATGCTGTTGTACTCAATTAGAGAGAAGCTGAGAAGAAAAACCACGAGAATAGCTTGGAGCTTTGTAAAATGTTCCAGAAACAGAAGAAAGAGGGAATATCATTCCTGTAAATGGATTCTAATGTATGACCTCGTCAAAACTCTCTGCACTTTTTCTATGCAAAACATGCTTTTGGACTGCTGAGAAGAGAAATAAAATTGTGCTCTGAGACTCTGCTTCCCTCTTCTAACAAAAGCTCCACATAAAAGCGAAGCCTGAAACAATATTAACAGCAATTCCCTTAAGGTTTGAAGGTGTTAAAGCTTTATAACTTTGATCCAGCCTTTCTTCCCAGACAAATAAATCTAAAGTTTAAACCAACATTAACTGCAAATTCCTTAAGGTTGGAAGGTTTTAAAGCCTCAAAACTATGGTAGAGTCTTTCTTTCAAGGCAAATGATACTGGACTCGTCTAGAGAGGAGACGAGAAGAAAAACCAAGCAAACAGCTTCCAGCTTTATAAAATGTTCTAGGGACAGAAGAATGTGGGAAGATCATTCCTGCAAATGGGTTTCTAATACATGAGCTCGTCAACAATCTCTAGAGTTCAGATCTTTTTCTATGCAAAAACTGCTTTAGGACTGCAGAGAAGCGTAACAAAACTGTAGCTCTGATTCTCTGCTTACCTCTTCTAACAAAGTTCCACATAAAACAGAAGTTTAAACGAACATTCACTGCAAATTCCTTAAGGTTGGAAGGTTTTAAAGCCTTAAAACTATGGTAGAGTCTTTCTTTCCAGGCAAATGATACTGGACTCGTCTAGAGAGGAGCTGAGAAGAAAAACCAAGCAAACAGCTTGCAGCTTTATAAAATGTTCTAGGGACAGAAGAATGTGGGAAGATCATTCCTGCAAACGGGTTTCTAATACATGAGCTCATCAACAATCTCTAGAGTTCAGATCTTTTTCTATGCAAAAACTGCTTTAGGACTGCAGAGAAGCGTAACAAAACTGTAGCTCTGAGACTCTGCTTACCTCTTCTAACAAAGTTCCACATAAAACAAAAGTTTAAAACAACATTAACTAGAAATTCCTTAAGGTTTGAAGGTTTTAAACCCTTATAACTATGGTAGAGTCTTTCTTTCCAGGCAAATGATATTGGACTCTTCTAGAGAGGAGCTGAGAAGTAAAACCAAGCATACAGCTTGCAGCTTTATAAAATCTTCCAGAGAAAATATACTATGGGAAGTTCATTCTTCAACGGTATCTCTGAGACTCTGCTTACCTCTTGTAACAAAGTTCCACATAAAACAGAAGTTTAAACCAACATTCACTGCAAATTCCTTAAGGTTTGAAGGTTTTAAAGCATTATAACTATGGAGGAGTCTTTTGTAACAAGGCAAATCATGTAGGATTCTTCTAGACAGGAACTGAGAAGCAAAACCAAGCAAACAGCTAACAGCTTTATAAAATGTTCCAGGGAAAATATACTATCGGAAGATCATTCCTGTAAACGGGTTCCTAATACATGAGCTCGTCAAAAATAGGTATAGTTCAGATCTTTTTATAGGCAAAACCTGCTTTAGGACTGCAGAGAAGCGAAACAAAACTGTAACTCTGATATTTTGCTTACCTCTTCCACCAAACTTCCACATAAAACAAAAGTTTAAAACAACATTAACTAGAAATTCCTTAAGGTTTGAAGATTTTAAACCTTTATAACTATGTTAGAGTCTTTCTTTCCAGGCAAATCATATAGGATTCTTCTAGAGAGGAGCTGAGAAGTAAAACCAAGCAAACAGCTTGCAGCTTTATAAAATGTTCCAGGGAAAATATACTATGGGAAGATCATTCCTAAAAACGGGTTACTAATACATGAGCTCGTAAAAAATCTCTAGAGTTCAGGTCTTTTTCTAGGCAAAACCTGCGTTAGGACTGCAGAGAAGCCAAACAAGACGGTAGCTCTGATTCTCTGCTTACCTCTTCTAACAAAGTTCCACATAAAACAGAAGTTTAAAGCAACATTGATTGCAAATTCCTTAAGGTTTGAAGGTTTTAAAGCCTTAAAACTATGGTAGAGTCTTTCTTTCAAGGCAAATCATAGAGGATTCTTCTAGAGAGGAGCTGAGAAGTAAAACCAAACAAACAGATTGCAGCTTTATAAAATGTTCCAGGGACAGTATACTGTGGGAAGATCATTCTGCAAAACGGGTTTCTAATACATGAGCTCGTCAAAAATAGGTATAGTTCACATCTTTTACTAGGCAAAACCTGCTTTAGGACTGCAGAGAAGCGAAACAAAACGGTAGCTCTGATTCTCTGCTTACCTCTTCTAACAAAGTTCCACATAAAACAGAAGTTTAAACGAACATTCACTACAAATTCCTAAAGTTTGAAGGTTTTAAAGCCTTATAACTATGGAAGAGTCTTTCTTTCAAGGCAAAAGATATTGGACTCCTCTAGAGAGGAGCTGAGAAGTAAAACCAAGAAAATAGCTTGGGGCTTTGTAAACTGTTCCAGGGACAGAAGAGTGTGAGAATATGGTTTTGGTAAACTGCTTTGTAATGTAGGAGCTCTTCTTCACATCTCTGCAGTTCACCTCTTTTTCTATGCAAGACAGGTTTTAGGACTGCAGAGAAGCGAAACGACACTGTAGCTCTGAGACTCTCTGCTTACCTCTTCTAACAAAGTTCCACATAAAACAGAAGTTTAAACCAACATTAACTGCAAATTCTTTAAGGTTTGAAGGTTTTGAAGCCTTATAACTATGGTAGAGTCTTTCTTTCCAGGCAAATGATATTGGACTCTTCTACAGAGGAGCTGAGAAGTAAAACCAAGCAAACAGCTTGCAGCTTTATAAAATCTTCCAGGGACTGAATACTATGGGAAGATCATTCCTAAAAACGGCTTTCTAATACATGAGCTCCTCAAAAATCTCTTTAGTTCAGATCTTTTTCTATGCAAAACCTGCTTTAGGACTGCAGAGAAGCGAAACGACACTGTAGCTCTGAGACTCTGCTTACCTCTTCTAACAAAGTTCCACATAAAGCAGAAGTTTAAACCAACATTCACTGAAAATTCCTTAAGGTTGGAAGGTTTTAAAGCCTTATGACTATGGTAGAGTCTTTCTTTCCAGGCAAAACATATCGGATTCGTCTAGAGAGGAGCTGAGAAGAAAAACCAAGAAAACAGCTTGCAGCTTTATAAAATGTTCTAGGGACAGAAGAATGTGGGAAGATCATTCCTGCAAACGGGTTTCTAATACATGAGCTCGTCAACAATCTCTAGAGTTCAGATCTTTTTCTAGGCAAAACATGCTTTAGGACTGCAGAGAAGCGAAACGACACTGTAGCTGTGAGACTCTGCTTACCTCTTCTAACAAAGTTCCACATAAAACAGAAATTTAAACCAACATTCACTGGAAATTCCTTAAGGTTGGAAGGTTTTAAAGCCTTATGACTATGGTAGAGTCTTTTGTAACAAGGCAAATCATGTAGGATTCTTCTAGACAGGAGCTGAGAAGTAAAACAAAGAAAAGAGCTTGCAGCTTTATAAAATCTTCCAGGGACTGAATACTATGGGAAGGTCGTTCCTGTAAAGGGTTTTCTAATACATGAGCTCGTCAACAATCTCTTGAGTTCAGATCTTTTTCTAGGCAATACCAAGCAAAAGAGCTTGCAGCTTTATAAAATGTTCCAGGGAAAATATACTATGGGAAGTTCATCCTTAAAAACGGGTTTCTAATACATGAGCTCGTCAACAATCTCTAGGGTTAGGGTTAGGGTTAGGGTTAGGGTTAGGGTTAGGGTTAGGGGTTAGGGTTAGGGTTAGGGTTAGGGTTAGGGTTAGGGTTAGGGTTAGGGTTAGGGTTAGGGTTAGGGTTAGGGTTAGGGTTAGGGTTAGGGGTTAGGGGTT